>VZTR01003745.1:1268426-1307153 GCA_013400775.1 Chaetops frenatus
AAAAAAAAAAAAAAAAAAAAAAAAAAAAAAAAAAAGATTTTAAAGCCTTCGAAACTACAAAGAGTGAAGAGTCCGAGCCATGTGAAAAGAGACTTGGGAAGAGCTTTGGGAGACAGGAACTATTGCTGCAATGAACAACCTGGATCTGTCCTAGCCCCTCACACGGACCCATGCTTCCATGCTTGCACTGAATATGCTGTATCCATGAGGCTGAAAAGCTTCAGAGGAACAATTTTATATACTTATTTCTTGGCAAGAAGTGACTCAAAATTCAAAAGTTCCTAACTTCCCAACGCACTAGAGAGTGAAATAAGGAGCTGACATATGTTGGGATTTGCTTTCCCACTTTGTTGCCTGGCTGTGACATTATCTTCCTCCTTCCGTTACAATTTAAATGTAAATCTATTTGCTGTGTTTTATGGTGGTAACTCTGCAATTTAGTATTGTAATACAGAGAGTCCATTTAAAGCTCTAAGTGCTCCCAAAAGGTATCTGTCATACTGCCACGTTTTATTATTCTCAAACATCATTGAGAGCAGGGAGAGGCCAATTCTCACACATTTATGCTGCTTTACACCCAGTTTTCTCCCCTGGTTCTGCAGGAAACTGCAGATAAGGGCACTTTTGGATACACTATTGATTGTGTTGATGATGATAAAAAAAAAAAAGAAGAAAAAAAAGCAGCAACTTTACTTTTAGGGTCATTAATAATGAAATGTAAGGAATTTGTTTCAAACTACTTCCTATTAAAGAAACCCAAGTTATTTACAAGCATCTCTTTAAGCACCTCTTTTGTCTCACAACAGTCTCCCCCAACAAAACACCCACCTTCACCATTCTACATAAAAAGCTGGTGCTCAGAATCAGTGCAGCCTGCCTTAAAAGGGTCAGGTAACTCCCCACCAGCCAAGAGCTATCACCACATGCAGCCTTTTATTAGTGACTGTAAAATCCCCTGGGCCAGCAGGGTCAGCAGATAATGCTCAGAGTATCCATTCCAATGACAGCACGTACAGGCTGATTTTAGCATCTCCTTTGACTAAGGTCCAGGGCTGCCTCGGGTAGGGGTGACTTCCCTGCTCCACACAGCCCCACGGTGATAGCTGGCTAATCAGAATAACTGCAGTAATTACACCATCAGCAGCGCCATTGTGACAGAATTTGTAAGATGAAGCTTTGTGATTTAACACCAAGTCTCGCCTTATTAACGTGCAAATAACAGAGTACTTGTCCCACTTGGGATAAACACAATCTTGGGACTAAAAGACTCTGGGATGAAATTTACAGTTAACAGAAAGCAGTTTGGATTTTCTCCCTATGACTGAAAATTCAACTGTTATTTCCTTTAGTCTACATTAAGCAACTGTAGGGAAAAATGTTTCTGTAACCGATACACAAAGCAAGTTCTCAAGAAAAGCTTTCGAGAGGATACATCACACATTGGTAGACAGTAAGAAATGCTGAGATGTTTCTGCATCTCCTCTAAAAATACATAAAATTAGAAGAGGAGAATAAGTATATGCTCTTAGGAGTTCCTTATAAAGTATTTTAGCTCTATATACAAGTTATAAACCTGTAAAGCCAAGTTTATTTCCTGATATAAAATGCCCATGGTCATGTGATGCTCTAAATCGTGTGGGATGACCAAAATCTGCAGCACCACTATTGCAAATCAGATCAGTTTTCATATTCTGTACCATCCAAAGGATGGCAGATCAACTGAGATTCTTCTCCCACATAAATATTATCAATGAATTATTACTAAAATTAATTTGGTATTCTGAATTCAACTCCTCCAACCCAGAGCTTTGTGATTTCAATACTTACTCACTAAAATATAGACAGGTTTTGCAGCCCCAAAGTCCATGTTTCATAGGCTGGGCTGAGTTTCTAGCTCATTTTTGTTTGAGTTGGATTTAGGTGTTTCAGTGCTCATGCAACTCCAAGCAATATCTTCTCATTTGTATGTGCCTGACCTAATTGGATTCCATTTTTTTTTCCAAACCTCAGAGGTAAGATACAAATGTCAATACAAATTAAACTCTGGCCAGTGTAAATCTCTTTAGTCTTTTATTTCTTTTTAAAAGCAAACAATGTGCAAGAAAAGAAAGAAACAAAGAGAGAAGCAGGCTGCAATCCCCCATGACTTCAGTTTGGAAATAACCATTTAACTAAAAATAAGTATTATCCCGAGTTTAAATAGCCACATTGCCTTCTACCAACTGCTAAATGTGAAAATTATCATTAATGGTTGAATGTGCACAACTGAAATTTCCCTATCCTACAAAAATTCTACCTCTGTCCTATAAACAACCAGTCCAGTTTCTCATTTAATGTCTTTAAATTCAGTGAATCTGTAGAAGAGATTTATAAAATGGAAATGTTACAATAAACATAGATTCAGATTCATTACTTTTACTGACAATTACTTACAAAAAGGACATAGATTTTCTATGCAGCTAAGAGAGAAATGTATGGCATTTTCTGAAGTGCCTGTGTAGCACTTCAGCCTTCTCACTGTTTACTGAAATCAGAACAATTAGGTATAAACAGAAGTAGACTTCCTCATTTTGAGCAACAAAAACCCTATCCCCATCTTTTTTACCACAGTACTCCCTGTCTCCAATTCATAAATATGTGGGATGTATTTAATGCACCTTGGGACAGGCAGGTTTTTTATATCACTTCTTCAAAGTTTTGTTCAGCTTCCAAAAATCCTTTGCAGAACAACCAGACCATGACAGTGGGAAATCTGGGACCAGCATTATTCTCTTCTTACATCCCCTCTCTTCCTCTCAGATCTGCTGTGCTGCCTCCCACCACCCTCTTGTGCCCACAACATCATCCAGACACATCCAGGCTCCTGGATTTATTTCTCAAGTTTTTTTAACAGCTCCTTGCAGTGACTTTCCCCTTTTTTTCTCAAGGATTTAATCAGACTTCAGCAGACATTCAGCAAGCATCAGCTGCCATACTCCAACTGAAGGATATATTACAGGGTTTTTATCTTTATAAAGTTTTACAAAAGCTACATGCAGCATTGCTGTCTGCCTTTTCCATCAGTGCTGATAAATAAACAGGGACAAAGCAACAGCTTTCTGCTGTAGAGTTTACAGCTGGAACTCCCTAATGAATGAAAATGAAATGGCTGTGCTGGCAAAGGATTCACTTCTGATTCTCCTCAGCTTCAACTTCGAGCTGAAACCTCTTCCAATTCAGGCCAGCAGAGCACTCCCTGCTCCAAGGTACAGAAATCCCCACTGCTGAACCCTCCTGCTTCCCCTGTCCTCCCAGCCACCTCTCCACATGCTGTTATTTTCATAAATAGCTGTATTTTAACAATAACAACTGCTGCACATCCAGAATCCCACTCAGTTAAATGCCAGGGCTTTTCTTAGTCCCAGATGAAATCATAATTTCAATTTTTATTTCTTGGCATTGGAGGAAGAAGAAAGAAAGGAAAGGGATGAAAGTATACTCTTAGCAGATTTTTCAAAAATACGTGAATAGCATTCACTGCCCAGAAAACATGAAATAAATTACATTCTACAGCAAACTGTTGGTAGGAGCTTGAAACAAATTCTGCTAATTGTACTTTTCAGAAAAAACCCTGCGGTTAAGATAACTAATCAGCTGGGAATATTATAATCTGGCAAAGAAAGCTGTCAATTGGGGGAGGAATTTTTAGCATTGCTTATGAGCCAGAATTAGGACAGCTACAAATGGTTCATAGTATTTGGAAATATTTGAGGAAAGTTTAAGTAGGTTAAAAAAAAAAAAAAAGGAAAGAAAGAAACTTAAAGCTATGACCAGCAAAACAAAATGGTTGGGGAAAATAATATATATTTTTAGCACTGCAGACATATATATAAGCAATGCAAACACACACTATACATATATTTAATGCTAAAATCCAGGTTTCTAGTATTCCACTATTCTTATTTTCACTGGATAAGAAACACATTACTCCTTTGTGCCTCAGTGTAAAATCAAGTAAAAGGGCAAGGAAAAGAATTGTTTCTAAAACTTTGAAGTACGCTCAGAGATTTCAGTGTCTAGAAATTCTCAGGAAATTACAGAAAATGTGACTGACTGACAGTTAAAAAAACAGCTCAAGAAATTGACGTGACATTACACTCAAATCTTTTCAAAAAATCCCTACTGCTGTTTTCTTGTCTCCAATCCCAGCTCCTACATCCTGCCCCATGTTCCATTAGAAGGAGGATGGTTCAGTATGGTCAAATTTTGATTTTTCTGCTCTGTCATAGAACAATAATCAACTTAAAATAATGCTTAACCTGGTAATCAAAACCAAACCAAACACCAACCAAAACTCACATCCTTGTTAAGGAAACTTCCTTGTCTGATCATCCACATCATTAAAGGGGATGGAACCATTCTCACACAGAGATGACACAGAAGAGACCCAACTGATGAACATTTGAGAGCAAAAAGTGTTATCAAAGCTTCAGCCACCTCGGTTTTCAAGAGAAAGTATGAGCACCAAAATTGCCCTTGTATGTTCTAATTTATCATTTTTATATCTTCCATAGTTAGGTATTATTATCTGTCATCACAGATTGATAAAGAAAAAAGTGTCCTTGGACTACATTTGGTCCTTGCTGAAAAAGCTCTAAAAAAACCACAGTGTGTGTTACAGTCTAAAGAGTTCAAGTAGATGGAAGTTGTACAGAAATGTGGTGGCCCTTGCTTGACTAGTTAATGTAATTTTGGAGTAGAACTCCACAACAAACAGATAAAATGCACAGCTTTTTTTCAGGTAGCTTGTATGCCCAAGGCTTGTATTTTCCATCTATGTCAAACTAGAGACATTGCCTATCCCTAAACAAGTGATGAGTCTTCAACTTTAAAACAGTAAAATTAGTGCAGATGATGTTATATAATGACAGTGTCACTTCACTTTACTTTCTATGAAAAAAAAAAAAAATTTAGATATCCATGCATATTTAAGGACTTCCTCAGACTTTTAGTTCTTCACTGGGGTAGATGGAGTATTTGTACTCAAGGCTAATAAGCTCATCAGGGGAATAACCACTAATGATTAAAAGTCAGAAAACAAAATTTGCAACATTGAATGGCACTCAGGCTGAAGTGATCCGGCACATTTAGGAAAGATCACATCCCAATTAACTAGGATATTTAAGGCATTTATGGAAATGCATAGTTCTGTTTCTCAAAAGTTAATAAATAAATTTCATATGATTACCAACTGAAGTATTTGCCTGTGTGCATGTTATATGATATCTTTATTTTAAAAAAAATAAATTATAGGATCTATACTGAAACTGGAATATTACTGAAGGAAATCTAGAGCTTCTAAATTAAAAGTAATAAAATAATGGCTAATAGATGAGAGAGAAGGAAAACTAATGGATTGCATTAAGTTAAAGACGTGCATTGGCCCAGGCATAAAGCAAAGGAAGAAATTTACTTCAATTGACATTACTCCAATCTAAAAGCACTAATGCAGATCTATAAGGAAGAAAAAAAAATAATAATTACTCAGACTGGAGCTAGGACAATGCCAAGAAGCAGTGATGTAACAGGGAAATGCTGATTAGAGAAAGAGTATCAAGGTCATGTTCTAATTGAAGACCGATTGATCCCAGTCCAGTGCAGTCAATGAAGCCTGTGCCAATGACTTCTGTGGCAGCCAAATGCCAAAGGAATCCCCTGCAGCCTCTGCCCAGGGCACACAGGGAGCCCCAGGGCTGCCACTGGGGATCCTCACAGGGTGAGGAGGGGTGCCAGGGGTACAAACCAGCCAAAAACCACTCACTCACCGTGGATCACACCAGGTGGCCTTCATGCTTGGTAGTTTGACTTAGTAAAGATCACAGAACTGTAACCTCCCAGTAAAACCCAGAAATGATATGGCATTCATGTAGGAGATTTAAGTGAAGAATCTACAGAACATCCAAAGGAAAAAAATCTGTCTGCACTACCATAAACAAAATGAAGTGAGACAGTAAATGAGGTGTGATGCACACAAGGATTCACAAGTTACTCCTGATGAAAGACGGGATATTACAAGCAGGGTCTTAAATGCAATGTTTTCATTCTAGATCTCCCATACATTGCCATAGTCATCAAAGAATTCGATTGTGACTGCTTATTAAAAAAAAAATTAGTCACTTCTAGTCCTAGTACCAGAACACCTTTTCCCCCAGTGAAATTACATTTAATCCATCTCCTGCTTCTCCAGTTATTCATTCTTTGACTGTGACTCAAATGGTATTTGAGGGACTCGAGTTGATTTCACAGTGACTCAAGCTCAGGTATTTCCTGAACACACTGAAATGAAGTCCCATTGTGGGGATGAGTTTGTTGCTTTTGTTGCCTCTCTCGGTGAGTCCCCTTTAATCTCTCACTCCACTCCTGGTGACAATTTGTGGTGCAGCTGGAGGGGCATTGAGCCATCACCACAGGACTGTCAGTCACTGCACTTCCAGAGAACAGCTCCAGCTTCCAGACTCACAAGGGAAACACACCAAGCACAGGCTCTGGGAGCTGCCCACTGACAGTAAAACTTGACATTGCACTGGACAAGAAATGTATTTCACACTGCATCCAGTGACAATGGAAACACTTTGGTCATTAAAGGAGGGCTCTATGTCCATTAATGCTCCATCCATTGATGGGGATTATCCTCACTGTATCACTGTGTTTTATCTATTTCTGATTTTCTGTCACTGCAAAAAGAAGTTGCAATAAAGGCTATTTCAGATCCAAATTGAGAACAGGGAAAAGTGCAATGTCAAAAGGAAAACCAAATGAAGAATTAAACCCCAGCACTGCCCAACAATCAAGTCAGCCCAAGCTGAAGAATTTCCACCCTTCCAGTCTGCAGCCTTTTATTTCTGTATTTGCTTCTTTTTTTTCTGTCTCTGTTGAACAATTACAATTACTTCTGCTCCTATCTTTCAGTTAGTACCCTTAATGGTGACATTGAGATAATTAAATCCAAAATATATTCAGGTTTCACTACTAAGTCAACATCAACACAAGGATGTATATTCTGAGTCTTTTTGACAGCAACATCTCTGTTCCATCAGAATTAGCAGGTTTGGAGCTCAGTATATACAAGATGCAAACTCCCACACCCATGTTCCAGGTCAGCTCTATAAAGCAGAGCCCTTGGCACCTCAGGATTACATGGAAAAGGACCCATGGCCTCACGTTCTGACAGTTGAAAAAACAGTAAGAAACTTATGAAGGAGTTGTAAAGCAACAAGAACAAAATAACCATACTAAAGGACAATTAAAAAGAGAGACTTTCAGCAAACTCTTAAAATTAATGTGCTCCCAAGTAATTTCAAAATATCTGTTCTAGGCTGCTAAGAAGCAATCAAAAGAGGAGATGTTATAAACCATGGATGTAGTGTTTATACAGAGGCCACTATTCACCTTCCAAGAGAGAAATCATTTCTGGAGGGACCAGGGCATGCAAATGCATGAGCTCTGAGTGCAAAACCACAGCCAGATGTTGTAGTCTTGTCATCAAAATCACATGAAGAGGCACTGTTTGCAAAACAGTTTCATCCCAGAATCTCTTGACTGGTGCTTGAACAGCAGCCCAGTTTGCCAACTGGCACCAGGTTAGGAAGGCAAATTTGCTGCTGAGCAAATTGTCATTTGTGTCATTTGCTGGTGCTTATGGAGGCAGCACACTCCATCCCCCCCTTCCCCACCCCCAGAGCACAGGGACAAATACAAGCTTTTTCTGGAAACAACAGAATCACTGTAGATTTCACCCCATTCTTCACATTCCCACTGTCTCCCAGGCCACCCTCCCAAGCAAACCCCAAATTGTCAGTGTTTTACAACACGAGGAAGGCTGTTCCTAACATGCACTAAACCCAATCTCTGTGCTTGGAACAGCCTCAGCCCTCCTGCTGCTCTTCCACAGCTCCCCCTGGTTTGCTTTGCCTTTCAGGAGCCAGACCAAGGCAGCATCGAAGCTCTCCCAGGTCTCTGTGCAGAGCAGCTGAGAAAGATCAGCGAGTGGAACCTGCTGTGCTTTATCTCCACCCTGCTCTCCTTCAGAGGGTGAGTTTTTATGATTTTGTACACCAGATGGACTCTGGAAACTCATTTCTGCAGGAGTTCATAACTTATTTTACACAACAGTGTCTGTGTTCGAGTCCCAGAGGTGAAGGGAAATTATTGTGTGCCCTTTCAAGTTTAGTGGGAACTTTAAAACTACTTGTGCTTTGTTGTCCACAACCTTCAAGCAGCAGTAATAGATAAATAGAGCCAATTTGTTTTGGAAAAGCAACCATCTTGAATAAAGTCACCAGACTTTACCCATTTGGAACAAACTGTAGGATTAATCCCAGCCAGGATTTTCTGGTCTTGAATCAATGTCCTTTTTTTTTTTTTTTTAAATGACAGCTGTAAGTGATAGCAGTATGGCAAAGCCACCAAAAGTACAGTTACGCCACAGATAAAATATTCAAATTGTGACTTTTAAAATGAAAGACATTAGTTGCACTAGAATAATAAGCTTTCTCTGAATCTAATGTAATTCCCACTGAAACAGATTTCCTGAACGGAAAAATATCTAGCTGAACACTATTCCACTTGAAAAATTTTTGAAAGCAATTCTGTAAAAGGAGTTCCTCCATAAACCACATTCCTGCTTCATTAACCCTCATATAGTTACAAAAAAT
Source organism: Chaetops frenatus (assembly GCA_013400775.1). NCBI lineage: Eukaryota > Metazoa > Chordata > Aves > Passeriformes > Picathartidae > Chaetops > Chaetops frenatus. Next base: position 1,277,120 of record VZTR01003745.1, read on the forward strand.
TATAATGTAATTATTAACCTTAACAAAGATTAAAGCATGTCTGCAGAGACCCTACGGTATTAAGAAGTGTACTACAACTCTGAATACTTTTTTCATTTAGTAGGTTCAATTCCTTTTCAAAGATTTAATATCTGTGACACTGACACCACATTACAGGAAACAAATACACGAAAAGGACGTATGAAGGGAAAAGCTAGACAATTAAAATATTACGCTTGGCTGTTTGCAAGTGAACTTTTCTTGTTTCTACATTACATTGAGAAAAGCTGTTTTTTACTGAACCACTGATCCTCTTTTTCCCCCCAAACCCCCCACAAGCAAATTGGATCGCCCAGAGCCATTGAAGGGGCCCGATCTGAGCTTTCAGTCTCAGAGGGTGAAGGCACAGCACCACAGGGTACTGGTGCTGTCAGTAATTGCCCCAGCAGAGATGCTCTCTGGGTCTGCAGCAGCACAGCAGCCTCCTCTGCTCAAAGAGAGGCTTGGCTGGCCAAGATACTCTGCAGAAACTGAATTTCAAACCTACCTTTGGCCCATTCCCATCCCCTTCATCCTGCCCTGCCAGGGTCAAGGCAGGATCAAGAGATTCCTGAGTTAAAGTTAAAAGATTCTAAGTCTATCATAACCTAAAAGAGGAGTAGTGGAAAGAACTGAAATGTTGAAGCAGATGAAAAGTCATTTATGATTGAGGTTTTTATTTTTCATCTTTCCATAACTTTAATTAAAATACAAAGAGAAGATATGAAATGCAGCCCTTTACTCTGTGCCATTAAGATGAAAGCGTGCTGCTGCTTCCATTCCCATCCCAGTGCCCCTACTCCACACCTCTGCAATAAGTTTGTCTTTCAAAAACTGTCCTGGGCCACATCAGAAGGGCCTGAGTGTGCATCTCCTGTTCCTTCCATTCCACAGAGAGGCTGCCCCGTGCAGCACCTCAGAGCAAGGCAATCTCCTCCTGCTCGCTGGCACTGCTCCATGTCACACAGGTAACATTCACTGGGTCGCCATCAAAAGAGCATTTCGAGTCAAAACTCACATTCAAGACCCAGCCAGCCAGGACAGTCAGCTAATGATGACTGCCTCACTTGGAGTCCTGCTCCAGTGAATGCCAAATACTTCATCTCCAGCTGCCACCAGTATTTCCTGCATAACCCAATCCATCAGGCGCCCTCCGCAGAGCTGAGCACGATTCCCGTGGAAGCGCGAGCGGCCGGGGGAAGCTGCCAGTTTGAGCGGCAGCTGAGCTGCCTGCTGGAGATCAGAAGCCTGGATGTGCACTTCTGAAGTGACAGGCATCTGTCTTAACTCTGTGGATGCAGCCTTTACTTGTTGAGGAGCTGGCAGCTGGGGCAGACAGGCAAATGGCCGTGGCAATGTCCCGCTCCAGCGGGGAGCGCGCCCCGAAAGCGGAGCCGCAGGGCAGGAGCCGGCGCTGGGATGCACAGGCTGTCAAGCAGGGAACAGCAGAGAATCCTCTGCCAGCTGGAGCTGCTAACACCTCTATACAGCACAGAGAGAGAGTCCTGGGCAAGTGGAGGGAGGATGGTCTCTGCTGGAAGCAGGGGAGCAGCCCCACTTATAATTCCAGAGGGATTGTCTGAAGGTGATGCTCTCCCCACTGCTCCCCCCCTGTGTAACTAGAGAGATGAAGAACTGCCTAACACAGAAAGAGATGTGCTAAAAACAGCAAGGTAAAGTTCCAGAAGGCAAATCTGTAAAACCACTCAGATCCTGTGACTCAGTAGGGCCTAGGGCTACAAGCTGAACTTTGCTTTTCCCAATCCAATCTATTCCTTCTGGACCTGGGACACTGGACTGGGAGACAGAGCCATTTTTGCAATAACTTCCTTTTCAATTACGTTACCCCTTGCATTTCTCAATAAAAAAAGAAGCAGCACCTTGCTGATACTGGATAATTCCTTTTGTGAACCTGAGGTTTTGGCATTGTAATTTGAACAGCAACACCTGGGAGATCTGCATAAAAACGTGTAGGAAAAACACAGTCCCTTGAGGGAGTTTAGACTGCAAATTACTGATGTGTTAATAAGATTCTTTATGTACAAACAGGAATAAAGAAATGAAGAATACAGGCATTTTCAGTAGGATACATACAGACAAAATTAAATAACGCTGTGGGAGTAATCCTCTGTAAAAGACATACTTTGGGGCATTTCATTTCTCTCTGCTTTGTTAAATAAATGAATTGCCTAATAGAAAGTCAGAATTATAGTCTTTTTTTTTTTTTAATTTAACTAATGCTTCATTTTTTTAATTGCTTAAAAAGTCTAATTTTTCCAAAAGTACCTATACAATCAAATATGCTGGAGCTATAAAAATTCATCCTCATATATTATTTTAGAAACTTCTCCAGAGATGAGGTAAAATTTGAAAGCTAAAAATATGAAAAATAAGGCAGGAATTGCTGCTTTTAACTCCCTTGAAACATGCTATATGTTTAGAATTATTCAATGCTCCTAAAACCTAAAAGAAAAATCCAAAGGCCCATTTTTCACTCTGGTTTCTCAGCCCTGATTTTTCATTTAAGTTAATCAAACCTGCTCATAATTAGTTTTGGCCTTCTATTAAGAATATCTACTTCTCTAAGAGCACATGGACTCAGGATACTGAACATATAAACGCATTTTTAGTTTTTGTGGCACAGAGCAGAAACCTGTTTCCAATCCAAAGCAGCACAATGCCTAAAAATACTTAGTTTTACTTCTGAGGAGCATATTTCTCATGTAGAAATAATGATGAGAAAAAGTTCTATATTGATAACTAAGAGAAGTTTCAGACCAAAAAAAAAAATAATTTGGAAAAAAAGAACAAAGAAGTATCACAGTCTGGGGTTAACACCAGATAGAATCTGATGCACACATTCAAGGGGGAAGGTTCACCCAAAGCTCTAAAAACCTGAGATGTTTCCTCTTGCTGTATCCAAAGTGTTCTCCCTTTTTACTTCTAAGTAACATCAACTTTTCCTGCATTAAATATTAAAAATCTAAAAAAAAAAAAAAATTATTGTGTTGTGGGTTTTTTATCAACACAAGTGATTTAAGTCATCCATTGGCATCAGAGAGAAAAATTTGAAAAAAAAAAAATTTGCAGTGCTCTTCTCGTGATATTTTTTTCTTTTCATTTCCTTCTGCAATCACAAGAAGTTTAAACCAGGAGTGATTGGGAAGTTGATGATACATTTCAAAACGACAGAGCAGTTTTAATTTCTGAACTGATGTTTCAGTCACTGGCTCTTGCATAAAGTCCAACGTGTCAACTTGAAGAGCAGGAAGAAGTCTCTCTTTTAAAAAAAGGTTTTCTTCTTTTTCCATATAATTTCAATTTTTTCGTCCTAGGAACAGTGTAACAATGAGTGAGTATCTTATTTAATTGGAAGCTTAAAAAGAATGGATACATTTTATACATAATATAAATCAGAGCAAGAGATTAGAGTTCCTCTCTACAAAATTTTTTTTTTCCAATTTCCAAGGGCTTGAAAAGATGGAGTTTTCTAATATGTAAAGTTCTTAGAAACTATCTGACTTTGACAAAAGATTTTTTTTTTTTTTTAAACCCTGGGATATGTTAGAAGACAAATAACTTTTAATATTGTAAGAAATTCAGTATAACTCAGCACACTAACCCATGGGCACATGGTCTTTCTTAGCATGCTGCACTTTGCTGCTCTCTATATTTTAGGACTGATATCTGAGCATCTTCCTCCAATTCGCTGAAAATAAATATTTTTCCTGCTTTTTAAAATAAACCCACAAAATTAAAAATCCTGCTAATTACATTTAAGTACCTGGTAATATTTTCCTAATTATTCTCCACCTTCAGCCATTTGTAGCCTCATAACATTGCTATTAGTGAGCCATAATAGCAGCTTAAAAACTATATTAAAACTGATTTCCTTTAGATACCAGAGCTTCCATCCATGTGGTTGGTTATTTGGTTATCCAAAGCACTTCCTACAAAAATCTGGTTTTGGTCCTTCAACCATATACTGCAAATTCTGCTTGTGCTTTTTCCTGCCTAAAGGGCAATTATCTTGATGGAAGGAAGGCATCTTTGGCAGGAAACAGACTTAAAAGTCTTGCAAATATCACTTTTCTGAATTCACAGCCTTGACTTAGTGCTGGACTGAAGATTTTCTTCTTTCTTTCAACTCCCTCCCACAGCCAGGTTCTCTTTTTTTCTCTTTTCTAGTCTCGGGAGCATCTTCCCATTTCAGCATCCTGTTCCTTTTACACCTCCCTTTTATTTTTTGGAGAAAAATACATGGAAAAAAAAGCAGCTATGCAGTAGTGGGATTTCAACAGCTACTAAGCACATGAAAACAAAGAAACAGCAGGCAGGCAACAAGCCAAGAGTGAAAGGGCTGTAGGCTTTGCTAAAATCCTGCCCAGGATCCATGGCTGGTGATGTTGGTTGGAAGAACAGGAGTTTCCAGGTGCAGGGTGGGGACAGGGAGCCTGGAGCTGCCCATTCCCTGCAGGGGCTCCCCAACAGCAAATCCTGGCACAAGCCCTGGAGGCAGTTCAGGAGCCTCACACAAGGGACACAAGTGCTCGTTTGCCTCCCTTGTCTGAGCTCAGTATCCCCTCCCAGTGCAGCATCACTCCTCTCCTCTCTCGGGGAATGCTGAGCTTTCCCTGTGCCCAGGCAGGAGCAGCAGGGTCAGCAGCCCCTCTAACACAGCCCTGGTCTTGCACTGAAACTCCCTCCTCACTGGCTCTGCCTTTTCTTGGCATGGACAGGGACTTTACCCATTATTTATCAGAATGCAACAGTGACTCCCCAACCTCTTCAAATAGGAGAGGAAATTAGGGAAACAGGAGAGGAAAGTTGGAGGTGCTAAAAGTGCCCTTGAGGAAAACTAGCAGGACCTGTGTTTGTCTGCACAGAGGGATGAAATTCCTGATGCATTTCCCATTCTATTTCATAGCTTTGGGATGCAATTTTCTATGTAATTAAGAGATCCAAAAGCACCAAGTCACTGGTTTCAACAGAATTTAATTCAGAACCATTCTTGAACAAAATACCCATCACACCAACTAACAATACTCTGCCTCCTATGCTACAACTTAGTGTAAACAATGAGTAGTTACAATTAACAGCAGAACATCTACATGAGTTAAAATTAATGTTTGGTTAACATGGCACTGAAGCTGTAGATGATGTATTATAAAGACCATTGTTACAAAAACTCTGTACCGATCAATTTAAAATAACCTTGTAAAGCTTAATTGCTATCTTACATGAGTAATGAATTGAACAAATGTCAGATCCCAGTAAAAGTGTCTTTTATCATAAATCAGTATTCCACATACAATAATTATCCCATTAATGCTGAATGAAATGCTTATTGAGTTTGTTTAGCATGCACTGTAAAGTGGATGAAGTGACCAGGAATACCTAATAATTTCCTGACAGACATACTAAAAAAAAAAAATTACTTTGAAAGGGAAATTATAATTTATAAAAACGTACTACACAGAAGGTAATTTAAATAGAAGCAAAAGTATAGTGTCCTAAATTCTCTTTAACAGTTTCAACGTTTAATAAATAAAAAACACAGCAGCAAACTCCAGCATCTTCCTAAAGCAAGAAGGCTCAATGTTTCATTTTGGTTTAGTTCTGTCTTATGAGATAAAAAATGGAGCAGTTGCCAATTTATCTAAGTTAAAAAATCCCAGACTTGCCAAGTATGCTGTGATAAATAGCTTTAACTACCTTCTGCTCATATTTTATTACAGGACATGACAAAGGGATTTGTAGATTAAGTCTTCCTCTTTTTATTTGTGATACTTTGCAGAAGATAGATAAGGAGGGCACTTAAGAGGTTTAGTGTGAAAAATACAGTTAAAAAGGTAAACAAACAGCAAAACTGCATTTTAAAAACATCTATGGGTGTAGAAAAGCCTTTAAAGGAAGTTCAGTGTTGTTGCAAGCACTGAGCAATGTTCTGAAATACATTTGTACAGATTCTGTCTGCCTGAGGAAGCCATGTGTAAGTACACAACTGTCTCAGCCTGGAACACTGAGGGAAGAAATTCTTTACTCTGATATGTGAGAGGAAACCTGAACAAACACACAAATGTGCCAATAATCCAATTCAATGAGCTGTGCACAGCTGTAACACCCCTAAAGCCCAAACACAGCCTCCCCACAATGAGGGGACACCATCAAAGCTGCCATCTCCTCTTCCCTTTCCCTTCCCAAGCTCAAACCCACCACACACTGTTCTCATGTAGCTTTCAAAGTGAGAACTCCTTTCCACCTTTTTCTCTCTTTGAAAATCCCTGTGGCAGGAGTCTTGCCTCTCTTTGAACCAGTTTGCCTGCAGGCCACCACAAAGCCTGCAGCAGCCTCTTCTAACAACTTCACACTGCTGTGACCAGTGACAGAAATCCCTGCATCTCTATTTGCTACCTTGGAAATTAAAGACTTTCTAGAAAGCTTACAAGTGTGCCCCCTGGTTCATTAGCAGTTTATGTGCACCAGTGATAACCAGTATCAATTAATCATTAACATAAATCATTACCATTACATGGTCCTTTGCCCTCATCCTCTAGAGCACATTAGCTGATCCTGCATCATGACAGAAAGTTTTTTGAGCTCTTTCTATTATATTTTGCACAACATTTCAGGTAAGGCACTTCATGTTGGGAGGCACTTTTTCCTTGATATAGAGCAAATTGTCCAAGTTATTAGGCAGCTTCATTCACCCTTTACCTGCTACAAACTACAACTCTTCTCCTACCACCTCAAGCAGTGGTTCTTAACCTGCCAGTTTTAACAACCCCATACCCAGAGTGTTGAGTCTGGAAGTACACGATGATTGCAAGACAAGAAGAAGAATCAATAGTTTAATTATCATATTATTCTGTCATCCTCATGACAGAAGCCTGGCAGTTGTTTCACAACCATCATCTAACAAACTGCTGTTCCTGAATCAACCTAGATTTGAAAAACAGTTTAAAAAAATCAACATGTTTATGTAAATGTGGAAGGAAATGTAGATGGGATAGAAACTTGCCAAATATGAAGTCACCACAGGCTCTACTTCTCCCTACTATTTCTGGCTCTCAACTTACTTTACTCTTCCCTTATATATGCTTAGATCATTTTGAGGCCTGTTTTATTTTACAAGGTAAGTATCACTGTGATCTTACACATTATGAAATAAAAATACGTATTGGAAAAACATTGGGCAAGTGTTTAACTGATGCAGTTTATTAAATTATCAGGGGGAAAAAAAAATAAAGAAAAACCAAACAGAAAACTGCCTTCAAGAGTAGTCCTGCAACAGTAGAGGAGAAAGGTCTATTTGTACAGGACCCTGTGCAGGGGATGGAAACAGCCCCTGTGTCTCACCAGAACACATTTCCATTGCTGCTTTTCCCTGTCTTGGTTCATGGAATTTCAGTGGTCTCTCAATAGTTACTCTGCCAACTCAGGCCATGAGTACAGGCAATCAAATAGTATCTTTCTTAAAACACCCAAATACTGATTTTTTTTCAAACAATTAATTAAGTGATTGTGACCTACTTGCAAAATAACTCATCACCAAGAGATAGGGCTCTCCTCAAAGCTGTTAGGCTGCTGATTCAAGCTCAGGAGCTTTATGAACCTCAGTGGCATCTCAGCTTCTGTGACTCCCTCGTGCTGCAACACCACTGTTTTCACACTGGGCTTTCCCACTGGGGTTCTGTTAGAATTATTCCAGCACACCAGACAAAGCACCTGCCTCTCTCCCCACACTCACACATTTCAGCTGAGGCACCATTAAAAACCTTCTGCAGAAGAAACTACCAGTGCAGGAGATCATTTTTGTATGTAGGGGTGACTCTCATATGCCCATGTGTGTACACACATCAATCTTCACCAGAATTATCTTTAAAAGAAACTAAAAGGCTTTGCATCTCCCATGTGATATCTGTGACATCTACTGACAGAACTCCACAGAGGTTCCATAGCTCTGCTTTTTTATTTCATATGAGATTCTTGTCATATAGGATCTAATCCAATAGGTATTTATCAAATGCTGACAGGCTGTTAAACTGATTATACCACTGCTCACCACAAAAGCTAAGGACATTCCTTCTTCCACCTCACTGCTAAAAAAGAAATAAACCAAAAAGGGCAAAACACCAACCTTTTTTTCCTCCCAGAGACGACCTGGAAATAATAAAACAACAAACATTTTTCCGTTTTAAATTTCCTTTTTAGGCAGAACTATATTCTTTTTGTGTCACTTTACATTTTAGAGTCAAACAAGTTATTTATGTTTCTTGTTTTCTACTCATGTTTCCACACACTTCACAGATAAAAATCCTTAATAAATGTGGGACTAACACATTTTTTTATCCTCCCACAATTTGTGGAACTTCTCAGAGCAGCCCTAATTTGTGAGAATCTGTGTAAGAAGTGTCTGGGAAGAGTGTGAAAGCACTGGTTATGTTATGCCAAAGCTAATATTGCAATATACGGGCCACATTTACATTGCCACACCTAACCAACCTTCCTTCAGGCTCTTCCTGGCTGAGTAATTAAAGAATAATATTTGTAACTCTCTAACATTTTTAATTATATGACTGAAATCAAGCCTATGACAGGCTACACTGTCCCTCAAAATGTGGGGGGAAAATTCTGTTGAAACATCAAAAATTTTCCAGTTGACTCACGTTAGAAAAACAAACTGTGAAATTCAAGAACCACAGAATTGCACAGAATCAATTTGGTTGGAAAATGCCTCTGAAATCATTGAGTGCAACCTCTGAACAACACAACCCTGTCCATCAGACCATGGCACTGAGTGCCATGTCCAGGCATTCCTTAAACTCCTCCAGGGATTCCACAACCTCCCTGGGCAACCCATTCCAATGTCCAACCACCCTTTCTGTGATGAAATTCTTCCTAATGGCTGCCTAAACCTTTCCACTGCAGTCTACTTCAATATGAAAACATGTGATCACTATCCTGTGCTTTGGTTATACAGAAAGAAAGTCAAAACATAGATGAGATTCAAGATAATGCAAGACTGAAATGAGAAACTGACTGCTCATGGATCAATTGGCCCAAAAAAAAAAAAAAAAAAAAAAAAAAAAAAAAAAAAAAAACAAAAAAATGTATATACAAAAACAAAAAAAAGNATAAACACCAAAAAAAGTGTCAAATTTAAGGATGAGAATTCACATGGATAGACAATGTTGATAGAAATATTGGGGGCAACATAACATTAAATCAATGCCAGCTGTAAGGCCAAGGCTGTGCATCCCAGGCACATCCTGAGGCTCTGCCCTTCACCTATAAACAACTTCCCTTTGAGCAGGGTCCAGGCAGCATCAGCATCAACTCCTCCAGAACTGGAGGTTTTACCACGTTTCCACCACTCAAAGCACTGCCCTGGGGTGAGTGGTTGGCCTGACATGCAAAGGCCACCAGGCCAAACCCACAAAAAGACAGACAGCACAGGCTGTGTCTGAAACTGGCCAAAAAAGCAATGAAAGAACCAAAAGTGCATCACTTTGCAAGAGTTTGCATAGCATAGGAAAGCTCACAAAACCACCTCCTGAGAGGACAAATCCTTCACAGAAGTAACTGGTGATACTGCAGCACAAAATGAATTGACTATTAGCCTTCAGCAAATGGGGTATTTATTATTTTTAAACCGTGCATTAGTGCTCAAAACACAGGGATATTTATACTGCACATCAAACCACAAGAGTAGGAAAGTGGTGAGCTAAAACTGAGAACTCAGATTAGTGATCTTGTATGCCCTGAGGGAGGCATGAGACCCAAACAGATGCACACATAAAGTAAATAAGATGCAATGATACTGGGGAAATGATGCCAACTGAGTCAGCAATATGAAAGCCCCACTGCAGAGAAATGTCCAATGCGTATTGGGCTCCAATCTGAAAAGACAGCTTGGGAACTGGAGAGATGTTATTAAAAGAGGGAGCAATCCTGAAACAAGAGCTAAGAACACCTCCAGGAAAAGCACTGACTGGTTCTTTCACGTACAATGTCTAGAAAGCAGCACATAAAGCTCCTTGCAGAGCCCTCAGAGTGAGCTGGCACACACCAGAATGCTATACCATCATGGTATATTTCTGTCTTTAGAAGTTCTCCTCAGAGAGCAAGCTGAAACATCAACATATCACTATTAAAAATTCTTGTTATCCTCCTACAGCTTTTAAGTTGTAGATATTAACAAAGATGAAATGCTTATCTGTTCAAATAGCAAGGCAATTTTGACTTTAGTGCATTAGTGTAAAAACAAAATGTGTTGTTTTGATATTTACAAGATGCCAGAATTAGCTGCAGTTCATAATCAGCCTCATGGCATCTATGCTAAAACAGCCTTCCAAAAGTCCCTCTGGAGGAGGAGAGAAAGAGAAAAGCAAAAAACAGTTACCAGTAGAGGATTTACAAACCAGACTTTAAAAGGACTGAACTGAGCACTTGAGCTCTGCAGACAAAACATTCACGAAGCCCAAACTAAGAGCAGACTTTGTATTTATGTCAAACCTTTCCCAAGAGCAGCCAAAAGCCTGTGATGGCCAGAGCTACTGGGGAGGCTGAACCCTGCTATCCAGGGGGACACTGGAGGTGCCACGTGGATAAGGGAGAGATGGGTGGTTTGCACAAGCCACGTTCCTCCTGATTTGCCTGAACACTCTCCCATTTCTCTGGCAAAATACAAGGCAGAGAATTGTTACCTGCAGATGCTTTGGGCACACAACAGTGCTGCTCCCAGTGAGCCACCCTGAGCACTCAGAGCTCAGGCACTGAGCAAAGCAGACATGCAGAAAAGGCTGCTTTTAATTCATCTCTGAGTCCTCAACAACAAGCAGCAGCAACAGCAGAGTGAGCACTGCAAACCCATCAGTGGCTGCCTGTGCTGTGGGTGGCTGGAGGAGGCCCTGACACCCACAAGGGAAACCATTCACACCAGTGCCAGGCTGTTTTATTTAACATCTCTCAGCAATGCACCTGGTACAGCTCTCGGAGATTCCTAATTTTTATTTTATCCACTCCTTATTTCAGCAGCAAAGATTCTGTGTGCCTTTAGAGGAATATTAATGATGCAGAAGACCCAACCCTGAACCCTGTGAAAGCTATTACTGTTCTCTCAGAGTAACTGGGCTGGTGCCAGCTCAGTTGATTATATTGCCGTTGTTTGTTTCCCTGAAAACACGATGCTACAGTGAACCAGGGGATGTTAATGTATTTCCATGCCATGCTGCATTTGTTTTTATTGCCAGGACTCCGTACTTAATATAGCTGATACCTTCTTCGAGGCTGAGACATCTTAATGAGCTCAGCACAACCATGCATGGAGGCCACACCAAAGATCACTGCCTCGTGAGCAGTTTGCTGGGGAGGGCATGGATCACTTTCCAAATGATACTGCTGCCTGCAGACTAACTAATGCAGCTTTAACAAGCTAAAAACATCCTGCTAAAAAGAACCTGTCATTACAAATAAGTAACAATAAAGTGGGCACACAGGGCAGTGCCTGTACCGAGGCCATTGCACAGAGATGGGAATTAGCTTTGGTACTCGGCATGGAGGGTTTTGCATAAACTCCTTTATTCTGGCAATTGCAGTTGCTAAAAGAGAGCTGACTGTCAACCTGATGCATTTATATGGTATAAGGCAAAATCCCTTCAGCAGCCCGGGTTCATTAGGTGGTACCACTAATAAGGCTGTGCCTGGGAGGAGTCCTGCCCACCCCTGTGCAGTGGAACAGCAGCACCCCGGGCACACCCTCTGATCTCAGCCTTTCAAAGATCACACAGGGCTGTGCTAGAGGGATGCCAGGTGAGCCCTGCTCTGCTGACCTGCAGGGCTACAGATGGACCACACCAATATCTTTGATCAAGGCAGCAAGATGCTCTCCCTGAGGGATGGGGCTCAGTCCCAGCCCAGCTCAGCAGCAGAGCAGCACAAGACCTGCTGTCAGGTTTAACTGAACCCCTGCACTCTGCAGTTACAGGAGGGGAGCTCCTCACACAGGATTGTTATAAAAACATGTACACACACGTTAAAGACAAGGTTCCTCTGCACTGCTCTAAGAAGAGAAAGAAATCTCTAAATTCAAGCATAACTAAAAGTACATCCAGCGAAGTGCTGCTCTGCACAGCCTCAAAACAGAGCTAAAGAATCAAAAGAGAGATCCCAACAGACATCCATATTAAATCCATCTTAAATCCAACACCTCCTTCTGCTCTCAGTAACTTTTCACATTGATTTTCCAAGCATTTGGAGTTCTTTAGTAAAAAACTCCTTTCAGTGAGGGTCATACATGAAAGAAGTCCAAATCTGCTGATGTTCAAGACCAGCCTGGACAGGGCTTTGAGCAACCTGGTCTAGTGGAAGGTGTCCCTCCCCATGGCAGGAGGCTGGAATTACATGATTTTTAAGGTCTTTTTCAACACAAACCATTCTGTTCCTCTATAAAACATGGTTTTATTTTTAAAAAATGGAAGTTTGAGGTAAGTATGGGTGCTGCATCACTGCCTTTTCCTCACAGTAGATTCCTCAGGTGCAATTGTACATGTCTCTTAGCTTTCTTCTCCACATGGAAAAAGAACATTTTCCTTGACTGTGCATGAATTTTGTCAGCTATTTACTGTCATACAAAAATCAAACTGAAAAAAAATAAAATCTCCCTAAAGAATCTTACAGTATTTTTTTATACACTCAAAATTATAAGCCTGCTGGCAGCTAAAATGTGGCCACAAATGCAGCTGAGTCACAGAAAAACAGAATAAACACACCATGATTTATGGCTTGATGATTTACCCCAGAAAGCCACTGAGCTGTCTGGATGACTGCAATTTTCTCTTCCTTTCTCAACTTGGATTGCTCCCAATTAGAGCAAACTATTTTAAACCCTTTGAAAACTAATTCTTTAAGAAAAAAACAAAACTGTAGGATGCAGACAGGACAAGATAAAGCTGTTTGACTGTAAGAAAAGGAGCTGAAAAGCTCCCAGTGACAGGGCAGTGAGTCAGGAGTGCCAGGCTCTGTGAGCTGGCCCTGCCTGGCAGCAGCACTTCATAATCCAGGCTCAGGTGTGAAGGCTGCTCCATTCACATTGACCTGTGAAGGCTGTGAGAAGACTTGAAAATTGATTAGATCCTGTTGCTCCTCCATCTCCAGCTTTCCCCCTGCCAGGCCAAGGGCTTTTCCTCAGCCATTTGTCCTGCAGAGCCTCCAGAGGGTTTTTTCCAAGGGGCAGCAGCAGCAGCAGATGCCTGCCCTCCCTCCTGCCTGTGGCTGCATTATGGATGCTGGCAGTGTAACCAAGGCTTGCTCTCATCTCTCTGGGTGCTGCCTCTGACAGCAGCATGCCAAAAAACAGAGAGGCCAGGCCTTAAAGGCCAAGGAATATTATATGAATCATTTCAACCTATCATCAGCTCAAAAAAAGAAACACCAACCACCAAACCTCTTCTTCTTTAAGCTTGGCTTAGTCAAGGTTGACATTCTTCTCGGTTATTAAGGAACATTTATCTATTTCACGTTTCCAGTTCTTGTAGGGAAATACAGAATGCTAAAAGAAAAAGTTTAAATCCATATACATGCTTGAACCAAGTAGCACTACACTTCACAGAAATGGTGAATTAGCCAAGTTTTTCTTCCAGCATTCCTTTCTGTAGCAGACTAAAAAAATCCAGTGCTGTGAAACAGCTTCTTTTAATATTCTTGCTCATCTACACCATCACTGTGAGCAGTGCTGGTGAACAAGGAAAGGAACAGTCCCAAAGGCAGCCCTGTGTCCAAGCCCAGCACCAGGACTGGGCTCTCTCCTTCACAGGCAGAATGGGCGTTAAAAATGGCCCCAACTTCCCAGCAGCTCTGCCTCCTACCTTGCACATACATTAATTTATTCTCCATCTAGCTAGCTCCCATTTTGCCTGCTTTGGTGACCTGACCCTGACAACCCAAGCTGAAAACTGGAGGGGAAATTCCCCTTTATCTAAAAAAACCAAAAAAGTATCAGTGGGATTTCTCCAGTTTAGGGCTGGACATTCAGCAGTGTGCAAAGTGTACTGCATAATACTTCCTGTCAACAACAGCAGGTGTGTTTCTAGTAGAAATAATTGGCTGGATATTTATTTATTGACATTTCAGATGACCAAACACTCTTATCTCTTATTCTTAATCATCATTTGTACAATTTGCTATCTGAGCTAAGATCAAGGACCTCACCTGAACTCTTTTTAGAGCTGTCAGCAGTGTTTATTGATAGGTTAGAATCCTGATGTGGAATATGAAACTTCAGCTGAATTAATATGGCCCAACTGCAACTAAGCATAGCAAAAGACTCTGGTTTGGGTCAGTATAAAACACTTGCAGAAACAGAATAAGCACATAGCTAAATCAATACCAAATTATCAATTTATAGCAACCCAATACATCGATTCATCCTGCAGTATTTATTCCTAAGTTCCTGCTCCAGTGTCTATAAAATGCTTCCAGTGAATGCAGGATTTTTCTCTGTCACACAGCCTTGGGCCAGTTCTGGACAGGTAATTCACAACAGCCTGCTCCTCTGGCCTGGGCACAGCCAGCAGGGCTGAAAGGCCAGAGAAAATAACTTCAAGGACCAACATTTAATGCACATGGACACAGAAGGAACTGTTCATCACCTAAATTGTTCCAAAGCCCATCCTGTTCCTTAGGCTGGAGACAGTGGCTTGCTCATATAGAGCAAATTTAAAGATCAGGGTTCTTGACATGGTAGATTAGGCTCTCCTTGCACACACTTTGCTTCCTGTGTAATTTGATCATTAACAATCTTCGTGCCACTTCCAGATAGGAATGTCCTTAATGTCTCTTAAAGGCAGCATTTTTTCTCCTGAAAATAAAAGCCTTTTCAGGTCATTTTTTTTTCAACACAAAAATTTTCTTGCTGCCAGTATTAGTAATGTATTAATTATTTAACTGAAATAAATGCATCTGTTAATGTGTTTAATTAAGCATACAAAGCTCTTTATTTGATGCTATTTGTATTTAAGATTTCCTGTTTTCCCTTAAGTATTTATCATCCAAGGCATGGTTTTTCTAATCTTAGACATACTCTGGGACTGAAGTACTATTTTATATCAGCATTTCGCAGCTGCTTTTATCATGAATAAATATATTACAAACCATGTTAATGAGCTGTTTAGTATTCATATATTAGACTTTTCCTTATTTTATATGGAAATACCACTATAAAAATTCTAAGAATACTAGTTTTATGTGCACGATAATGATGAGATTCAAAGCAAATAAGGAGGAGAAAATCAGTGGTGGCAGTGAATGTGAAATGGATTAATGCATCGTCAATGTGCTTTACATTGGTATAAAATTATTAAGCATGTAATTAAGTAGGATCAATGGCACTGTTTGTTTTGGGGGTAATGTTTTAGCTATTTTAGATGTGTCATCTTTAAGAATTTAATTTCATACTTTAATGATCTTCTTGTAATTTCCTCCTCCTGCCACGAAGCCACACAGTCAGGGTACACATGACATCCACTACAGACCAAGGAGTGACTCAGGCCAGGCCAAAGTCTCCGTGAAGGAAGATGAGAACAAGGCAAATTAAATAATTTTGTAAATACAAAGGTTTTTCATTTCAACAATCTGACTTTATTCATCAGGCACATTCAAATCCCTGGGATTGTTAGCAGGAAAGAAGTTTTACTGTTACTTGCAGCAAGTGCAGCTTTGACCTGGCTGACCTCGGAGACATCTCCAGTACAGCCAAAAAGAAATGAGACTTGGTGTTAGAGGAGCCTAATGAGGAAAACCACAGTCTTCAGTACACTTGTATCTGCAACCAGAAATTAAGGGGGGAAAAAAAAATCTAAAACCCCAGCTTTTGGTAAAGAAGAAAGAGAGAGATTATTCTCTGTCTTGGATAGAGAACTTACTACTGGTTACTGAACAAAAAAGCCCCAGCTGTGAAAATCAGCCTGCTACCAAACTGAATTGTCTCATTTTGAACTAGGAATTACAAATCAATGGAACAAAGTCTTTGTTATTATGGAAAACACAGTGTTGGAGCAGGTTCCCTTATTAATTTTATATGCTGGACAGAGCACATGCTGACACTGTGGTCCCAGCTCACTGCACATCCTCCTGCACTTGACTTCCCAGGGACTGACAGCAGAGCCAGGGATGCCAGAAACATCTAGGGCTGAAAAGGGTTAAGGTGGAGACAAATTCATTGAAAGGCAAAACAACAAAAGGTGTTATTTTTAATGGGAAAATAAAGTCAGAGTAGACAGATTTTGGTAGAGAATAATGTATTTTTTACTTGGCTATTGAAGCAAACAGGTGTTATACCATATAACTGCTCTTTTAAGAGTAGATCAGACATCCATTATTTGTACTATTCATTATTTGCACCTGCATTTTTTTTTTCTTTTTGTATCTGAGCTCATTGGCTTTAGGTTATGCAGCACACTTGTAAATGAAGCTACCTCTTGCAAAAAGAAGAGAACCACCTTAGACAACTTTAGTCTAAATAGTTTTTAAAAATTGCCTCAAAGATCAAGAACCTGGTGTAGCAGTAGAGCAGAGAAAATAAGAATGAGTTAGAAAATGCCATCCCAGTATTCTGCACAGCCTGAGCACAAAGGGAGCAAGAGACACTCGTTGTAGCCCTGGCCTATTTATGAATGCTTAACAAGTGAAGGAAAGAGAAGAAAAACTTCAGAGGTAATTTTATAATACTATGAAAAAATACAT
Organism: Chaetops frenatus; assembly: GCA_013400775.1. Lineage (NCBI taxonomy): Eukaryota > Metazoa > Chordata > Aves > Passeriformes > Picathartidae > Chaetops > Chaetops frenatus. The sequence continues at coordinate 1,293,881 of VZTR01003745.1, forward strand.
GTTCCCTGCCATGATTTTGTTTCAACACTTAAATAACGAAAAACAACTTTACCACATCTTTACTCTAAAGCAACTCATGTTACAGCAAATCCACCATTAACAGCTGTGCCTGTGCCTTGCACGAGGTTATAAATGGCAGATGGTAAAAATTAATTCAGCAATCTCTGTGAGACAGTATAAACACAAACTTGGGTCCAGTCCTATAAATGGCTGCTCTCATGAGTAAAACTAACTTGAAATCACCTCATATTAGGCACATCCCAAGTTTTACATAGAGTTTAAGACCTGTTTTTGAGGGCACAGCTCACAGTCCACCAAAGCAGTTGCACATTCTCACTGATGCATCTTTGAATAAGGTAACATGAAGGGGTTTAGCAATGCAGGCTTGAAAATGTTTCATCTGGCACAGTTAAGTTTCCCCCAGAACTACTTGGGAATGAGTAAGAGCTGCTAAAACATGGACTTCCTGGATTAGATCTGTATATCTGTAAGCTAACATAAGGAATTACACCCTTATTAAATCTTAATTTGTTTGAAATTATTTTTTATCTTTTCCTTTTCTGCTTTAATACATTCCACTCCTTTGTCATAGTTATGCACTACTCTTTGTGAGCAGAGGTTTTGGTCTTGCACCGTTTCTTCATCCACAGCAAAGTGCCCTCTTTGCAGACTAAAATTACTGTGCACGTCATCACTAAAAACATATATAAACTCTCACTTTAAATTACAGCCCTATTTTCAAAAAGAGCAATTTTACTTTTCTTCCAGAAATTTATCTGCTTGCTAATGAGAGCTGTGTTCTTTGGTAATTTTTAAGGAGAAGAAAAATTATTACTCTGGCAATTTCAAGTGACAAACAAGAATTCCATCCAGCTCTCTATTTAAGTACATGACATTTCTCCCAGTGTAGGATCTACAGGACAGATGTATCATTATAATTATAAACATTTGTAATGAGCCTCAGTGCAACTGAGTGAAGTAGCATCACCTCAGATAAAAATCTATCAACAAGCCATTTCATACCCAAGATTGCTGTAATTTATAAATCCCTGCATTATCAAAAATTACCTTTTGATGTCAGCAGAGCCAAGAAGGGGTTTGATTATGCTATATATTTATGTTTTCTCCTAAATATGTTTCTACATTTTATCAATGTCTAATCAATAGAGAATGCTGTGATACAGCAATTTCTCCACTCCCCTTATACCAGAGCTATTCCTGGCAGAGAAAGCCTAAATGACAGCCTGAAAATCAACACCCTTACAATCAGCTTTGGGTTTTAGCTGAATCATCCTGCAAAAGGTGCATTCCTCATTTCCCAAAATATTCTCTTTTCCTGATGTTAACTCTTGAAAAACAGCAGCATCACAAGACAGCAAGGCACAAAGAACTGTTAATGGGAACATAAAAACTCAGACAGAAAATGAAGGAGTAGGTTTGGTATCAGCAAAATTGATGAGACCTAGGAGAGGGCAAAGGGAAACTGTTGATGATGATGAGAGAGGAAAAAATCAAGGAACATGGAAAATGAAAAATAGCTTTCATAGCAGTTTTAGTAGTTTGTTATCAGAACTAAGGAAAAAGCAAGAGAAGTCTAAAAGTAATGAATAAAGAAACAGAAAGGATTAGGGAGAAACAAAATACTGTGTGAAAATGCAGTGGTAGAGTGAAAGGGCTCAGCTGATGTACAGAAGGCCCTGAGAGATTTGCAAGGACGTAAATATGAAAAGAAAAGAAAATAAATAATGAAACTGCTTTTAAACAGAACGCAAATTAAGTGGATTGTAAATAAATGTTCATACAAATGGGGACCAAACTATCATTAAAGGGTTTCTAAACGAAGCTCAAACAAACCCCCCATGTTTTAATCTCCCATCTCTGCTCCTCACTTGCCTAATGACCAGTTCCTGGCTCATCTGGGGGCATTTTCTGCCCCAGTGAATCTCACTGGTGCAGTTCTTGGATCCACAGGGCTCCTGCTCAGCTCCTCACTGGGGTCATCTGCGTTGGCAGAGCAGGAGACACATCCCTCCTGTGGAGGCAGAGCACAGAGCATCTGCACCTGACAGACAGCCCACACTGCACCCATGCTTCACACTCAAACAAGGTCTTACTAGTGGCCAAATGCTGTCAAGAAGGTCCCTGCTGAAAAAGAAAAACTAAAGCCATTAGGCTCAGCTTAACAGCCAGCACGACCTCAGGAAAGACAAACTGTGCAGAGTCTTTACACCTCTCTCCTCCCCATGTACAATTCTTTTTTGTTTCCTTGTTGTGTGGGTTTTTTGGGGTGTAATTTATAGCTTAGGTATGAAAATAAAATTGCTTTAGGTTAAAAACTTAAAGTCTTCCTCAAAGTATGAATTACTTTTATAGGTTTTTCAAAAGATTGATCTTTCCATTTTCTCCTCTTATGAGCATATATCCCATTAGATCTGCTTCTGTGTAGGAATTGCAATTTTAGCAAGCAATTAATCCATAAATGAGCTGTTTCTGAGTTTTAGGTATTGGGCATCACCCTTCAAAGGCTCTGTGCTGGCCTTGGATTACACCTCCATGTTTTCACAGATCTCAAAAGAAGCTCATTTTGCTGGTAATCATTTAATTGAATTCCCCATGAGTCACTCTGGAAAATCATGCCCAGGATAATCAGGAGCAGGCAAAAAAAGGAGGCAGTATTTCTAATAACTCTGTCACTGAGAGATACAATGACCTTTACATCCTCCAACGCTGAACTTCTTGTTGCTTACTTTATTCCAAAGGAAAATATGCAGCCAGAGAGCCACTGAAATTACACTTATTTGATCCTGGACCTCTTGCCAGGGCTGCTGAGTTTCTGTGCAATAACAGGTCCATGATTCCTCCCCATGTAGTTCCCATCTTTGACATACACCAGCAAAAATTTTGACATCATCAACCCCCCAAACTCATAATTAAAGATTTTGAATATTTTGCAGGATGTGCAAAGACAAAATGAAATCTGATTTTATGCATTACCTGCGTTTTCTATACTCAGATGGTGACATAAACTCTAGCACTGTACTGACAACAAGGGAAAATCTTGTATAAGGATATTCTCTTATTATGAGAATATAATAAGAAACAAAGGAATTCTTTCTTAAACTTTTTGTGCACCACACAGAACTCCTGCTACATATTTGCAAGGCATGAATCATTCCTAGCACACCAGAAATGAACTCACCTTACCAAAATCATTTGCCTATGGTAAAAGTTAATGTAACTGTTTATACTGGCAAGGTATAAATAACTGTTTAAATATCTGCCTATGTAACACATTAGCTTCAGAAAAATAATAAAATTCCAAGTTTTCACCTACTTTTTAAGGTAACTGTGTCTGGTTGGAACAGGTTTGGGTGATGGGCTATGTAAAGGACAATGTTAACGAATTTTCAGACTGGGAACCAAAGTGAAACTAATACATAGAATAAAAAATAAAGTAGGAAGAAAAAAGGAACAAAGCATAAAATATAACTGAGTATTTTTAGTCTTTAAAAGGCTTTAAAGAAAATTAGCAGAAGTAAGTAATTCTATTCCCTGCTGAATTCTAATGTATACCTGACTGTAGCAGGGCTCTTTCAAAATAATTAAGAAAAAACACTTTTCATTCAGGAAGTTGAAATTGCAGCCCCCTATTGAATGAAGCTGCTGAGGGCCAAGCCCCTGTTACCAGCCCTTTAGAGCTCAGGCAGCAGTGCCTGATTCACCAGGAATGAGAATCTCTACATTTCTAATTCATGTTGGACAGACTCACACCTTGCTCTTCCAAGACCCTGATGCTCAGTCTGGTGTAAATTTTAGTTCCCATGGTGTTAGCTAACACTGGCTAATCCCACCAAGTATTTAAAGTCACTCCCCCTCTACAAGAAGTGAACAAACTGGTTTATGCAGAGAAGGCAAACACTTGTGTCCCAGTGATGGGAAAATGTGCTTATGCCTCAGAAGCAGTGTTAGAGCCCATTGGGAAATTATAAAAAGGAATTGCCTCTAAATGTTCTCTGGAGCCTCCACAGCACTGCCTATATCCTGGCTGTGGCAGAAAGGAAATACAGAAGCATCAAAGTTATCCCCTGGCCCAAGGCAAGTGCTCCCCAGCAGCCAAAGATGAGGAGCCCAGAGGGAAAAGGAGCAGAATCAGTGGAGCAAAAGGCAGGCACATCCTCCAAGAGAGATCCCACCCTGGGTGACAACTGAACATCATCAAGAGCAGCCCCAATCACCACAGTGGAACAGGCTGAGCTCCTCCTCACTGATGGCAGAGCAGGATTTGTCTCAATCCTGCTTCTCTCTCTGTGACCTTCCCAAAGGGCTCAGAGGGAACGAGCACCAGGGACATCCATCCTTTGCAGACTGCTCTAACACCCCACTGACCATGGCAACAGCAGCAATCCCACCACGCCAGCAAAACCGCCTTTCCTGGAGGGGCTGAGCTCTCATGATGGAGTAAGGAGAGCACAGAGGTCAAAAGCTAAAGCCCAGGTCACAGTCACCCAGATGTTTTCCACAGGGAAAGGGGGCACACAGCAGCAAACTGCCTGGATGGGATCAAGCACAGCAGCCCTGATAGGCTTCATATGAATAAAGAGGATGGCAAAGGATCCAGCCACAATAACAATGGCTAAGTCTTTTCTTTACCAGTGTTCACCAACCACAGCAGCTTTGCCAGGGTAAACTGCAGGAAGAGCCTCAGAGGGAAATGTGCTGATGTGCTTTTTTCCAAGTCTGTACAAATAGTATCAAGAAAGTTAATACTCCTTCAAAACATTCATCTTGTTCTGTCAGAAACACTTCTTCTCACCAGTTAACATCAAAGCTGGCAATATTGTGTTGCTGCATTAAGCATTTAACTTAATTTTATGTAAACTAGCAGCAGTTTCATAGAATTTGTTGACATTTGTCATTTTGTTGTGGTTCATTTCCCACAAGAGCCTTAGAAGTTTTACACTACTGATAGGAACAATCCTGATGCAGAGAGAAAAAGGGAGTACACATTCATCATCTCAAAGAAGATTGAATTAATATCTGGCCAGTAACAAGTTCAAAGATCTTGCTGAAAAAATAGGTGTTAAAATGTATTTTATACAGCAGATTCCTTGTTCAACAGTAGCTACACACCCCCAAGTCATAGAGTGAAAATACAAGACCACATTTTCTCCTCATGTCCACATTTTTTTCATTTACCCTTAGCAGGTTCATGGCAGTGCACCTTCAATATATGCACATTATTTATTGATTTGGGATTTTCCAAAGCTACTAAAGAGTGGTTTGGGATCCTAGTTTCTATTGAATTTCAATGAGTCTCCTCATAAAAGAATTAGGAGCTTTAGGAAATTTTATCTTTATTGTTTCATACCACAAGAGCAACATTGCATCCAATTATCTTACCCTTTGCTGGTAAAAGAACTACAACAGAGGTACCCAATTAACAATTTTTAAGCTTCTGAAACTAGTCTCCAATAATTAGCATCTAGAGAATGAAAGACACACTTTTAGCAAACAAAGTGAGACTCAAGCTTTCAAATAAGGCACTTCTGGTTGCTGCATTTCTTTTGCTCCTCCAACTTCAGTTTAATCATGATTATAGAAGATGACATTCCCTAAAATCCCAGAGGAAGATAATTATCAGAAATAATTTCAACATGTTACATACAATGAGGCCACATCTACTCAAACTTCCTGAGACAGGGACCATTCAAATTTGATGATTTATTAATGGCAACCAGAGTTGTTTCAACTTGGGACCAGTCAGCCACAAATAAATTGTGTGGGTGGAAGGTAACAAAAAATAGTTGGATAACATTTAGAAAAGCTCAAATACCAGAGCAACAGTGTCAGGATCACAAAAAAAGGGCAGTTGAGGACAATAGGAGAGACAAGAGTTGCAGTCTGGTTGTGCAGAGTGAAATGTTTTCAGGATTTTGTTGCTCCTAAAATAAATGAGAGTCAAGAACTTTTGGACTTGGCAGTACCTTTTAGAGCTCTGCACTGTTAATGGGATATCTCACATTGTAGGGTTTTGTTCCCTCCCACAGGTTGTTCATGCCACTGCAGCAGTACCTGGGCTCACAGAAGGTTCTCATGGGTACCTGTGCTGCTGCAGGGCTCTGCTGCCTGTTGTGCCACAGATGGATATGAAAGGAGCTCAGGGGAAACCTCGTGCCAGACATCAAATCTCTCCTCACAGGGCAACGATCAGGTTCTGTTATTGCACCTCCCTCTACTCTGTGGCTGAGAGACAACAGAGCAGCCTTTGCTGGAACTGCTGCACCCAGCACTACAACACCCAAACATCACCACTGTGCACTGCTTCAAAAAGGAGCTATAGAAAATCAGCTATTTCTCTCCCTGCTCCTTTGTTTCACCTTGCCCTGGCACAATACATTCTGACAGAGTTGGTGAGCTGAGATTTGGAAAACAACATGCAAGCCAGATGAGTTCTGAAGCTGCAAACAGACAGAAAAAGCCTTGAGTACTAAATGGAAGGAGTAATTTGCCAATGCACCTTTCTAGATCTCAGCTCTGTTAGTAGGAGGCTGAGGAGAAAAGCAGGTAATAGCACATCACATCAAATATTTGTCTGGTGTCTGAGACCATGGTATCCCTTGGGCATGGCTTACTTAGGATGAATATGTTATCCAGAGGTACAGTTGTGGAATACAAAACACAAAATAACAATGTTATAAATTGGATCTTTAAAATACAATAAATTAAAGAAGTTCTCTACTTACAGTTGCTGAGACAGGCACTTACAAGCTTAAGGCCAACACTAGTGGCAAGAATGGTAAAATAAGCCAAAAAAACCCAATCAAAACACCAAAAATAAAGCAAACAACCAAAAAAAACCCCAAAACCACCACTAAAATCACCCCCAAAGAAAATGAGCATTCCATTGATGTTTCTAAGTAGTCAATGCCTACAGCAGGCAGTAGTGGAATCAGTCAATGATACAAATATACAAATTGTTGTCACTATTTATGTTTTCAAACTCTAGACTTTTCAACAGTGGATTTGAGTTTTGTATTGTCCCACTAAAATCACCTGTCAGGTGAGTTAACAGGCAGCCATTTTGATTTTCCTTTTTATGGAAAGGCACTCTGAACATTTGCAACAACCTCCAGACTCACAGCTATCTGTAAAAGCCAAACTGTCTGGCCAGATTCTGGGCTGTCTGATAAAGTTCTATTGATTTCAAGTAAGCTTGCTGATTTAGCCTACTGAAGAACCCAGCATCATATGATTAGGTTGAGCAAATTGATTTTTGAATCCTGACGATTTGTAAAAACCCTGTGAACTACCCAGAGACCACCCAAGAAAGGATAAAAATTACTTGGTCAAGAGTCTTCTTAATACATGTCATTAAAAAAAAAAATTTTAAAAAAATCAATTTTCTCATGAACAACTCTGGAACAGAAAAGCAACAGGATTTGTTCACAAAATTATTTATTGTGAGTTACTGAGCCAGATTCCTTGGTACTGTAAAAAACAGCATCTTCAGAAAGCAGAAAAAACCACAGCTGCTAAGAAATAGAAGAGAATACAAGTGTAGGTGCTGTAGGAATTCACTTCTGGTTTTACAAAGCTGTTTGTGAGACCATTTAGAGGAAGATGGGAAGTAGAACAGACTGATTCTGGAAGCTGCCTGCTGACTGAAAAACACACAGGCAGAGACAGGACATCTCCAGCACCCCCCTGAGAGCTGAAGGAAGCTGTGCCTGCACAGAGCCCAGCCCCAGCCTTTGCCAACACAGACACTGAATTCAGCAGGAACTAAGGATGCCACCATCTCCCCCTTTCTGCCCCATCTTACATCTCCTTACAAACACTAATAAAGGAATAAAATTGTAGGAATTTGTTTGGGTTTCTGAGGCAATTAGTTGATACAGGCATATCATGTGTGCTTGTACAGCTGAGTAACTTTCAGGTTCTATTGGAAAACTTGGGTAAAAATGCCACCAGGAGATATCACAATAGTTCCTTGATGTTTTCTGCAAATGATGCTTGAGTGATGAGACTAATAAGACTTCTAATAAGACTTCATATATTCTCACCCTGGGAAAAGCTGCATCTTGAGAATTTCTCTCCTTTTCTACACTTTGAAATCCCCACAGGAGAGAAGTTAAGAACTTCCACTTGCAGGAAAAGCTTTGATCAATGCTTGCACGTTATTAGAACCCAGAAAACCCTATTGCTAGGCACAAATCCACAGAAAATCAATCAAAATCCATTTGTTTACGGCTGTAGGAACAACTAGCAATATCTGTCAGGCTACACCAAATAATTCATCATATGTAAGTCAAAAAAGAGCTGACAAATAGGGGCTGCATTCATCTATAAGCAAACAGACACATGACTCAGTGCACAAAAACTGAAGGTGCTGCATCCCTGGCACCAGAGATCAAATATATCCTAGAAATATTTTTAATGTAATTTATAAGTTCCTACAGACACCGTGGTGCAAAGTATCAGCAGGAAAATGCATGAACATTACATTCATTTTTAATGAGAAACAACTTACCTGATGAAGATAGAGTAGGCACATATATTTCAACAATTTGACAGCAAATCTTGCTGACTAAAAAAATACTGAACCAGCCAGTGCAAAACAAAATTGTGAGCAATTATGTAACAAAGTTTTACCCAATGGCCCAGCACTGTCACTTGGTTCTCACTCAGTCCTGGGCTGAGTTCGACTGAGAGGGTGAGAGGGCAGCAGACCTAAGGTGATTATCTCAGCCCACACAGTCAGCTGTGGCCCAGGCACCTCATTAACCAGCAGCTCGTCAGCAGAGGGCCATGGACGCTGGAAAATAAGAAGAATTCAAACTCCTTCCTTCCCTAGAACCAGAAAAGTCACGGTGCTGACTCCTACCTTTGGCTTAGGGCAGCCTAAGTAAAGTATCTGACATAAACTGTTCACATTTGCAAAGGGGAAGGTGGTTCTGAGAGGACCACGCTGGCTGACATCAGGAAAAGTGTAGATTCTCTTTCCCACTCCCTTCCCTTTTCTTTAAGCCATCAGTAAACTCCAAATGCCACATTTTAATATGGCACTATGACTTTCAATGGCATTGCTGAACACAGGTCTCACAAACCCATGCAATAACCATGCAAAGCTCCCAAGAGGAAAACACCTGGGCAGGCAACAAGCTGTTGGATTTGGAGCTACGTGGGGAATATCACAAGGTGAGTTAATAACTCTGTGTGTGTGACCATTTGTGTGCTCCTGTCTCAACATTCACTGGTTAGAAAAACTTCCACGTGTGCATATTAACGCTGTGCTTGAAAACACATTGGAGAAGGCCATAATCAATCAGCAGTGCAGTGACAAAATCCCAGCTGCACCCAGTGCATCCCACTGCAGGATCTGAGAGTCCCAAAGTGTGCCTAGGTGGATAATCAGAGCACCCTCAGCACAGCCCCCAAGGCAATCTTCTGATCAGCTCCAGAGAACAAGCCTGGAGCAGGATGGCTGCAATCAGCTCCACAGTGTTTGCCCAGACAGAAACAGCTCCCAGACATCTTCAGCTTCTGTCCCTCATTTTAAAGATTAGACTCCTAAATACTGTCTGATGTTTGATATTTTCTTTGAGCAGCAAACCCTATTTCCAGCCTTCCTGATTGTCAGTCTTGCTTTGATACAAAATACATGGTTCTTCTCTTACATTAAGTGATTATCCTGGGGATAAAAATCAGGAAATTCCCTAATATTCCTCAGAACACAGGAAACAAGGGAACATTAAGATTTAATAACACCTCATCAGTAGTCTACAAGGCTGATAAGAAGAAAGTCGGTGAGGTTGCTACTCTGGTGTTCAGAAGCTCTTAGCCACATTAAAAAAAAAAACCCAAAAAAACCCAACAAGGTCTTCACTATAATTAAATATGTTTTATTAAAGCTTTCTATCATCTTCCTTCTTTGCTTCTTTCCCCCCTCACAGCTCTCACATCTTCTTTCATTCCTCCCTTTGATGTTTGTATGCTTTTCATATTTGTATTGAAAATATTTTGCACTCTTCTCTTCCACCCCACCTTACCCTAATTGTATTTCCTGTGCCTGACTTTGCCTCTGCCCTCTCAGCCCACTGACAGCTCAGTGAGAGCAGAGGGCACACATGCTCCAGTGACAGTGCTCATTACAGACTGGCACGAGAACAAAACACCTTCCATCTCTCCCATTTCTTCTGTCTCTCACTTCCACAAAGAATGAAACCTGCTCCCCTCGACAGGAAGATTCATACAGCATTTATAAAACAAAATGGAACCTGCTCTTTCAGTTGTGTAGTTAGTGTGACTAAAAACGTTAGAAGGGAGATGGAACAGAAGAGAGGCTCCTCCTTTACTTACACATGTCCAAGGACTCATCAGAACCATCGGGACAATCGGGCTCCCCATCACACAGCCAGTGCCAGGACACACAAGTGACACCATCGTGGCACAGGAACTCCCCTACGTCACACAAGGGATGCTCTTCTGGAAATGAGAATGGTTAAAGATGAAGGGGGAAAAGATAATGGCACAATGAAAATCAAAAGTGAAAATGAAATGATTTAAAAAGCTAAACTCAAAGCAAGTGATAGGAACAATGTGAAGCAATAATTTAATGGTATCTGGTACCTTCATTTAGGGAACTCTAACGTCCAGCTGAGGGTTCAGTGGGAGCTGCCCATCACCCTTCCAACCATACAGGAACAACATCACCATGAACTACTTTTATAGAGTTAATTTTTAAGAGAATCTAGGTTTTTTTCTAAATATTTCACCATGGAGCAAATTTGCTCACGAGATAGAAACCAACAAGATTTAGTGTCATGTTACCAGCAGGGAGGTCACCCACTCACCCCTCCTGCCACAGAAAATATTTTTAAATTGTTGCAAGTAATCAAATTTTCAAGGATGTATTTTGGTAAGCAAAGTTCTACTTAAATAAATATATCTACTTTCAACTATTTCCTTAGATGCATTTTAATGACCACATCCCACCTCAGTTTATATCTTAAAAAAACCCTTATAGTTCATTGACAAATTTGCAAACAAAGAATTTAAAGTCAACACTGGGGCACCTTGAAAACAATGGCTTTTAAAAGAGGGCAATTCTGGAAGTTTGGCACACCCACACTATCTGCTGCATTCAACCACCACAGGCTGATGTCCTTGAGATCTAGAGTTAATTAACTCAAGACTATTCCATCATTATTCAATGTAGAACTATTCTAATATTAATTAAAGCTCACAAAACCTCTGTGCAATATATTATATTCATTTTATCAATATATAAATTACAGTAGTGTCTTTCACAAGGTTACATTGCAGATTGCTGGGAAAAGGTTTCCTCATTATTCTTGCACTGGCACAAGGGAGAAATAACTTCACTGGAGTCAATAGTGTCAAAAAGACATAAAACCAAGTATAAAGAAGGAGACAATTAAGATCCAATCCACTTGTAGATCTCTCCATTGGTTTAGCTCCTCCAAAAGCCATGGGATGTATTATTAGTAAAGGAAACAACAAGGACACTTCATTAAAGTTATCATTTGATCATTTCCTCTGTGCAGGCCTCATTTCCGAGGTCAGGTTCTCAAATACTGCTGACAATCAATTCTGCAACAAGCCAAATTTGCAACTACTATGTAGATATAGTTCATATTTCTTAAACTAACTATATCACAGCTTCTTTAAGCCTTAAAGAAGGAAAGGATTTTTGTTATATCTTAATTCCTTCCCCTCAACAGCAAAAATGAGTGACTGTATAATTAAGAGTGAAAGTTTACATGGAGTGGGTTTGCTTAAAGCTTCTGGGGAGATGATTAAAGGCCCTGCTTTGATAGCACATCTTGAAAAACCATCCTGAAAAAGAGAGTTTGGCAAGTTTTAGCATTTCAAAGATGTAGACTAGTATGAGAAACACATAAAGAACTCTGCAATATTTGGGTTTAGAGTATCCTTGAAATCCATGATAAATTTCTGCTTGTACTACAGGATGAATTGTAATTTTCTGTGTATTGCACATCTGTTTATAACTATCCTGGGAATATTAAAAGTAGCATTGCCAAACAGGTCCACTTATTTATTCAACTCTGGAAAGATTATTCCTCAGAGAAAAAAAAAAAAAAAAGTTGAAAATTCTTTCATTAATTAACAAATTTATTTATTTATTTATAGAGGTTCCTGAACTGACAGCTAAATGAAAAAATATTACTAAATAAATATAGAAAAGGAAAGTTGTGTAAACGTTTCTACAGTTAAAGTCACACAAATGTCTGGTTCTACATGAACCTCCCCAAGGAACTGCATGTACAACACCTATAGAACAGAAATCTTCTCTGAAACAAAAGCTGGCAGGGTGATTATCCCTTCCCCACTGCAACAGCTTCTTTCAAATCTGCAGATGGTCACACACGTCTACACAAAAAAAAACACCAAACCAACTTGCATTTGTTCCTCTTTTGGGCAAAGATTACAAAAATAGCCTAAGTAACTAGATATAAAGAAGTTCTGAAAAGCAATTTCACATAGAGCTCAGAGTAGAGTATGTGTGCTTGAAAAAAGGTTTGTTTGCTACTTTTTTTTTTAATGGAAATAATTTAGCCATTTCCATACTATTCTTGGTTTGCATTTTATGCAACAATACAGAAATTATGGAGATCCAAGCTTTTTATATTCTCTATCTTGAGAAAAACCTAGCAGAGTGAAAAAACCACTAACTTATAACACACTTTGAAAAATAGATTTTGTTTAGAATGAAGCAGTTTAATATTACCTCAGGGTTTTATTGGCTCTGAAAGTGCTTTCTCAAACGTTTTTCTTTTGCATAACTATAGAATTATTTTTATTTTCAACTGTTATCTTTACAGAATGAATTGGACCAGTTAATCACAAACATGCACTAATTAGTGGGTTTTTTTAAAAATAAAACAAAAACCACAACAACCCTCTTGCTAAAAAATAGTTACCTATGATGGCCTAGAAGCAAAACAGTTCTTTTCAGTGACACCTTTTTGCTTCTGTTATGTGTGAGCTGCACAGGAAAGCTCCCAGCGGATGGGAAAATTCACGTTTTTAACATTGCAGTTCTTTGAGATACAGAGCAGATGGTGAGGAATCATCCCTCTATAGGTAAATGAAAGCTCTGCCTCCCTAAGGATACTACTCCCAAACTCCTATCCTGTGCTGCAAACACCTGGCAGTGCCTCTTAGAAGGAAAGTTTAAAAAAAGGAAAAGAAAAGCTGGTGCCTTTGTTTTCAAGTCAATGATACCACA
>VZTR01003745.1:1307231-1385022 GCA_013400775.1 Chaetops frenatus
TTTTTTTTTTTAGATAAGCATATTTTAAAAAGGACAAAGCTTAAAATCTTCATTAGGAAAGCAATAATTATAATGTATGAAATTACACTGTATTTGGAAAACCAAAATCCCATTATGATGATAAAAGAAAAGATTAAAAAAGGGAAACAAACCAACCAACCAGCACACAAGGCAGTGACCGATGTCTGCCTGGACCAGGAATGCTCCTGGATTAAAAAGGCATTTCCCTCTGTAAACTTGCATTCAGCTCCTGAAGAATGAGGCATAAAGATCAGTGCCTGTGACCACATGGACTGTTAGGGATCCTGATTTGAGGAATGCAATGCAATGAAGAAAAGCAGGTCAACAGAGAAAGAACTACACGGGAGATAACATTTCTGTCACTGAGTGCTCTCCAGCTCTGTCACGAGACTGGAAACGATTCGCTGTGAATCTCATTAAGAACTGCCTTGGTCAAGGAGCCAGGTGCCCAGAGAAGCTGCTGAATTCCAGAATTGTGCTTCCCACTTGCAGCAGTCCCTTGCTTTGGCTCCTGCTGGGGTCTCGGTGACCCCCCAGCCACTCGGATGGGAGTTGCTTGGTGCTCTGTGTTCCGAGCACTTCCAGCTCCATCTGCCAAGAGCACCTGAGAGAGCCCGGAAAAAGCAAACCTCCCATATGGCAACGCTCTTCAAAGCCTGCAAAACTCAGCTTCATAAAGTCTTGATCCATTAGAGCAGGGAGTCTGCTCATTAGGCTTTCACTAAATATTCAGAAAAACCACATGTGCACGCTAACCCAAAGAGCACATTCCTAGAGAAGCTTTTGAAGAATATGATACAGCACGATGGGAACGAATGCTGAAGGATAAAAGATCATCACAACATAATATTTAAAAGCTTTCATAGCAATAGCTTAAGACCACTGAAGTAGGAATGCCTCATAAATTGATTTCATTTAATTTTGCACTTAAAAACACGTATTTTCACCATGTTTCAAGTGAAACAAAAAAATAGTGACGTTTTCAATTCCCTCTCCATTTTCAAGGAAGAGGGCAAGAAAAGGAGCACATAGCTAGAGGGATGTGTGTGAACATGCTTTCTTTTTCCACTTGTGAATGGCAAGATCTAGGAATGAACTCTGAAATCCATGAATAAAAACAATAAACTGATAGACCTCATCAGGTTTCTCCTCAGCTGTATACCCAGAAAAAATTCTCAGGAGAGAAGGGCAATTCCTGTCAAAACACCTTTTTTTTTTTTTTTTTTTTTTTTTTTTTTTTTTTTCCTTAAAAGCAAAAGCAAAAGAGCAGGAAGAATAAGAAAGAGCAGAAAGGCCAAAAGGAGTGGTGAGAAAACTGCAATCCAGCTGTACATTTCCATTCGGATCCAGTGGTGGCTGCCTCACCTGTCTGCACAACCAGAAATTCTGCCAATGATAATAAACCCATTCTGCCATGTTTCAGGGATATTATGCAACCAAAAACTTGCACTTTTAAGTTCTTAATTAGTTTTGCTTTGATTTTAATTAAGTTATGTTCATTACAAGAGCTTAAGAACTCAGAACTATTTTTCCCCCCTCTCAAAAGCATGTTTTCCATTTGGGATTTTCTTTGATCTCTCACTGAAACATGGGAGGGTTTCCAGATTAATTTCAGCAAAATTTACTCCAAAGTTGAAAACTGTATTCCGGTAGTAATTTATGACAGAATTCATCATACACTAAAACCTAAATTACTGTAACTGAAAGGAAGATGTGAAGAAAGAGCATGCACAGCACTTCCTACTTTACGAATTTCAGACTTTTATGTAATACTTTTCAAACCTTTTCTACCTTTTGAGTTAAATCTACATTTGTAGAGCCCAACATACAGTAAAACATTTACATTTTGGCCCCACTAAAGTACAGACAAAATCCCTGAGATGTGTCTTGCAAAACAGTAAACAGAATTTTACATTCAGGGTATAAAATATGATTATGATACCATTTATTTGTGTCTTACACAGTTCACTTTACTGCTGTGTTCAAAGTCATGAAATTTTATTTACAGAACCCAAAAAACCTCTCTCAAGATCCACCAAACCCTGATTTGTGCTTCCACAATGCAAAGGGGCTTAAAGAGCTGCTGGTACGTTAACATGCAGCATTCTAAACAGGAATATGGATGCTTTATGTGTATTTATTCAGCTCCTGGCATATTAGTAAATGCTGAGTAAGTGATAACTAATCAGCTAATTGCTTTATCCATAGGCAAGGCACACACACAGGTACCTGTCAGTAAAAACACCATATGCTCAGTTTAAGCCACACATGTTTAAATTCCATTTGTATAAATTTTCCTCAGACTGCACATTTTTCCCCCAGCAAGGTCACAGGCATCTTGTTTGGAGTCTGGTCAGTCTTGGAGTGACATCAGACATCCCAGTTCTCAGCCCATAATAATCATGCTCAAATTCCTTATTTACATCACACAGTTACAAGAACTCCTCATATTTTTTGACTTGCTCTGTGCTACTGTAATGTATTGATCAGACTAAGCCAATATTGATAGAGATCAGTACTAAAGAGAAAATGAGAAACATCCACTGATTCATGAAAATCCTGGAGTATTTTTGGAAGGGGGCAGGGGATGCTGACTTGTTCTTTGTTCAAACATATTTCCATTAAGGGGGGTGAGCCCAAGTCCCTTCTTGTGAATTTGAACTGGAGAAAATTATTCAGACTCAACTTGGCACAGTCTATGGACAGAGAAATTTAAGAAATACTCAGATAATGAGAAAGACCCGAATATTCCTGAGCCAATTTTTATCTAATCAGCAAAGGGTCACAGAATAATACCTATCTCAGCAAATGACATGAGAGTTATGTTCCTTAATGGCTCAAAAATACCACAGAATAGCCAGGTGCCTTCTCTAACACAATAGAGAGACCCTAATAGAAACATATTACCTGCAATCCTGCCATTTCCCAATCCCTGCTCCCAGCAGCCCAAAAAAAAAAAAAAAAAAAGGAGGCTGAAGGCCCAACAAGCTCCCTCTGAACCATTTCTTCACAACTACCCTTCACCTCCTTGAAAACTGGAGAAAACATGCAAGCACATTCCCCAGGGTGAAGCGGTCCTTCTTTCCAAACAGCCCGACGTGGACTGAATGTAAATGTCAGGGCAGAGGGTCAGTGACCATCACTTATCCCTGTGTGTGTGCAGAGTGACAAACCCTGCACCAGAGCCAACGAGGTCCCTTTCAGCTGCTGACAGCCAGTGCCAGGGTGAACACGAGCAAAAATGTTCTCACTCGTGGAAAGCCTTCAAAGGCTTTCACTGAAACAACCCTGCTTTCTTTCCCACGTCAAAGAACAAAATGCCTTTGAGAAAACCATTTATATGAAATGTGAAAACCTCTGAGCCTCTCCACCACCTCAGCCTGTACTATCATAGTGGGTTTATAATATTATAACTTCATTTTCTTCTTGACAGGAAGAAATGGTTGAGACAGAAGGCTTGGAAAAGTTAATAAATTTACATAAATTAAAAAATTGGATTTTATAAGGAACTGCAAGCATCTCGGCAAAACCCTTCACAGGAGTTCATATATAAGGACACTCCCTATACACCTGGATAAACAACACAAACTTCCACATGCACAAGGAATTCTAGGAGCGATGACTCCAATAACGCATTTCTTGCACACAGACACGTTTGCTGCTTCATCAGGAAGCTCAATGGAGAAAAGACTGAGGCTTTCAGCTGTTCCCAGGATCAAATCTCCAAAAGGTCTGACAGGCAAACTCCTGAAGAGCACAAGAAATGAGCAGACGGGTGGGGACTGAGGACAAGTCACCCGGCGCCGATTTCAAACCCGGTTCGCCGCAGTGCGCCGCTCGCTGTGCCTCCAAGCAGGACTTCAAATGAATCTGTTTCATCTCCTGTCTGTGCTAGCGCTTGGAACTTAGAGATTTCCAAGTTTTGCTTCTTCCTTCACCGAGCTGTAAAGATTTCAAGTTCAATTATACGGTTTTCATAGCAAAATTGCTTCTTTTTCTTAAAGTGGGATGGAAATCCTGATTTGAGACCAATTATTTAAATAAATGCCACACAAAATATTTTCTCTTTTGAAAGCTGAAACATTCATTACATAGCTTATTACAATACCTTTGATAAGCCCTCTGCTGAGCAGATGTTTTACCATCATGAATTTTCACATATGAACATTTTTAGCAAATACTGAAAGATAATTAATTTAGATAAATTTCATCTATCAAAGGGCAATCAATGATGTCATTGTTTTAATTTGGTAGTTTTCTTTCCAAATAAAATATAACAAAGCTATTTCATTTGAATATTTCAAACTCTAATAGAATGACATCTGTCCAAAAAAAGGAAGGAAAAGCATATAAACTGTTGCGATATTTTAAGATACTGACAACATTATGGGAATAATAAAAAACAAATATTCTCTGCTTAAAAGCACTTCCAATAAAAGTAAAGTTTTCAGTTTTCTTTTAAAGTGCAGATAACTTTATGAAGGAAAGATAGAGATAGGTAAGATCTCAGTAACTCAAATGACTGCATAATTGGGAAAACAAAGTTATACTGAGAAAACAGAAAGCACAAGTTATCAAATAGGATTAAAAAACCCAAAGGAGTATGGAAGGAAATATAAAGCATCTGGACTGAACTGAACCATCTTCTTTACTTTCTCTTTTGTTTTCCTGGAGGAGGATGTTGAAGCTATGTCATCACTGGTGCTTGACTTGCTTGTTTGCTTTTTTTTTTAGGACTCAAGCACAAATCTTATTCCTTTTGCCATATCCAAATATTACATCTTTGATAGAATACCAAAAAGGTTAATCCTAGAATCACAGAATCCTCAATCAGCTACATGGTTTGTTCTCACTAAGCTCCCCAGTCCAGCTCCCTGCCAGGCTGCCAGTGCAGCTGTGGGATGCAGCAGTGGAATTCCTGCCCTGCCTGGCTCAGATCCTGTTCACCCAGCTCCCATTCCAGCACAGCAGCACGGGGCCCATCCATCTTCCCTGCCCACTCTGGTGTCGCTCCATTGCCAATCATTTAATGCTACCTGCTCTGCTAAACACCATCAGTGTCACCCCGACAGGGTGGGCTTGATGGATGGCAGTGCTGGATTTATCCCACAGTCATCAAACACAACGGGCTGGGGAGACACGGGGAGGAGCTTGTGACTTGCACAGTGTTCAACTGCACAAATTAAATACAGAATTTGGCAGAAGATGGCAAGGCTGGAGAAGTGAGAACCAATCTCTAGGAGAAAACTCTCTCAGAAGGCAAGAAACCTGTTTTTGAAGGAAGGAGGGAAGGAGGGAAGGAGGGAGGGAAGGAGGGAAGGAGGGAGGGAAGGAGGGAAGGAGGGAGGGAAGGAGGGAAGGAGGGAGGGAAGGAGGGAAGGAGGGAGGGAAGGAGGGAAGGAGGGAGGGAAGGAGGGAAGGAGGGAGGGAAGGAGGGAAGGAGGGAGGGAAGGAGGGAAGGAGGGAGGGAAGGAGGGAAGGAGGGAGGGAAGGAGGGAAGGAGGGAAGGAAGGAAGGAAGGAAGGCCTGTCCTAGCCTGCTCCCACAGCCGGGAGAGCCAAGTCTGCTGTCACTAAGCATTTCTCAGAATGCTCCCACCACTTCAAATCACACAAAATAATGATGAACAGGTTTCAAAAGCAGATGGAAGCCTATTACATAATTCAGTTTTAATGACCAAAGAAATCTTAAACATGATGGGTTTGTTTTGTGCAACAAGAGACGTATATTAAATGAAACAGCCAAATCTGCTTCTGTAAGCAACTGCATATGTTTAATACACATATGTTTTATATTGGAATAATTAATCTACAGGGAAATGGGGTTAAGTACTAAGATAAATTTAAACTATACTCAGTTATTGAAAGGATGAGAGAACTAGGGGAAAATCAAGCTAAAATTCTTTTTTAAATAATGTCCACATAAAGTGCTAAAAGGAAAATCTCATTACCAGGGTTAACTATTTTATTCAAGTTGGATATCATCAAATATTGAAAAAACAGTATTAGATTAGTAGGATTAGAAACTTGCAACTAAAATAATCTATTTTTAATATGAACCCTTACAAAATTGACTCTAATCCTACAAATGACTCCACATTTATTCTGGGCCCTACTGAAATAATATCCATTATTTCAAATAACTACAATCAACAGTTCTAAGTAAAATTGTAAGAATTAAATAAAAGGCACACCAAAGGGTCATCTAATATAGGTTTAATTACAATTTAACAGTTGGGAAAGTAGTTAAAATTGTGATCTTCTGCAGAGTTCAGGTCTGGCTTTCTTGATAGCATGATCCAAGACCGATAATTGAAGGTGTAATTTGGAAATGCATACACTGAATAATAATTTTCACACCACCAGAGAGCAATGTATTGTGATATTAGCTGCTGCTGTCAGTAGGTCTTCAGTGTGCTTTTCTGAACAGGCAAACATATTATTCACAGGCAGCAAGACACAATATGTAGCAAAAGGTTGCTGCTGAAAAATTTAAAATGGTATTTTGCAGGGCAGCTTGCATTTTGCCCAAGAAGTCCACGTTACAAAGAAGGATCAAAGTAAAGGCTGGATGTGACATCAGCCACCTACAAACCAGCTGTGACACCCCCCGTGCCTGCATTTATTGCTCTGTCCCCAGGCCGGAGGGAATGGCCCTGGGGGAGCCGTGAGTGACCACAGGCACCATGAACGAGCCCATCCACCCACCGGCTCCCTGGAAACAAGGAAAGGCTCAGAGCCTCCACGCGTAGGAGAAGATAAAGGATGCACTGATAAAAGGATGGGAAGACTAACACAGGCTTCAAGTTTGGACGGATAACAAAACTCTGTTTTTAAAGGAGCTAAGAGTCACCCTTCTCTGTCAAGAGCTTTACTGCAGGAGCAAGCTCGTGTCTCAGGTTGCATTCTACGGTCACCACTGGTTCATCACGGAAGGAAAACCAAGTCATATCATTCTGAATTATTAAACATTATTTAAAAAATAATAAAAATTATTTCTTGAATGTTTTGAAACATTAACATCTTTTTTAAAAAACAAGTATATATAAATTAAGCACTGAATTATTCAAAGGCAAATCAAATCCATCAGTTTAAATAGTTATTCTGTTGATTTATTAAGGGGACATTCTATTATAATTCATAAGTGTTGACTACTGTTAAAAAAAATACTGTAAAAAGACAGCTATCAAAACAGATACAAGGGAAAATAAAGACAACTTTGGATATAATGTTATCAGCCAACTTGGTCGAAATATTTAAAAGTTTCTTGCCAAGACATTTGGACACTTGACAAAAACCAGAAGAGCCCCACAAATCCTTATGGAGGAAACATTTAATTCAAAGGCAGCATTCCTGAGGGAAGGCTTTCCTCAGCTGTTGCTTTTTCAAATCCCTGCCATCCCTGAGGCTATTTGTGCCGTACAGGATGGTCAAGAGAAACTGGCAATTAGAAATCTAAAGACAGTTTCAGGAAAAAAATCTATAGGACGCAGGATTACACACAGAGTAAATGTTTTAGTTGCACAAAAACCAAGGAAGAAATAATTTATTTTTAATGTAACTGCTTTCTTCAATCTGTCCTGGAGTCTGGGGATTGAAGGGTGGCCAAGACAACCCTAACTTCTAAAAAATTCCACTGCAGTCATGGAAGTGAGGCTCATAACCCTGATGTGCTGAACAAGGATTTGGAGGACACCTGAACAAATATGACATCTCCAGGTTTCACAGGGGAAGGTCTCACCACGGAACAGCTTGGAGGAAATCCATCACAAATACAGACTCAGGCTCCTCTTTGTCCCCTCTTTCCTCTATCCAAAAATCTTTAAGTTATTTTTGAGACTGTCCATATGTGAGGAAAAGAGAACTACAATTCAAATGATGGCTGAGGAGGAAGGAGAGGAAATCAAGAACTTCATACTCAGGAAAAACTTGCCATCTTTAAATAGAAACCAAAAGGCATTAGACAGGTGGCAAACTCAGGATCAAACCTGCAGATGGATTAATTTTAGCAGGTCAAAAGGATGATGGATGTTTAACCTTTGTTAGCAATAGCAGATCTCACTTCATCAGCAGAGGTGCTGAGGATTTTATTACCAGCTTTGTGAGCTGCTGAGATTATGCAAAGAAAATTATGCCCTGGTTTTACCACACAAAAAGGAAGCAAAGACTCTCTTTGCATTGAGCTGCTTTGCCTCTAAATGTTGATTCCAGCTCACCCTTAAGTGATTTCATGCATATCAAAGGTGAGCCAATGCTTTATACTGTAAAATAGGTAAAATCTTGTCAACTGTCACTTCCATGTCAGTGGTGCCAGTCGTTCCAAGCTACATCCAGGTGATGCAAAAACAAAGGCTCAAACTATGTCTGCTGGGATTATTAAACAAACAGAGTGCTCTGTAGACTAAACCATAAGTAGGTACAATGTCAGTATTGTAAAAGCACAGTAATTATGGTCTTGCTTGTTCTACTAATTTCCTTAGCACTAAGAATGTAAATTCTTACAGCTAACACATAATAGTGGTAGTTTTCAGTTCAGAAGTCTCTTTCCTTTCTGATGGGGAAAAAATACTTCTGTAAAGCTAACAAAGCCAGCAGACTCCACTGTGTGTATATATATGTATATATATAGATATAAAAATTTAAACACTTTATGGGAGTTTGGATCAGGCCACAAATAAGGAGCTTTTATATCCCTATGCAATATGGATCACTTAATAGAGTTAAGTGACATTCATCTTTATACCATCTCCTCCCCTGAGAACAGAGTAACAGCAGCCGCCTACACAGAAAAAACAATATTAGAAAGCACGTATTTTTAGCAACTTTAATTATATTCTAGCAGCAGGAAAGAAAGAGATGCAGAAGAGCACGAGCAAGCAATTCTCCCCAGAAGACAGACACAGCTTCAGAGCTGTGCAGCAGAACAATTTCAATTGTGAGTGGGCTCGAGTCAGAGAATTATTGAGAGGACTGCTCTGTCAGTGTTGCTCTGGTTATTCCTTGCAGCTGTTCCACACAATCTCAGTAACTGAGCTAAATCACTGGAGCAGATGCAATCCTTAGCAATTCCTGCAGAATGTATGTACACACACTCCAGAAAGAGATGGTTTGGCCTGATCTATAACCACAGTAATAACAATACTTCTTAGGTGTTTTTTTTATAGTGGCATCCCATTTCTAAGTTTCCCCCAGATGGGGATTTGTTAAAGGCAGTTCTCTGTTCTTTAGGGCACAAGCAAAAGCAGTTCTACCTCTCAAACGCACTGTTGTTGGCAAGCTGTGGACCTGAATGCATGACTAGATTGTGCAATATTATTAATATGTTTAATAAGCATCCAAAGTAACTGATATTTCAGCCAATGCAATGGTCAAAAAAAAAAAACCCAAGGGAGAGATCCAGAGAAATGGGGATCTGAACTAAGCCAGCTGATGAACTCAAGTAACTTCTTTCAATACACTAAAGCAGTAGCTTTTCTGGGCAGAAAGCTGAGGGAAGATGCAGGACAAAACATTCAAATCACTACTGCTGCTGATTACATGTAATCAGACTTTCATCACACCTATTGCTTTTGCTGTGTGCAGGGCATGATGGATCATTTAGATTGCATTTAAGATGTGAGTGGAGAAAAAAGCTCCATCCCATTCATAAAGAACACATTTTCCTGCTGCAAAGTCCGTGCCTCTCGCTGAGCAGCGCCAATAACTGCGGGATTTAATAGAAGCCGAGCTTAGGAAATATTTACATCACAAAGGTAAATGTTTAGTTTGGTGCTTTAGTGCCATATTAGCTTGGAGAATAAAGCCTCATTTCATGACTGTGAAGGGAGGCATTTGTGGAGGTGCTGAAGGGCACCTGCTTTGCTCAGTGCTGTTGCCTTCGAGTCCAGCCCAACCTGAGGCAGCTCCACGTTTTTAGGATATCAGAGATTTAAAACCTGTAATAGGAAATGACTGTTGTAGCAAGCAACAGAGCATCCCCTGCATGTTGCATTCTCAGGGTGGATGTTACCAGTGTAGACAAAATTATATCCACGCCAGAGGCTTTCTATTGCAGACACAAATAACTGGTGAAAGAAATCCTCACTCAAAATGCCACTGCTTGAAGAACTGCATTTAAATGCAGGAGTTTTACAACCACTATTAAAATAAGTGTTAATAAAAACCACACACTTAGAGCATATGAATATACATTCTTGTGGGAGTATCTATTACAGCTTCAAGAAGCAGGACCAGAAGTAAATATTCCCCAGGTGCTCAGCCCACTTGCAGCTGAGACAGGGGAAGGATCTGAAGATTCCTTCCCACTCTTTTTCAAGCAAAACGGAAATAATTTAAAGCCTGGCAATCAATAACCCAGACAGAGGTCTCCTGCACGATGGGTATAAACATTTTGCAGTGCCATTAACACATCCCTGTGCACTTCAAAACTGAACCTTGATGTATCCTTTAATAATCCAGGAGGATTATAATGCTGACTGCTAGTTCTTAGCAAATGATATAGTGCTCAATCAGGAATACGTTTTAGTCTAAAACTCTGCTCTGGGGCCAGGTCAAGTACCAGCTCTCATAAATAAGCAAAAAAAAAAAAAAAAAAAAAAAACCCACCACCTTAAAGTTTCAAATTCTTATGCATTTTATGCTAACAAAATCATACACAACATCAGCTGTTCATAACTGGAAGTCTTGTGTAATAAATATTTAAAATACTTTATTCTTAAAAATAATTGCAATAGCTCACATTACAGTCTGGAAGTCAAAAAATATTAGTTTTAGTTTCACTTTCTGTATTTGCAGAACAAATACAAGCCTGAATCAGGGCTCAGGGAACGGAATATTTACTTTGTACAATCTAAATATATTTCCCAGGGAAAAACAATTAATTATCTTTGTTACTGCCACTACTGCTGAGAACAGCTGCAATTTCTGGCTTGCCAAGTTCACATCATTGAGGGTTATTCCTATTAATATCAATTAAGATCTAAACTGTTTGACTCTCTACAATAATGATGCTCAAGTAGATTTAAAGTGCCATCTCACAGAAAGCACACCTGTGGCAGAACAGTGACACCTATTCTTTCCCTATCTTTAAAAAACTCACAATTTAAATAAAAAAAATATATCAAGAATTCTAGCTAAAACCCACTGAAATGTGTTTGAGCACTGGTAACTGAGGCACATGAATTTTGTAAGATGGCCCCAAAGACCTGGGTATTTACTTTCACTTCAGAAGTGTGGTAAAAGTTTAGTTCCTGAATTGAATGAGAGACACACGTTGAGTCAGGGACTGCCACTAGAAGAGCCCTACATCCATGTCCCACTGGTGATACTGGGTGACTGCACTGCTGAGTGACCCTCCAGAACAGCAGCGCTGGAGGAATCTCCTCCCCGGCCACCCCAGCCCTGCCCTCTGCAACCAGCACAGAAATGAATCCTCTTCACTTAAGAGGAGTCCAGGCATTCCCTCAGAGTGTTGGGGTTCTGTAGGATATTTAAATTTATTTCTCATAAAGCCATTGTGGGCTGAGGAATATAAAGAGCAATTATGTCATTGCAACAAATTTCTTTAAGCAAAGAAGTTTACATAGCAGAAAACTGACATTGATTGGACCAAGTCTAAATAAACTGAGCTCTAGGAATTAATAAACTAACCATTTTTCATCATTTACCTTTTAACTGACTGATCAAAATACAGAACTTGTTTTTTACTTAATCTTCTGCAGTGATGTTAAAGGAGGGGGGAAAAAAACCAAAACAAACCAAGCTAACAACAACAAAAACAAAAAACCCAAGAAAAAAAACAAAACCACAGCAAGGGTTTTGAAGATGTTCCCAAAAATTGCATTGTGAGACTAAATTTATGGTAGCCTGGGAGGGAATTTTAGGTAAGATCCAGTGACAAACCAAGGACATTTGAAAGCTGCTTTGTGTCTCTGCACAAATAAAATATATTTTTCTTGTTATTTGCTTCCTAGTAATGAACACTATCATAAATATTGAGATACTTTAAGCAAAAATAAGTCTTCCAATCCTGGCAGATACAAATACCAGGAAAAAAAATCCAAGAGATTTTAAGGGCAATTTGACAAAAAAAAATAAACCATATGCTTCATTTTGAAGAAAATCACGTTATCACTGAGGACAAAACCAGCATTGCAGGTAGAAGATATGAATATTGAAGATGACCTAAGGTGGTGAATGCAGATGGATACACAGGGGAGGACTTTTTTAAACTCACACCACCTGCTTAAAGATATTTCAGTGATTCCATGAGGTATTCCTTAAAATGGCTGGATATTTGAAAGCATTTTGGAAATGTGCCTTTTGAGGAAACAGAAAGATGACATTGTAGTATTGTAAACAGGCTTCAAAACTGTGAAAGTTTTGATCAATGAAAATCAGAATAAAAACAGGATAAGATGCTCTAGTCAAACTGTGTTTTATTAGCTGGAAATGGAGCGAGGAATGTTTTTATAATTCTTAAAAGAATTTGACAGAAAAGATGATAAATCAAAAATAGGTGATGATGACTTTCCCAAAATCTCCAGCTGGGAACACTGACATGTTTCAAGCAGCCTCTGGGAGGGCAGAGTGAGGCCTCCTGAGGACAGACCAGGTGAGCTTTGTCTCAGAGCCCCAGCAGGGTTCAAGGCTCTGCTGAGATCTCTGCACAGCATTCCCACCACAGCCCTGGACCCAGGCACCAACAGCCAAACCACCCACAGTGCTTCACAAAACAGAGAACCTTCCAACTGCCTCGGCCACTGGTTCACTTCTTCTCTTTCCACCTCCTGTTGTGCTGATGGAGATCCACGTCACAAGAGTGTTTTAACCCCAGCCCAGAGCTGGGCCAGCACTTTCCCTTGCTTTTCTTCCATCAGAAACATCCCACTGGGAATGATTTTACCTTAAAATGGACACTACATAGTGCAGTATGAAGAGCTAGGAGGTAGAGCTGGATCCATGATTTCCTCCTTTTGGTGGACATGTGGCCAGTTCAACCTCCCACAGAGATGAATCTGCCAGGCCAAACAAACTTTACCTCCTGCAGCAGGAGGATTTGTGGATTTCTGAGCACTAAGGAGGAATTGTACAAGCTGTTACAATTTACAAAGACAAATGAGTTACAAATCCATCTTTCCAGAGATCTTCTAAACTCCACTGATTTCACCTCTGAATAGAAGGCAAGGTTTTCATTGGACACTTGCATGAAAACCACTTTCCATGGTTTCACTCCCTGACTGTGCCTGGCCTCAGGACATTGTTTGGTCCTCATTGTTTTCGGTGCTGACCCAAACATCACTGGACACCACCTCCCTTCTCATTTCTACCAAGTGACACTATCTGTGATTCATATGTGGTCCACAGGAGACCACAGAGGTGATCAGCAACTGGAGCACCTCTGCTTGGCAGAAAGGCTTGAGAGAGCTGGAGTTGTTCAGCCTGGAAAAAAGAGCTGAAGTAGAGGGATTTCTGAGAAGGGCCTGGAGTGGCAGAACAAGGGGGAATGGCTTCACACTGACAGAGGACAGGTTTAGTGGGATATTAGGAAGAAATTCTTCCTTGTGAGGGCAGTGAGCCTGACACAGGGTACCCAGAGATGCTGTGGATGCCCCATCTCTCAAAACTTTCAAAGTCAGGTTGGAGATGGCTCTGAGCAATCTGAAGCAGCTGAAGATGTCTCTGCACTGTCCACAGCAGGGGGATGGGACTAGATGGCCTTTGAAGGTCTCCTCCCCAGCCTATTTTGTGATTTCAGGATTTAAGAATGCCCCAGAAAAACTGGAGGGAAGAAAGATGTCTCCCTCATCTGAAATGGGAAAAGGATAGCAGTAAGAGGGCTGCTGTTAAGGAAGCAAATACTAGATGAAATTATGTTAGGACAGACAAGAAAGAGATGAAAATAGAGACAACTAAAAATATTAAAATATATCAGGATGAAAGCAAAACTAAAAGCATCCCAAGGAGTTACTATCTTGTATGAAACATCTTTTATACACTTAGAAACTGGACCTCTGCACATCCAAATCCATAGAGGGACCAGGTGAGTCAAAAGGAATCTTTTATCAGAGGTAGACTGAGTTTGCATCAAGCAGACAGAAAACACCCTTTGAAACTGAAGCCCTATTCATCATTCAAACCCAAACGCAGGACTGCTCCTTTTTAACTCAATGCTGCTTCTAATAAAGTGGCAGACTCTCTTTATTGGCTTGCAAGTTCATTTTTATTAGGATCAGATTCACTGATAGACACCATTGTGCTTCCTCGTCTTGTCAAAGGAACTCAGGACCAAGACAGTCTCAAGGCTGACATTTCAGTACATAACAGGACATTTGTCACTCAAAAGCAAACTTCTAAAAAAAATATCTGCATAGCATCCTGCAGCAGGTAAAATCCCTTCCAGGTTTTTCTAGTCATGGTCCGGTTGAACAACACCAACATAAAAGAGACCACTTCATGAAAAATTCCCATTTTTCCCCCCCAGCCCTGAAGGTAACTGCCTTAAGTACTGCATAACTTAAAATTCAATGACACCAAATTTAATAAAGATAGTTACTTTACATAACTTAAAAGTAAAGAATAACAGAAATCTGCAGAACTACACAAACCGGGAAAATAATTTAATGAGTTACCTAGAAGTAATGACTTCTTTGAAAAGTTGCTTTTTCTTTACCAAACCCAAGCTGACATTTCCCATCTTCTCCATTTTCTGTTATTTTTTGGAACAGTTCATGAAAAATCCTGTTATCATTTTTCATAATTCCTGGCTAGACTTTTCCTACTCTAGGCATGGAAATACAGCATTAATCCAGGCAGGCTGCCTTCCCTGAGTTTTCTGGTGTGCTTCCCACCAGAAATAGAGAAGGAATTCTATTCCTACTCCACCTCTATTTCTGCATTTGTATAAATAAAACGAATCCATGCACCAACAAGAAGCGTAACTTCTTCCTTGAGTATTATCAAACCCACATAAATAATTTAGGATTTCCTGCTGAAATATCATCTGGGGAATAAAGATAACCAAGAGAAGAGATCAAGTGAAAGTTATTTATTTAGCAAAATGAAACAGAGGTTGATGGGAAGATCTTCATCAGCTCTGAAGAAGCCAGAAGAAACTTAAGGAAAAGGAATGTTTAGACAGGCATCCTTGTCCTTAATATCTAGACAGGCCATAATTTACTGTAGAGAAAGTCAGAAAACCTAAATTTTGGTAATTTTTTCCTAATGACCAATACAGGCATAAAATAATAATAAAAAATTACAGTGGAGCTTAAAGAAAGTGATGATTAGGATATAAAGCTGTTGTGTGCAATACTTTTCCAACATCCCTCACCCATAGAGCACAGACAGTATGGCCAAAACTTTCCTAATGACCATGTTTATACTTTATTTTCATATGTTTACTCAGACCATTGATCAAAAGCATTTTTTCACTGCAATGCCAAGATCAGGAGCTGGCACCTGCCAACTTGCATTTAAAGCCAGCAGCCAAAAGGGAAGTGTAATGGTACCCCTTGAATAAATCTCTGTCCTCCACTTAATTGCAATGACCCCAAGATAATGAGCATTTCCTGGAACATACAAAGTCTTCTTTTCTGATGAGGACAGAATATATTTGTTTCCTAAATTAGGTAGAACCCTACAGATGTTGGCATTAAGTGTACTGATGGGAATCATGATCATCTGTCAGAAGAATGTATAAATCCTCTGGGCTCTAGAAGAAGCTGACAGCATTCCTGTGAAATATTAACTAGGCACAATGCAGACATTGACATTTAACTCTCTTTCCACTGGATTTTTCTTCCAACTCATCATTTCTCTCTTCAGTTTCCTCAGGCTCTGTATTTTATAGAAATAGCCAGATGTTTAGATTTGTATTTGATGAGATAATTGCAAAACTGAAGCAAGTGAGCAGCTCGAGCACTGCAAAGCTGCAGAAACCTTCTGCAATGTGGTGAAAGCCACGTTAACAACTTCCAAATCTCAGCAATGAAATGGATATTTACACTGTCAGTTCTAGCAGAAGCAGGAAACCAGGCAGCCCTTAACATAAACTAGGTTACATTTACAAAAGTACCGGAGGAAATGGTAAATTTCAATCTGTCTAGGTTTTTGGGTTCTGTGGAAAAGAGGGGTTGGCCTTTCTGTAGATCCATCATCATTTACAAAACAGCAATATGGTCAGACAAACTTTATGAAGTTTTGGGTGGTAGAAAACAGCTTCTTGCTCAAAAGAGAAAAACTGGAGCCAGACTCTTTCTCCTCAAGAATTCCTTCATCAACATAAGGACTCTGTCCTTGAGGAAAAAGTTTCACTGGAAGGGGTACAGCTTTCCAGTTACAGGCAAGATTACTCACATCACAAAAAGGTTCGGTTTTTTTCTGATTAATCTATTTAATTGAAAAAATTTCCAACCAGCAACTTCTGAAACAGCCAAAAGAGAACACATTCAAGGGACAGCAGCACAGGGGGGATTTAACTGGAACTGCACCTCCCTGTCCTGCTGTGTCATTCTTCCCTAAGAGGGTGGTGAGACCCTGGCACAGGGTGCCCAGAGAAGCTGTGGCTGCCCCTGGATCCCTGGAAGTGTCCAAGGATGGAGCTTGGAGTAACCTGGTCTAGAGGAAGGTGTCCCTGCCCATGGCAGGGGGTGGAACCAGATTATCTTTAAGGTGCTTTCCAACACTGCCAGTCCTTCATAGCTGGGGACCCTTGAGCATCCCCAAGCTGTGCTGGACATCAGGTGATGAACATTGGGTTCCCCCACGCAGGAGAGATCACTCCACACAGTACTTGGAACACCTGCAAACTTTTGCTTGAGTTGCTTCACTTTTTTCTGTATTTTTACTTTCTATAATTAATAGACGTAGCGATTACAACTGGAACCAAAGTAAGCATTTAACTTCATGTGGTTTTAAAACATCATTAACCATTATGCCAGGACATGTCTGATTGTCTTCCAGTGCTATAGAAAGCCAAACTCCAAAATGTGTCACAGGACAAAAGTTCTGTCTTCTTCATTCTTCTAATCAGAATATTAAAGTAAATAAAACTCATCCAATTGAGCTAATTATCATTTCAACAGAAGCAGAGATAAGAGTCAAAAAGGAAAGTCTATTAAAAAAAAATACAATCAACAAAATCTTGTACTCTCTAGAAAAACGTAATTGGTCTAACTTGATATATATGTACATTATTCCTTGGATGCAAAAAGCAAAGCTTGATTACAGCAGTAGAGAAAGCTACCATGATTATCCTAATTAAAAATTTGCCAAGTTATTTATAGTATAATACAAGGAAATGACATTCATTATCCTATAAACTATTCAACAAACCATTAAGCACTGTAATAAAATCAATTGGCAAAAAGAGGTGCAATTATATATATACTCATGTAAACTCCTTAGCAAACTAGAACCAAATCATCCCTCAGTCTCAGCATTCCTTCTGCAAGCAGTACAAAGGTGTTTGAGAGATTTAGAAATACAAAAGGAGCAGCATGGGATTGATTAGCATGGGAACAGTTGTTTAACTTCTCATTCGGTAGCCAACTGCAATTACACAACAGGTTTACAGAGCAGAGTTCAGAGGAAGAAAACATTTCAAAAAGCAGGTACAGCTCAAGAAAACATCAATAAAAGTCTAAAACTATTTTACCACCTTTTAAAATGTGCTGATTTACTCTTAATTAACTGATGAAGAAGCATTCAGAAGTCTTTCTTTCACTACACACACAATTAACTCATAAGCAATCAAGGAAATTAGGGGAAAATTAGAAACAGGATTGTCATAAAGTGTTGATCATCCCCACCTGCAACACACACCTGCAGGAATTTAACTTGCATCAAGAAACAACTGGTTTGTAAAACACCACTTTATTAATTTTAAATTTTTATACATTTTAAGAACAACATTGTCCACAACCAGACTGTTTAAGCTAAAGAAAATAATTGCTAATAGGCCAACCTTTCTGATTTGTGGTAACAATACAAACTAACTGCAATGAACATTTCACAAAGGTACAAGTGAACACTCCATAATTTGCCAACACCTCTCCAGTGCCAATCCTATTTAGGCCCATTTAGAAAGGCATTACACTACATTTCTATCAGTTCTGCTGTCCTATCAATTTCTCAAGCTAGAAAACAGAAGTTCATCACCCTTATCTCTACCAGCATGTGGTACATCAGCACTGACACCCAGCCCAGGACTGACCTTTGGCAGTGCTCACAGAGAGCTGCTACCTGCCAGGCTTTGCTTTCATGTCTGCTGAGCTGCAGAGTAATCCCTCATCCATTCATCTGGCATAAAGTGCAATAAAATAAATCTTCCCCCCCCNCATTTAATGCCTTTGAGGGAGCCTGTTAGCAGAAGGGGAACTCTGTGCTTTGATCTCATTAGTGAGAATGAATCATGACTGGAATTCACCAGGGTGAATAAAACCAGGAGACTAAGCTCACATCCATCTCTCCTGCTGAGGAAAAACATGAGACTAACTAGAACTTCCTCACAATAGCATAGATTATTCTGCAGAGTCATCCTTCCATCCCTTAAAAGGACAAATAAAATAGGAGCTTTGCTATATTCTTTTTAAGTAGCCTATCTTTTCTTCCTTTGATCTAAGAAATGTATGACAATTCCTATGTATAGGAAACATTTGTAGCACTTCTCACACATGCTTAGTTCTCTGAATAGGAGTGCCCTGTTACAAATATTTACTAAAGACTTCGAAATGAGCATTACCTGCAGTGTAACTTCCATTTACAAGAGCCATTAGTTACACAAATAGATCCAATACTCTGCATTAAAGGTATAATTTACCCACAAAGACCAGCTCTGCCCACACCATGCACTGCACAAACCACTGGCATTTGCAGGCAGCAAGAGTCTCAACACAGGGCTGAGTAGAAAGATTACTGGAAATATGGACTCAGAGCTCATGGAAACAGCTGTTTTCTCCCTGGTAATGTACAAACTAAGTTTCACATCACTCCCTCTCTCACGAGAAATATGAGCAATGAAAACTCCAGTTTGTCCCTCTGCACTAAGACTCCGGTTGAGAACAGGAACATCTGTTTGGGCTAAGCAAACACACCAGCTGACAACCTGAACTGAAAAACACTCCAAGGACCAAACACCAAATTTTGATGTTTTCTTTCTCTGTCATTAATATTTCTTCCCTTATAATAAGGCTTTTGCTTGGGTTCTTTTTTTAATACTCAGCATAAGCTGAAGAGCGAACATGAGGAATACTGAAGGCAGAGAAGTGCCAAAATCTAAGAGCAGCACATTTTCCCATTTATTTGTGATGCCCTTCAGGTTTATAACATTAGCAGTGATGCATATTCATGCTAGTAAAACAAGAATTAGAGGGGGAAACCATTCAGCATCAGAAATTGAGGCATCAGATTTAGAAGCAGAGCTAGAAGTAAATCCAGGAGAGAGCCTCAAAGCCCCTGGCACCCCCTCAGTAATGTACCTGCTAGTCAGTTCCAACAGCAGCTCCCTTCTTCCTCCATGCCCTGGCAAATGGCTCAGGCACAGAGATTCAGTCAAGAATGTTTTCCTTACACAAAAGTTAAAGATTTTTCCAGTAGGAATTACTGAGCAAGTCCCTATATTTATGTACACACACAGGTTTATGCTGCAGCTGGGGGCAGCTGACACAGAACAATTCACTTGGAAGGGACCTACAGCCCTCACCTACTCCATGTGCAGCACAAAACAGCACAAGCAGCTGGCCTTAAATCCCCACAGTGCACAGGGCTCAGAGGAACAGGATTTGGCCCTTCAGAGCCATCAGTGAGGTTGGTATTTCTTGTTTTGCATCTTCCTGTGTGTATTTCAGCTTCATGCCCTCTCCTGCAATGACAGCACTATTCATCTCCTGGAGAAATGCAAGGCAATTAAAATATTACCTTCTTTTTTAAGCCTTCTGGGACTCCTGAACAGTGCCATTTCAAAAAGGAGAGAAGTTAAATCTCACTTGTTTCTCCTCTTACCAGGTTCAAACTCACATGTTTAAGTTTAATATCCACGGTGAATGTAAGCTGGACTATACTTTACAGAGAAAACAGCAAAGACACAAATGAAACTCAAACAAGCAATTAAATCTGTTTATGATCCTCCCTTTCTGAATTTACACAGCCTGGGACTTGCAGATGCATCCAACCAGTGCCTGGCTGGAGGGCAGCCAGGGTGTGCAGTACCCAGCACCAAGGGATGCCAGCAGCACAAAAATGAGAGAAGAGAATGAATTTGGGGCATAGAGTGATGAGAAGCCATGCTACCTTAATTTCTGTCAGGTTTTTTAAAATACAGGAATATTTAAGGAGTCATAAGCAAGGAAACAATCTCCCCATCAATGGAACTTAAACCCATTTCTTGTACTCTTGCTGGAGTGGCAGTAAGCATTTCCATTCTAAGAAATGTTGATTCTGCTTATTTAGTATCATTGAGAGAAAAGGAGATCATGAAGAGGAGGAGTGTGGTATGCGATAAATTCATTACAAGAACACACTGAAGTGAAAAAACCTCACTTTCCTCCAAATTCAACTTTCACAGCTCTGTAGACCCCTGCTATTTTTGCCCTACACAAACTTCATGTCTTGTTTCTGGACAACTGATGAGCTGTTTGCAATCATAGCTAATTGTCATAAGCCACCGGTGGGATCATATAATATTTTCTGAAACTAGACTTTGAAAAGGACTTCCATGAACTCTAAAAGTAGGATGAAGCACACACAAAGTGCTGCAAGCACACGCTCCTCCTGTTTTCAAACCCAAGTCTGCCACCTCTTTTTAGCTAGACAAGCACAAAGCCTGGCAAGAAAATGCTTTCCTCCCTTGAATAACCCTACCTGTTGACCCACTGCTTCTTTTTCATGTATATTCTCTGTTTGCTGCATATTATTCCCTTTTTACTTTTCAACTTTTTGGTTATTTCAGTTTTTATTTAAATAGAAGACAAAGACAAACAGCTTTTTTTTCCTCCAAAGAAGGCACTTCTTGTCAGACATCCTTATGAAGCGACCACGTTTTTCTGAAATCTTGGTTTGGTAATGGGAACAGCTAGAGGCTGATGTTCTTCAAAAACGTACACCCCAAATTACCTGCTGCTGCCTCTAAGCCTTCTAAAGAGATAAAGAAAATGAAGACAGGGAAAATATTTGATCTTTTATGTTATCTCCCAGTAGAAATTCCTTCGTATCTTTAAACACATTTAAGGCAAGTCCTGGAAGTGAAAGCATATAAGCAGTTGAAAGAAATTGTATGATACTGCAGAAGATCTGGCTTTGAAGAAAATCAGTGTTCTTCAATGTATAAATAGTACATGTGCTGCATTTTGCCCAGTTTTAATGTTCTGCAAAACTTGCATGAGTGTACTGAGGTTTAGTCAAAGTCACAGAAAATGTTGATTTTCTTGCACAGTCTGGTTGATACACAGAAGGCTAAAGGCTGAACCAGTCAATGGCATTTTGCCACCAACTTCCAGAGTCGGGATCTTCCCCTCAGCAAAATTACATTCAAAAGAGCCACAGAGTTGTTACTTTTATGTCACTTTCATAGGATTAGCATAAAATAAGCAAAGAGCTTTGCTCAAAATGACACTAACCTTTGCAGCTTTCAGTGGAAGAGCAGTAGTGTCCTGTTTCCCAAGAAAAGAAAAGACAAAACAAAAAGCTATCTGGCCACTCAGACTGTTTGTTGCAAGCTTTATGAAACCAAGGATGTGAGCAGGGCACACACACACACTCATTTTCAGTCAGGTGCAGCAGGTTGTGAGTCACACTGCCAGCCCTGCTGAACCTGTAACAGCACGGAGCCAGCAGAGGCTGCACCTGCTCAGTCACTCCTGGTGCTACCAGGGATGTCACAGGAAGGCTCCAGGAAAAAGAGACTGAAATCCCCAGCAAATGGAGCAGGTCTCTGTCCAGGGACACCTGAACAGCCCCAGCACTGGTGCTCCGAAGCACACACAGTGGAGCAAGACTGGCCTGGGATTAATTCAAGTTTATGCAATGCTGCCTGTATGGGTTTGAATTCCTGCTCCTTCTGGAGTAGATGCCTCTGACTGAATCCATTGGGGTGTCCCTCCATCCACACCACAGATTCAGACCAGAGCTCTCTCCTCGAGGCTGCTATCAACATCCACGAGACAAATAACAAGAATTATCTCACTGTTTCCATTTCAAACCACGTTTTGCTAGGACCCTAATGGTAAAGAGCAGGTACAGCAAAGCAGTGACTGACATCTAAACTCCTCAGCTAAAGCAGACAGCTTGCCCAAAATTTTCATCTCCCAGGGAAACAACCAAATGAGGGCTTTTGCCTACAGCTTTTCCACATTCCCCCCTCTAAAACCACAACCCCAATCAGCTGTGAATACCTCTTACCCCAGGTAAGAGCTTTTGCACCAAGGAGTCCATCAGAGGGGTCAGGATGGGCCCCAGCCTCTCTTGCTAGCAGAGCTCAGTTTTACACTGAACAACAATAAAAACAACCCGACAGTCACCTTGAAAAAATCTAACTTATTTTCCAATTGCAACTCTTCATCATCTCTCCAGGAGGATGCTCAAACCTCCCTGAAAAAAGTTAATGGAAAAGTTTAATAAACCTGTGAAACCTATCTTGAGAAATCAACCAGAATTAATTGCCAACAAAAATCATCTTCTGTTCAAGATGGAAGGGAACAAACCACCTGGGCATGGCATTTATGGACTGCTTGCAATAAAAGATACTTGATTAATCCTTTCAGAAATTAAAATGACTGAAACACCAGCAATAGCTGATGGTAAATAGCTGAAGTAAAACTCAACAAATACAGCACACATGCTTACAGTTTTTTGGTAGGATTTTGATTGTTCTGTTTTCAAATCTTTCAATCGTATCATTCCTTCTAAAGAAAACCTAAGTTTAAGTTTTCTTCTTAAATGTATAATATCAGCTGGTGTTGAGACACCACCAAGCCCATGATTCTGTGGAGTTACTCTGTGCCTTACCCTGCCCTTTTCATAATTATCTTCTAGAAAAGTTAAAAAAAAAAAAAAATTGTAGCAGTTTAGCCATGTGACAACTGTTGGTAAAAAATGCAGGTAAAGTGTTCTAGAATAACTGAACTACACTATAGAATGATGTTATCATCTTGTTTGGAATTGCCACTGGATACAGGCCAGATATCAAGATTTTAATTAACAGCTAATTAGAGACACAGCCTTATCTTAGAGGCTACCAGTAATCTCTAGATCTCTCACTGGTGGTTATCACATCCTTTACAATTGTTTAGAACAAATTGGAGGGATCTTTTGTCACATTTAACGTTCCACTTTAGCTTTTGTGAGCACACCACTGGCATTCATGCCAACAGGCAAGAAAGGTCAGAAATGGCCCAAGAAAAAAAAATTCAATTAAATTCAAATTAAAATCTATTGAAAAGGCTGTTTTCTTTATTTTAAAAATTATAAAATGTTTATGCTTCTATTTACCTAAAATGGCGTTTTGAAAGTTTGATAAGCTTTCATTTTTCAAATAAATAAAGATATGACTGTATTTGAGGGATGTTCCTTTGTCAAGAGTGCACAAACCAGGAACTCCTTACAGATTTCAGATATTCCAGTGAAACAATGCGCCCATCGCTATTTATATAAAATTTTAAACAGAAGCTATCAGTCAAGCTTCTTTAAAAGGAAGGAAAGTACTTGATACAAAACTCACCCTCTCCCTTGGGCAGACACATTTTCCATTAGCCCCAGCCTACAAAGCTCAGTGCTGAATAGCACAGGTAGGAAAAGAGAAGAGCAATTTAGATTGTTCTGGGACTTGAGGGAACACTACAACATCCCGAGATGTAACCCTGGCATTTTAAATTGCACAGCAGCTCTGGGGCTGCCACTCAGCCTCCAGCACCAGACAGTGCCCCTCAATTCTGATTAAGAAGGGATCCACTGTGTGATGCTGATTACACACATGCATTTTGCTGACATTGCCAGGAACATTCATTTTCATACAATGGAGGATGTGGCTGAGGCAAGTTTAAGTCTGACCTTGAAAATAAGATATTATGCAACAGAGAGAATGCTGAGTCTATGATATATAGAGAGGTAGGAAAAAACTAAGGCAACTCAGTGGTAAATCAAAATGTTCCACTATCAACATGATTTATCTTATCTAACCAAATTCGGGGTCAGGCCCCATCTATGTTCCAGATCGACTAAATTAGGACATTTCAGCAGCCTTTTTGCCTCCCCTCAAAAAAAAAAAAAGGGGGGGGGGGGGGGGAAAGGCAATATCTTTGCTGAACATTGCATAGAACATCCCAAATTGCAAAAGCTGGAGTTACTATGAAGCTGTAGTTATTACCTAGGCATGCAGACACAGAACACTGTGCCTGAAGAGAAAAAAAACCCTCTGTTTTCTAAAGTGGCTGCATCAAGCTTCAGGAAACAGAATTGATAAAGCCCAGACACACAAATCACTTTCAAATAGCCAGTCAAAGCCATTTCTCCATCCATTTATATCCAAGAACTTTAATGATTCTCCCCTGCTTTCACCAGGGACAGGGTCTGGCCTGGCAAAACCTCTTTGACACAGGAGAACAACACATGCAGATATTTTTCAATCCTAGTTGCTCTAAGAGTTGTTACCTTGGATATGGTTTATTCCAACTGATAGAAAGACAGCACTGCTTATCACAGGGAGCTTTGTCAATACACAAATAAACCTCTGAGCTGCTTCTTGCCATGAAAACTCACCATGCCTTCACAGCCAACTTCAAAGAAACTATGAAGAAGCATTTTGGAGGTTACAAAACCTCCTCAGCTCTGTCAGGGTCAATATCAGCACCAGTCCAGGTTTGGTTTTTTTCCCTTTTGCCCTCCTGTGTCTCTCAGCCATTGCAGCACTGCTGTGCCCCCATTTCTGTACAGCAATTAGCAGTCCCAATTGAACCATGGCTAATAATACAACATTGAGGTGTTTCTGTGTTCTGTATTTAAACTTGCCTGAATGGGTCTTCCATGAAAATTAGCCAAAATCTTCTCTCCTACAGACGCTGAGTGAGCAAACAGCAAATTTCTCTTCTCAATAGACCTGAAAAACCCTTTATTGTTCCTGAACACTGAAAGGAATCTTTGATCTTCCCCCAGGTGCAACCTGAGACCCAGTTGTAAGAATAATTTAAAATATGGGCAGGATCAGTGCATTAGGTTCTGAGCAGAACAGCTCTCACACCTGAGATCCCTGGAGCCTCCAAGGGCAGGAATGCTGGAGTTCAACCCCAGAGACAACATCCCCTCCTCACCCTCCTTCTCTTCACAAAACTTACTATTCTTTCAGTGTAATCACTGCCTCAAGGCTTCCATAGTGTCCTTCCCCATTTCACTGCCCTGTCCCTTACCAGCTTCATTCACCCTCTCTATGCAGAAAAGGCAACACTTGTTCCAGACTCAAAGCACCCCTTAATTAAGATCACTTCCCCCTTTCACCCTCACACTGTGTATTTTACCTAAATATCATTATCACTCACCCTGATCATTCTGCACTGCTCCATACTCCTGATTATTCCTTCTTCCCAGATTAAATCCCAGGAGTTGATTTCTTCTAGAACACCATAGAGCTACTGCTTTTCTTTGGCCACCCTTCCTATTAAAGCCTTACTGGGTTTAGGTGTTTTCATCCAAGTCTAACGAGGAGGCAAATGATTAATCACAGCTGACCTGAATTCTTCCCTTTAATCACACCTGATTTGAGCTTATATCATCCTAAAAACAAAACAAAACAAAACAAAACAAAACAAAACAAAACAAAAAACAAAACAAAAAAAAAATCTGAAATCCTGCAGGATATGCTGTAGCTTTATGTATGGTCTTGGGGAAAATGTATAATGGAACATAAATAGAATTA
The DNA here is from genome assembly GCA_013400775.1 of Chaetops frenatus. NCBI lineage: Eukaryota > Metazoa > Chordata > Aves > Passeriformes > Picathartidae > Chaetops > Chaetops frenatus. The sequence goes on from VZTR01003745.1 coordinate 1,333,152, forward strand.
AAAATATGTAACTACAGCTTGTTATATTGCAATGGTGTGTTTCTAGATATAGGGCACTTAGGGGAAATCACTACTTTTTGTAGTGTTCTGTCCCCTCCCTCCAGCAGCACAGCCAGGTCTTGGGGCTTTCTGGCAGGAGAAAGGGCAAATAAACCAGTTCCTGGCATGATCCCAGTATGTTTTATAATGGTGTGAGGTCCCAGCATGCCTTTTAAAGCTGGGGGAGGCTTACATCCCCTCAAAGCCTGGTACCTCTTTCAAAAATAACAAGGGAATTTAGATGCCTGGCTAACCTTTAACCAAAAAATCAGCAGCTGAAGGGTGGTTGTTTGATCTCAGTTCTAGAGCAAGTACTTAAATACTTCATAAATCTCCCATTAGTGTCTAAGTCTCTCAGGGAGGATCCAGTGATGGAGTTTATAAAGTTATAATCACTGCCATCAGACAATGCTCAGAAGAAATTATAGATATGTGCAGGCTCACCTGCCAGGGGGGCTATTAAAAAACAAAACAAACTGGACTGGAAATTATATTAATATATAGTGTTAAAATAAAACTGATTCTAAGTTCACCCAGTTTTCCAGTAATATTACCTAATTCACTGCCTTTCTTGTGTTGTTTTTCTTACCCCCCCAAAAAGCCCTTTTTAGCCACATGTCAAAGTCACACATCACCAGGATGGGGTTTTGTGGGTCTGCACACCTGAAAAGCAGCAGGTGTCCAGAGCCCTGATTAATGGCTGGTTCTCCACTCTTGGTTTTTGACATCACTTTTTATAACTGCCTATTGATATTTCCAACAAATTACTTTTACACCACAGCCTGTGGATTCAGAGAGCCCAGGGATGGACAACTCAAATTAGCAATTGGAAACACTGTTTTGCTCCTTCTCATATTTTTTCAGGGTTTTTTTTTTTGTACATGTTAACTCTGTGCCATCTGCACTCATTCTGTGCATACACCCTGTCCAATTTCCTTGGAATTTCTTTTCACTGATTTAAGATGGATACTAAGTTAGCATTTATCTGATTACTTTTAAAGTTTGATATGTATCGAGAAGTTAAAACTTACAAATAAATACAAATATTATAACAGACTGTTATATGTGTTACTGCCCCAGTCAAACAGGAGTATTATTTTTAAAACTATTTTATTTAAATATATTGCAAAATAGTCCAGAGCAAATCAGACAAAATCATAAATCTGTGGGTCAATACGATCTTCTGATTCAGTAGAAAACAAATACATAAAAACTGTTGCTTTCCAGGGATCTTATTGATACTTTTTGGCTGTCTGAAAAGGACACCTGCCAGTGGCTGACCCAGAGGACTAATTCTTTTTTCCAATATTGATTTGTCATTATTTTGGTGAACAACGGTTAGGCTTATAATTTTTTTTCATATATTTTGCATTTTTCTAGAATAATAGCAAATATCATATACAAAGTAGAATATACTGATTAGGTCTATGATTTGACATCATAATTTTGTATTGTATTTGCATATTAATGGTGCTGATGGGAAGAACAAATTGAAAGCAGTTATTAGAACATGTAAGGTGAATTTTCTTGCATAAGCCATTTTCATATCATGTTGCCATTAAAAAAAAAAAATTGTGATGAATGTTCCCCCTGAAGCTGACAAGTTACAAGGCCTTGTACTAAGGGAATAATAACTCCAAGATTCATAAAAACGGTAATTACTTTATCAACCTTCTAGTCACATTGCAGACACACACACTGAATCACTCCAAAATAACACTGACAGAAAAATTAGACTTTATGTTGATATTACACTTCTTACCTGAGGTTTCCTACTAAAAACATACAGGTCCAATGTATTGCTAATTACCCTGAAACCAAGAAAATCAGGTTTATGTCACGTATCTTTAAACACCCAGGTGAGGCTGGATGGGACAGGGAGAAGCAGGCAGGAGTAGATATCAGGAGGAAGGAAGGATTCAGGTTCAAGGATGACACTGCCAAGGTGTAAGTTACCAGATATTTCCTCTAGGAACAGTAAGGCAAGGAGCTTGACAGCTCTCTGTAAGACACCATTATCTTGGACAGTGTCCCAGGAAGGGAAGCAGAGATAAAAGCACACCATAAACCCAATCAGCTTCCAATGGAGTTTAATTCATTAATTAATTAAAGCAATGATGTGGTCATGCCACTCCCAAGGAACATCTACATCCCTCTTGGCTTCATCCATTACCACACCAGCTGTGAATGTGATCTAAAAATGGGTCCAAAAAAATCCTAACCCTACATTTTATTTTTCCTGTGAAACTGCCGAAAATATCTACAGCTGTGCAGGTACAGCAATGATGAGGAATAGTTCCATGGATTCAAGTGGATATTCTTGTGTCCAGAGGCAGAACTTCTCCTAGCACAGCTGGATCTCCCAGAGCAGACAGCTGAGAGAAGCCCTGCTCTTTGCAATAAAGACAAAATGCTAATTGTGATCCCAGAGCTCATTCCTGAGTGAGATGGGGATCCCTGTGCTCCATCCCAAGCTGGTTTAGTCTGTAAATGTTGCAGGGCACTGCTGAGCCTTTGCCTCCACATCCCAATTTAATCCTGGGCCCTGGAGCAGTGTGGCCCTGCTGACTCCATTTCCAGCTCTTATCTCTCCTCGGGAGATTGATAAGGACAGGGAGCACTTCCCTGGGGCTGTGGATACTAAAGGATGGTGGGTGCTGGGCTGTGCAGCACTCAGGTCCTTTCCAAAGACCCAACAGTTCATCTTTTGCAGCGTTCAGTGTCTGTATCAGCATCCCTGTGAGATAAATAATAATACCATTGAGGTTTGGAGGTAGAAGCATTTCATCCACTTCTCAGAGTTGAGTGGATAAGCAGCAGTTGTTCTGTGTTCCAGTAAAAGGGTGCAAGTGGGAAAAAAAAAAGCTCATTATTTCTTACTTAACTCATTAATCACTATGTGCTCTGGGAGCAACCTGAAGGGATGATAACATCATTAGGCTGGAAATTAAAGGGATGGTGTTCCCTCCACATTTGGGGGTTTTTTTTCCCCCAAAAAATTTTAACACACAATTTGTCTGACCCAGCAAATCAGTGTATTTCACTGCCAATGTCTACGAAAATGATTGGGATTAGAAATATATGGGATTAGAAATGTAAAAAATTAGAAATGTTACTACTATTATGATTTTTTAGAGAATGCTTTCAGGCTGAGGCAGAAAACCATCCTCAAAATAATGCTGCAGTTTTTCTCTTAGGTATACACTGCTTGTTCTCTCTGTAAGAGTCTGAACTACTCATTTTCAGACCCTTAATCACATTATTTTAATTTCTAATGAGTTCTTATGTGTGGCTGGACATTTGAGCCCTTTAAGAAGAATGCCTTGCAGATGGAAATCTCTCTACAGAGGGACTGTATCCCCCCTCTGAGCTCCCAGGCTCAGCGTAGCCTGAAAGGAGGCAATAGCTCAGCCTTTGTTCCAGCTGGGTCCTTGACCTCCTTGTTTACAGTGCTAATGGGGACAGCAGTTAGTCAGAGTCAAGATGGCATTTCTGAGATGTGAATAATCCCACAAGAAAACAGGCTGGAACAGTCGGCACATTCACAGTGCCCGCCTAACCCAGCCACGGGCTCCTTGTGATGTTCAGCCACCACCACTGATACAAGCAGCAACAGAGACAGTGACCTATAGGAAATATAATCTGTGTCCCATTACCAACCCCCTGAGACATTTTTCTCCTTCTAAAGCCCAAGATTCTCAATGCCATCCTTCTCAAAAGACCCTCTTTTCATGTCGCTTTTATCATCCTGACCTTGTTCTAGTGAGAATTTCCATTCTGTCCTCTGGGACATGCAAACAATGCAAAATTTCACTCCTCTCTTGCTGCACAAAGATCCAAAGAGTAAAACCCCGGCTTGGGATGTGGCCTGTCCCCCCCAGCCTGTGTGGCCAGCACAGAGTGGGTGCTCCTGGTCACGCTGCACAGGCTGCCCGTTCCCACTGCGGAGTCCCAGCTGGCCTGTCCCTGCAGCACCAGTTGTGCTGCCAAGAACATGCAGTGTAGGAAGATTTGATATATTAAATAGTTATTACAGATAAACTCCATTTACAGAACTTGTTTTTGCAGAAGAGTGAATTATCCTGTTTGACAATACTGTCTTTACAAGTGGAAAAATGTGACATTCAAGACATCAAATATCCATCTCGGTGTTTTGCTTGGCAATCGAAGCCCCAGATTACAATCCCTGAGAATTTAATACACCTCTTCTGCAACTCCCTGTAATGCTACTTGAGTGAGCATAAAACACTCTGTGTTGAACCACTGTGGCCTGGATTTCCTTAATTATATTGGAATAAGATGAAGATTTCCCCAAAGCGCAGCTGTGACTCAAATGCACTCAGCTCTGCCCAGCTAATGGGGTCACACCCCATGCAGACACCAGGTTCATAGGTACCATGGCTCAAGAGCTGTGGCCTTAAGCCCAGTGCACTCAGCAGAGTTGTAATTACAACACTTAAAGCTATTCCAAAGACTGAACCCAAATAAGTAAAAATGGTAAGTATAAAACACTGTATGTATGGTATTGTTTGTGAGAGCTCATGGTTTCAAGCTTCCCAGTTCAAAGCCTTCAGGTCTTATAACTTTGTGTCTGAGTTTTTTTATTAAAAAGCTGTGTTTGTATCTTAGGGCCAGCAACACACAGGAAAAAAGAGATGAGTGTGTGAGGACATGTTAATCTGAATTTTTGAGGCCACACTCATTAGTATTCTTTAATATGGCTTTGAGAAATGAAGGCTCTGAGGAGAACTCAAGAGACCTTCCAGAATCTAAAGGGGCTCCAAGCGAGATGGAGAGGTGTTTTAGACAAGGCTCTGGAGTGACAGGACAAAGGGGAATGGCTTCAAACTGGCAGAGAGCAGGGGATTAGGCATGAAGAAATTCTTCCCTGGGAGGCCCTGGCACAGGGTGCCCAGAGGAGCTGTGGCTGCTCCTGGATCCCTGGAAGTGCCCAAGGCCAGGATGGACAGGGCTTGGTACAAGCCAGGATAGCAGAAGGTGTCCCTGCCTACGGCAGGAGATGGAAAGATATGATCTTTAAAGTCACTTCCAGCCCAAACTATTCCATGATTCTGGGATCCCTGGTAAGTAGAGGACTTTAGCCACCAGTGCTGGGGTCATACAGGAAGAATAATTCTAGAATAAAGAGTCCCAATCGCTGCATAAAAGAAGAGATTATTTTTTCTACTTGGCTTTTTGAACTTTGATCAACAAGAAATAATCTTATCTAGAAACCTCAGAAAGCACTACTCTGTGTGTTGGTGGAATCACAGCCCCTTCTAACTCAATTCACAGCCTTAATAAGTTCTGTCATCTGTTCTTCTGAGTCTCACTCCAATGTGCAGAAGAGCCTTATTTTGATTTATCTGTGTAGGAAATGCCAGAGTGTAACTTGTACAGTTCGTACAGCAATCGATTCCCTACAACAGCGCTAAGATTACACAAATAAGAGCTATCATTTCCTGAATTTCACAGATGAACAGAGGAACATCATTCTGTCTACTGCACCTTTTAACTTGTGAGATGTATAGAAAAATCATAAATAATTTCCATAGGAAAAAAGAGCCATTGCCTCACCCTCAATTTTCCTGTAACTTCAATGCATTTAATTTTCAGATTGGTTTGATATAAAGAAAAGGGACATCAATGAAATGCTATTATCCATCTGACTTCCTAAGTAGAGCTGCAGCCATGAAAGATTACTGGAAAGCACTGCAGTACATGTAGAAAATGTAGCAAGTAAGGTCAAACTTGCAAGCAAATTCACATGATAAGAAAGAATTGCTTTGATGATTTTTAAAACATCCTAGTCATACTATATTGGGTCATCCACACTAGCTTGAATCTTTTTAAAAGTTATAATATATTGAAAAATCCAATTTCTTGGATGAAATATTTTTATTTTTAAGTCAAATTCAAGCTTGATTGAAATGTATTTGCAGGATTTGCAAAGTAAGCCAAGTCTGTAAAGCAATCAAGAAATTTTGATGTAGGTAGCTGGAATAGTGTCATCCGTGATCTCCAAGTTCCCAACACAAAGTTTCTCAGCAATGTATGAAGGAGGGAAGCTCCAGGGTTCAGAGTGTCTGGTAGATGTATTCTGTTCTGCTGGAACTAATGCATGTAGTTGCTGAAACTAAATAGGAAAGTTTTAAAGGTGTATTTGAAAATGCATTAACAAATCCCCTAAAATCTGTTTCTGATCAGAGGAAGTTGAAGTAAAATAATACTACAAATTTCCAGGTAATTTTTGGTGTTTCACCTACTTCTCCTACCAATTAATAATATTATATTTGCTGCTATGGAAACTCTCATTTAAGCAGAGAACAATAATTACACCAGTAATTTGGATGGGTCTAATCAAACAAAATTCTTGCACCTATTTTTCTAAGCCAGGTCCAGGAGTGGATCTGCATCCATGATCCCACAGCTTGTTCTGCCTATAACAGAGAGATAAAACACAAAGTATTTTCTGCAGAATACACCTTGGGAGGCCTGTCAGTACATTGCTCTGTGCATATAATGTCATACCACTATTTGTTTTAAATCCAGCTATCTGTAAACTAAATGGGCAATCCCACATTTTACCCCCTAGTGTCTACTGGCTGCTCCTTGAGGATTTCTGGATGTCAGCATATAACCAGCATAGTCAAGACTATTTTTCCTGAGAAATAAAGGTATTTTTTCTCTGTTACCTTCTGCTTGAAATGTGATTATCAGGCCAGGGACTCATTGTTATTTTATTGTCTGACAGCTTCAGAATAAAATTGAGATATTACATATCTGTTGCCCCGAAAGCCTTTGCAAGATTTTGTCTTTGAGAGCGTGTGAAGCTGCATTTCCCTTGGATCTCTGGCCACAAAGGGCTCTGACCTCTCTCTGCAGCAGCCTCTGTGCCCCGTGCCTTGAAAGGAGGCCGTGGCACAGCATCCTGCAGCCCAGCCCACAGGCTGCTCCAGGCCAGGCCTGCAGGAAAAAATACCTGCCAGCTTTAGGAATCTTCCCCACAGAACTGGGGCGAGACGTTAAAATAGAGAGCAGAGAGCTGGGCTAGGAAGGACTTGAGACAGCAGCTATTTCTGGGTGATGTGAGCTGGAAAGAGCTTTTGTTTCTCTAACAGTTGGTAGAGTCACAGCTCGCTGGCAGAGAAACCCCAGAGCAGGAGAGAAGATTCTGGACAGAGGAAAAGCTCATGCAGAATTCCTGTTTTCCACAGTGTTGTAGGGAGAGGGGTAAAGGGAATCATCCTCCAAGGAGACTCCAGCTCGCTCACTCTTGCAGATTTTCCATGTGATGCTACTTTTAAATAATATTGCCCTATTTTCTGTATAATTTTAGGAAGGTGTAAAAAAGTTGTTGGCTTCACTCACACACTCTGCAATGGCACTTCAGGAGGTAAACCCCCCCTATTTTAAGTGCAATCCACAAATACCAGTGTTGTTTTTCTTGGATGAGCTACCAAAGGATAAAACAGCATTAAATAAATCTTTCATGTCATCAAAGAAATCCTCATCCCATTAGGCATTTGCTGGGATAAAAATATCTATATATTGCTGGAGGGGATTTTTTTCTGCAAAAAAGAATTACTGCCAGAAGTTCAGAGAAATGAAAACTTAGTGGCACTCATGGCAAGGATGACATACACACCTTTTACAACAGGATCAACACAGGCTCTTCACTGCTTCTTACTCTTAAAACTATTTTAAATTGTCTTGGGCCTAAACTGATTTTCCTCAAACTCTGTCTCCAGTTCTGCCGTAGCTTAGAAAATGAGACAGCTGGCAAACAGTAGGAAAATACCTGCTGTGTCCCAGGCTTTTCTGGAAGGCTGGGAGCCAACTCCAGGGCTAGAAACCCACCTGGAAAATGCTTCCCAAGGGACTGTGTTTGGCTCAGGGCAGAATCACTCCTGCACCGTGGACATGGAAAAAAAAGGTCATCACACCTCCCTACACCTCCCTGTGCCTAATTACTCCTAAGAGGGAGAGAGTCCTTTGGGGAAGAGGTTGGGATGTTTCTCACATCCTCATCACTCCCCAAGGTACCCAGGGCAGGGAACACACATGCAAAGGACATCAATATTTGGGCTTAGCTGTAAATTGCCTGAACTCAGCACAGGTAATGGTACAGTTACTGGCATCCCTTGACATTCAACTCTGTTTTATACTGATGCACATTGCTGTAGAAGGATTTCCTCAAGTTCTCCTTAAGGCAGAACATTACATTTTTCCCTTTAAATATCCTGATCCTTGATGCAACTTATGCCAACATTATTACCTTTGTTTTCTTTTCTTTCAAATCTACCTGCACTTTCTCTTTTCTTTTCTGTTATACAACCACTCCCAACCCCTGTCCTCTTTTGCTCCTGGACACTTGCACTAAGAACAAATGAGGTCTGTACTGTGCTGAATTTGCTGAGAAGCCTTAAAGGCAGATTTCCTTACTAAACAGAAGCTCATTTGATTTGGTGGCAGGGGATTGGAATGAGATGATCTTTAAGGTCCTTCCCAACCCAAACCATTCTATAATAGCTAAAGAGCTACAGAAGCAAGAAGTATGAGATCAATTAATTTGGAAAAAATTGAAAACGTGACTTTTTTGTTGCTGTAAAACAAAAAAACCACAAAGTTTAGTATCGAACAGCCTACTAAAAATATCAAAGTGAATAACTAAATGTGAAATTCCAGGGAGCATTTATACTGCTATTAAATTTTGCACAAGAGAAAGAAAAGGTTACCAAAAGAGGTGACTGATGTATGTAAAAAACTTAGCAACAAACTTGAAAAAAAAAACTTAGCAAAAAGTAGAAAAGATAAATAATACTTAAAGAAATCAGATGATGGATCAGTCTTCTAAGTTTTGGCTTAAGGTGCAAAAATTTTACTCTCATATTCGTAATTAAATAAAAAGGTGAAACTTTATTTAAATACAAGTATTTAAAGATGTGATCTCAATACACTTTTATTATACTGGCAGTAAATAATACCCTCTAAACATATTCCTCCATCAGTAATATGGGAAAGGCTTCAAGAGAATTTCTGAATTAGATGTTCTGTTTGTTTTTACTCCCAAGTAAGACCATGGGAACATGTGAGAAATGGACCCTCATTGAAAGCACAGAGCACCTGAACAAACCCTCCCAGTTCAGGGGTGGCTTCTGACAAAAGTAACTTTCTTTTAATATCTTTGGATTATTGGAATCTTCCACCATGATCCCACCTAGCACTGAGATACCTTGTGAAGGACTGAAAAGCTCGTACACTAACCAAGAGGCAACACTTTTAGATACTATTCATAAAAAATTGGCAAAATGAAAGCTCTTATTATCACCTGTAGTGAAAATCTCTATCCTATAATAGATCCTACATGATCTCTGTCTAGATAAAGAATAAGTGAGCTATGATTCATCAGGGCAGTAAAAGACCCTTCAGCTGTTGATTCCTCAAGCAAACTCTGTAAAAATGGTGGGGAGACATTTCAAGGGGAGGGACTCCATCTGAGAAAGTTGCTCTGGTGTTTTGTGGAACCAAACGTGTCTGACTTTGGGATGCAGGGCAGGTACGTTTTGTTCTGGCAGCCTTTTAATTGAATCTCTTCTCTGGCAGAGAGGCAGTTCTTGTGTGCGACAGTAATGTAGATTTATGGAAAATAATAAGGTGATCAGCTGCCCTGCAGAGTTATTATTTTGTTTCATTCAAAAAAAAGAAGGCACTATGCCTAAACTGATGGGTTGATGTATGCAGTGACATGTGGTGCCTGTTTCATAGCTCAGTGGAGTTAATGGAAAAACTCCCATTGCCTTCACTTAGGAATCAACCAGCACGTCTATAAACAAGGCAAAATAGAAGTGGAGAGAGAAAAAATCCCTAATGTTAGGTAAGTGCTGGAGCAGGAACCATTTTATAAATATCCACATAGTTAAAAGGATTTCTTTTGACTCCATTCTTGTCCCTTTGTGTTCTCTGGGTTTCATATTTTGGCAGATTTATTTAAGGCAAGATTAATCATCAAAGCAGTGAATTTAAAATTATTACCCCCGAATATGAAAATAATATAATTTTAACATTAATATGTTTATGCATAAATAATTATTAATTTTTTTCACTCATCTACCTCTTCATAATCTCATCTTAATAATAACTCTCTCAGATCAATGGAAGTTCTTTCTGTGACCTTGCTGGGCACAGGAACAGACTCCTAACCAGAGACAAACCACCTACATGATCCAGTACATCCAAGTAAAGCTACTTGGGCTTCAAATTTCAATCTACAAAACCAGAACACTTGTATTTTATCCTCCGCAGAAAAACCCCTGGGAAAACACTTTAGTGTGGTGAGCAAGAAATTGCCTAGGGCAGAAATTACTTACATGTATATACCCCCAACTTTTCTGTTAAAATTACAACTAGACACAGCACTTTGTTTCACTTCCCCTTTTTGGTTATCAGGCCAGAGACATTTTCAGGAAACCAGACATTTTCAGTTTTTCAATTAATATTTCCAAAACTTCTTTACATGGATACAAAATTATGCTGAAACAGCTGGAAGTACCAGAAAAATCCATCTGGCTTCACAAGAAATGAAACTGTGGTTTTCATCACATGCAGTATCAGCTAAAAAATATCCTTTGTTTAACCACAAGGAAAATATCATGGTCACAGGCAGGCCAAGTTGAGAAGGATGCACTTTTCCACCAGGATACAGAAGAAAAGATGCACCCCAGTGTGTAACTATCACCACCCAGAAAATCTCAGCTGAGCCCTTCTCAACCCAGAAGAAACATTTCCATCACTTCTTTTCAATAGCAGTACTGTTTGAAATGGTGATATCTCATCCTTTTAAACCCAAAAAGTCTAAATTCTGCACCATCCTTTGAGCCTTTTCATGGGTAAGAAAGTTTCTAACTGAGGAAAGAACAATCTTAGTGGTTCTCCATCTGTTACTTCAGCTTTCTTGCAAAGGTTTTTCTCTTTTCCCCCTTGGAACACACACACAGCACATTTACTGTGAGCCCCAGCACTGGATTTGCTTATTCTTTGTATCCTTAATTGGGGTAGATAAGACAAAGTAAAGAGAGCAAAGTAAATGAGGCAGAAGGGTAGTGGGAAGAGCAATGGTGCTCATGATCCCACAGGTAAGAGTTGTACCAATTTATCTCCTGATATTTTGTTGCATGTCTCACCAAAAGGCCCATTTGAGGAGCAGGGAGGGGAACACCAGGCCAGGGCACAACTGCAGCACTGTGAGACAGAGACTAAAATTGAAAAGCCATCATTTTCTATTCACCTGCTCCTATCAGTGCACACCTTCTTCGTGGAAAAACTGACTTAGGGACATCCAAAATGGCTCCCTGCTCCTTTTTAAGGGATTGTGCAGCTGAAACTTCTCTGATGGAGAAAGTCAGGGATGAGCAGCTCCCTGGAGCAGACTGCAACGTGAAATATTTTCCCTCCTCTCCTCTGCCTGTGTAAATGGCAGTAACTATTTGGGATTGACATATGCCACCTCAACTTATTCCTGTAACTTCCTCACAGTCAAGCACCAGCAAAACTTGGAGGCTGACACTCAAACACTGCTTGGTGCAGCGAGTGTTATGACACAAGAAAGTTTCTCATGTTCCCTGTGGCAGCACTACTTGTGGGAGAGGAATAATTTCTGTCCCTTTCCATTTGGCTTTTGAGTCCAACCCTGCCATTGATCAGCTCCCCAAACTCCAAGTGACTCCAACGCGAGTTCAAATGCAGCTCCCTGGAAAAGTGGGATTTATTAACACTCTGCTGGAGCTCCCAGGCTGCTGCTGCTGCTGCCTTATTGATCAGATCCTGTGAAATGGCATGTCTGCCCACGGAGATTATGGATAGAATCAACCAAGGGCCATCAGGCTGACTGATATTTTTAACTAATTTCATATTGCCTGTTATTTTTCTGGTACTGCATGTGGGGAAACAAAGGTGCTAACAACGTAGGAGGGAAATAATCTCTAAAAAAGGAATCTCAAATGAACTTTCAAATTTAAGTGGCATTTACTCTAGGCAAGAAAAGATTGTATCTTATCAACAGTGCTTTTCAAGGTATGAATTCCTACAACAGATATTCCTGGGTTTGGGGGTTTTTTCCTCCCCGAGTTTTAACCTTTCCAGCTAATCTAGCCCTAAATTATTATTTTTTTCTTATAAAAAAATCCCAGCTGACCCATGCCCAGGGCCTACCTAAATCTTCTGGGATTTAAAACCCACGTTTGCTTTCACATTCAATATTCCCAGGCTCAAGACTTTGGGTGGACTTTAATCAACTGCACATTGCCCTTTGCTTGATCTGAACAATCAGCTTAGAAAATTTCTCATTATTGCTTTTGTAAGAAGAAATAATAGCCTGTCTTCTCGAAAGCAAACACAATTTGAATGAGCAAAATTAATGGCTGCTTCTCTTTTTTTTCCCTCCTACTGATGTGATAGGTTATATATGAGGTGTAATTACAATAATGTCAAAGCTGCTGCAGAAAGAGTTAATCTGCAAGGAAAAATTCCCACCAGGAAAAATAAAATAATCTCTGGTATGCAGATGAACTGTTTACTTGGTAGCTCTTGTGTGATCAAAATGAAACTAGGCTGAACTGCTGAAACAATAAAAGTAAATTGTTACTGGGGCTTTGCAAACCTCAATTAAATAAATACTATGCAGTAAACAACATTCTGGATTTTAATTAGGATAAAACAACTGAAAAAGGAGTTACCAACCAGTTGTGTTATCTCACAATAACCTTCAAACACTTACAGGAGACTTTTTATTATAAAGGGGTTTAGCTTAAAAAAAAAAAAACCTACAAAAAACTCACTCCATTTTACTTTTATGAGCATCAAAAGTCATCTCATTATATATTTTCCCTCCTAAAAAAGTTTCTATAAAACTTTAAATTAGATAAATATGGGTATTGATGGTGGCTTTCTGGTCCCAGCTTTTCAATTACTTTTAAGAAAGCAAAGCATTTTGAAAATAATGTGATCAATTTGTTGCACTTACTCTAACAAAACAAAATCACCATCTAATTATCCAGTCAAACAAAAAACGAGTGCTAACTGGGGGGTAACTAATTTTAAATGGCAGGTACCAGAATGGAAATCATGACTCATTTTGCATTTTTTTCTGGTAGGTATAATGCAGTGCAATACAGTATTTTCACTATTCGTTTGCTTTTTTGTAGTGCTGTGCACTTTTAACAGAGCTGAATTCCTTGCTGAGCTACCAGATCTTGGGATGCCTTTGGCACTGGTTTGTACAGAAACTGAAGCACAATCTACACTTTCACTCCTCACCAGTCTGTCCCAGCCCTGAAACTGGGTTCCTCCAGCAAACCATGAGCTTTTCATCCCAGAGCACAGCACGGAACACAGAAGCACAAACCATGGCATGAATCACTATGGCTTAAAGCAGACTCAAATGTCCTGTTACTTCTTCTAAAAGAAACCTCACCTCTCTCTCAGCAGCCTGGAGAACATCACCTTCACAAAAAAACATATTTATGTATGCAGACTGTTGAAGTGTCAATTACTGCCAATTAAGCTGTCTTCAAAATGCTGGAATTTCAGCCCTCTTAAAAACATTGTTTCAGTAATCAGAAGTGAAAAAGAGCCCATTCTCAATCGAGACAAAATTACTGGTCTAAAAATGAGAAGTTGAGCTTGTAAAGAAATAGCAATGACATTTGTAGGGGCTGACATTTCTGCATAACGTGGTGAGCTATTAATTTGCTAATTACTCATGTAACACTATTTCAGTGCATACTTTAAGCAACAGTCTAAATTGAACCTGAAGATTAAAAATCTCGCCCTAAAGGCTTGGATTTCTCCCTTCATTTTGCACCTCAATCTCTGAAGTAAATTAACAGGTTGCATTTTTTGTGGCTGTCTCAGGAGGGACAGTGAGAAGCTGAAGGGTCGGGCTCTGCACTGCCCAGGGGGAACAGTCACCACTGCCCTGTGGTCTCCTCTGTACCTGCAGAATTTGTACATTTGATTAAGTTTTGTGCTCCTGAGAGTTCCAGCAGTGTCAAGAAACACAGCTGGGCTTTGCCACCTCTCTCTTTTTTACCCTGCTGTTGGCACAGCTGCATTCACACCTGGAGTGTGGCAATTGCTCAGGTGCTCTCAGAGCTCCTCTGTGGAAGGAGCTTGGGAAGGGATCACACGTGGAGGTGTCGGTACCTTCTGCTGCTGCTTCTTTAGGTGGTGATTCCCTTTATCAGCTCTTAATTCCACTTTATTAAAGAGCCAATGCCTTACAAAATGTCATAATCCCAGACTTCTGCTGCCAAGTAATTTTCACCCACCCAACATCCTGATAGGGAGTGTTCATGTAGGAAAAAACTTCCTTTTTTTTTTTTCCCCAGTTAAATGACAGAATGGCCTGTACTAAGCAGGCCAAAGAATCCAGAAGATTTCCAGTGCCATCTCCAGCTGTTCCTCAGCCAAGCTCACAGGCCATCTGTGCCAAGCTGAGTAAAGTCTCACCTGATAACAATTCTCCTAGCTCTCCTTTCATTCCCTGTGTCTTATTTGCTCCCTTTAACCTTCCAGTCTCCTTGCTAGTTTTTTGCCCCTGATTAGAGAAAGGCATTTTCCTTAAACAGGGTTCTTGTCCCTATTTTAGAGATCTCAGCAGAGACCTTGGTCACTCACAAGACCTCAGCAGTTTTGTTCTGTGTTACTCAAAGGGCAACTGCTGAAGGTCAAAGTGAAAACTTTCAGCACCCTCACAAACATATGGCCTTCGCTTCCATATGACCGACAGCTTCCAGGTTCACAGAAGGAAGATTGACAGCTCTGTGGTGTGGAACATCAACAGAAATCCAACTTAATTCATTTAAAAGAAAATCCATCTTTTAACGCTTCAGTTGGTTGATTTTTTTTTACCAGCAGAACACAAAGCTCAGATCTCAGTCAAATTCACAAGTGGCATTGGGCCTGTTCCTTTCTCTCGATGTCCACAGCTTCTCAATATCCAAACAAGGATAAAGTATGTAAAAAAGAATTGAAAAAAGCATCAAGGGGAAATTAGGGAACTCCAAGTTACCTGGCAGTATAGTTCATGGCACTCTCTGGAAATCAGCTCTTCCTAACTTCCTGTTATGCCTCTGATCTAATTTCCCCAATGACAATAAGCATTATAAGAAGAAAACCTATGCCTGGAAGATTTAGAGCCCTTTCATTTTTCCTTTTTTCATTTCTGTCTCTCCTTTGAGGAATGCTGTTTCCTGTGTAAATGATTTTCTCCCCCAGAGCCTCACCTCCCACAGCTCAGGGAGCCCCAGCCCACGTCTCAGGCAGGCACAGGCTCCTCCAAGCTCCTGAGAACAGGCACTCAGTGTCCCTGTGAGGACACATGGCCTGAAATCAGTCACTCATCTACAAATGAGTGGGGTTTAAAGGCCTTACTTGACCAATCTCCCCAGCTACATTCCTTAATGGAAAGCTGATCCAAGTGTATACAGCTCTGTATGTATGTGAGTGTATTCTCTGCTTACAGAATGTCCACAGGAACAACTTTCACAAGTTTTCCTACTCATCCCCAGCCTCATCCCCTGTATTTTCTGTCTGTAGATCCATGTTTGGGTTCCATTAGAGAATGGCATGAGTCTGACCAAAACCTCCTTGATCCAAACTATTTTCAGCTGGTCTAGGACACCTCGACTGTTGTAAATTCTGTTCTAAGAGAATTCTTTCATAATGTACCAGAAATCTGGGATGTAACCAAGCTGTGACCAGCTGGCTGATTTTTTTCTCCCCAGATCCCTTGGTGTAGCCAAGCACAAGCTCAACCAAAACCTCCCTGTTGAGAGTCTGGAATGCTGGGAGTAACAGCCTGTGCAGTGCAGGATGCACAAACTTTGTTTATGGAGACAAAGAAAAACATAGGTGGATTTCACATCAAATGCATCTAAACAGTCTGGCAGGAAAAAAGAAAGATGTTTACAAACTCTAACATATGAAAAATTAATGTTTAAGGCAAACACAGTGACCTCAGATGTGGAACAGGAAGATTGGGTGCCTATGAGTATGGAGAAGCAGAAAAGTGTGATTTTGGGAGAGGGGCAGTACAAATTTAGAGGAAATCACTGGAAGCTCACAGAGCTGCACTGGAAAGTTGACTTTCCTCCTCAGTCTCTCAGTAGATGTTGCTGTGACATCTCATTGCTGCTAAGTGAACAAAGAAGCCCTCAATATATGGTTAAATCACATACCACAGCAAACATTAATTAATTGATATTTGAATAAGCATATGGAGAGCTTAAGAGTTGTACAACTGGGACATTGGAAGCATTGACTCAAATTTGACAACTCTGGTATTCCCAGTCCTCTCTGCAGCTCCCTGTGATTTTAGTGAGACACAATGCCCAGTGTCCTCATTCCTGTGGCTGGGAGGTTACAGTGGGGATGGTGGTGGCTTTGTTTTCCATGTCACTGCTAGAGGTACTCCTGTTCTCTGTGCACAATGAGAAGATGCAGGTGATCTTTTACCTTTGAAAGTCTCAAAGCATGTGTATTTTTATTCAATTTTTCTGAAAGGTCAATATACTACAGATCACTTATCAGTGATCCTTCCTTGCCTAGGCATCATTCGTACACTGTGGCATCAGCCTTCCTGGTTCAACAGTCAGCTCCTAATAAAAGAGGATGACATGTATTAGAAGTAAAGAAAAATAGCTGTAATAATAGCCCTCCAATCCTACTTACTTGTCTCTTAACCTCTTTCTTTCAAAGGCTCCCACGCCGCAGTGCTCAGAAGAAAGTTGCCATTGAATTATCCACCGGAAATGCATTGGCATCTATTGCTGCTCTGGTGCAGCAGCGTACAGGGCAACAATAACTGATAGCACTTCTCACATCCCTGCCCTTCCTCTGGCTCAAAGTAAGGCTCTAGAAATAAAACCTGGTGCAGACACAGAATATTTTTTGAATTAAGCTCACAGCTGCAGCCAGAAATCAGCTCCATCTGACAGCTCAGCCCCCCAGGACCCCGGCGCTCGCCCACTGCCCCCCTGCTCCTCACAGCATTGTTCTGGGGAAGCACTTCTACAAAATTCTCACTGATCATGAAAGGCAAATAAACCAAATCCCAGAAGCAAAGGCAAAAAGCATCAATACAGCTTTCTCCAGCAGCCTACTGCTATTTATACAGGTGACTGTGAACATTCGCACATCAAAAAAAGTGGTATTTTGGCATCTCTTCCAGGAGCAATCATCTCCCTAATGGATAGCACAGTAAATACACTGTCCCTGATGAAGAGAAGATGCTTGAATCATTACAGCAGCAGTCTGTAATGAAAAGGATGCAGATTCAGTTCCCTGTCAAATTTCCTGATAGGAGATTTTTTTAGAAATCTCACAGGTACCTCTGGATTTCAGTACAAGGATCTAGGTGGCTTTTAATGCCACAATTAAAATTTCTGTGCTTTTCCTAACTTCACAGAGGAATTATCAAGATTGATACATTAAAGAACAAGGGATTCATTAGGGAGCTGGCAGCACTCAGCTTTGATATCTAAAGGGGATGGAAATTCGGAGTGGGTGAACAAACCCTCCAGCCTAAAACTGTACTGGTTCCACAAATGATTGGCTCAAAGGGGCAGAGGAACAGCCGTGCTCTGCTCCCTTCTCAGGGCACAGTAGCCACACAACTGCTGAGTTACAACTCTGTCCCCCAAATGCCCTTTGAGAGGGGCCCAGAAAACTGCCCAGCAGAGGATGATTTGGTCTGTCTGCATGGCACAGTCTCAGAGTGGCTTGGGGTAGAAGGGACCTTAAATACCACCCCTGCCATGGGCAGGGACACATTCAACTGTCCCAGGTTACTCCAAGCCCATTCGACCTGACCTTGGACACTTCCAGGGATGGGGCATCTTGCTGCTTTCCCTGTAGAAGTGGGACAAATACATTCATCCAGCATTTTTCATGGACAGGCAAGAAAATTTAACACACATGTATGTTTAAAGCACCTCTTGTGCTGATCTTGCAGCCCAGGCATTCACACTGCAATCTGTGCTATCTCATTTCTAAGACTGAGCAGTTAAATAGTCTTGGCTTGGATCTTCTTAATCACACTAATACTACTTTTACAATGATATGGGCTGAAAGGTTTAGTATGAAGGACAATCCCCCTCCTTTATTCACAGCCAATGCTGAGCCAGGGCATTTAATAGGAAAGTCATTGTGGGCTTCAGAAAGAATAAGATCAGAGTTAGACTCCTGTTGACATGGAAATACTCTGAAAAGTCTGTTAAGAAGTGTCCCAAGCAATGAAGTTCTCTGTATTCCTTATTCATGCCCTAATGAAGTTGCTGCCACAAGTCTGAATTTGGAGCTTTTCTTCCTGTTGAATGTTAGTGTAAAGAATAAATAAGATCGATTAGAGTCATTTTGGCACTAAAAAAAGCCAGTGTACTCCATGTCCTTGCCAGTGCTCCCCTGTGTATCTGACAGGAATAGCTGCAAGGACTGGAGAAGCAGTAACTTTTGGAAAGGACTGTATCTCCTACAGAAGCACCACATTAAGTAGACCATTTCCAATGAATCCCAAATGCTTACGTTCATTAGCTTTTTGTGAAAGCAGAATACCATGTAAAATGTGCACTGCCCAGCATGACTTGTACTGGTGCCCTAAACAGAGAAAGAAGTCAAATGACATCCCCAGATTAAACATTTACAGGGAAAAAAAATTATCTGAGCAGAAGAAACATTGCTCTGTAAAACTGCCATCCAACAGGACTGGGAAGAGTACAATTTCTTTACACCAGAGTATGAAGTACATGTATCTTAAAATCAGCTAATATCTACTTACTAGACCTTTAAACCAGAAAAAAAATGTATTTTGCTATTTAGATAAGCAGCACAATATGAGTTTGGGGACTCTGTTCAGCATGGAACGAGATATTAAACATCAATTGAGTCAGTTATGTTATTAAATCAAAATCTCAACACTTATATATTAGCTTTTCTTTTTGCCTTTTTTTTTTTAACCTGAGAGGCAGTGCCTTAGATAAACAGTTTTCTCCGTGAGTAAGGAACCACAGGAGCTCTAAGGCTTTGCTCAGATATGGGACCTGCTGGCAGTTTCCAGTTCCTGAGGTGGCAGGATGAGGCCTCCCCTGTCCCCCTCCATGCATCCTCTGGTTTGCAGCTAAGGAAACTCTCACTGTGTGGCCCTGAAGGACCTGAAACTTGTACACCTGCTGGGAAACTTTGTTCTGTGGCAAGTGTCAGGTATTTCTGCTTTTTACACAGACAAATCAATGTGTCAGACATCAAGGATTTCACAAACACCACTGTGAGCAAGTAAAGAGATGGAGTTCACTAAATGGGGTATGACAAATGTCATCGTTGCCTGGAACAATTACTGGTTTTCTTCATATCTTTATGAAAGGTGACATCTATCTCATAGCTAGAGGAAATATTGTTTTCCATGTAGGTGAGCCAGATCAAAGTAGAGAGTGGATTTAAACTGGAATATTCCCTTGTTTTTATTACTACAATCACTGTATAAATTTTGCACGTGATGCACATCAAGATGCTCTTGCCTACCGTGTGCTTATTGCCAGTTCTTTTGGTTCATTTATATGAAAGTAAAAAATGAACAAAAGTATTATCCAACTCACTGGGGAGTTATGAACTGTCACTGCTATTGATAACAACAGGAAATGAGATTTGTGCCTGTTCCCCTTGCTCAGCATCAACATGGTAAAATCATAAAGCAACTGAAAAACCTGTGTTTGGCTGTGTTTGCAATGCAAGGCGAGGGAGCTGCTTCAGCACTGTGCCACCTCTGTGGCTCCAACCACTCCAGCTGATTCATAATGGAGTAGTCAATCACAGCCCTGAGGCAACTCCTGCTCCTTCCTCATTTTCCAGCTCACCAAAGGACTTTGTCTAAGGCAGTCCAGCAATACATTTTTGCATGTCCTGACTCCAATAAAACACCTCAGTGACTGCTGAGCTGGTGTCCAGATCAGAGTATCACTACACAGTGAAGAAGATGTAAGTCATCTATTTAATCAAATCCAGGCAGCCAGGATGCTGCACTGGATGGACCATGGCCAAGGACAAATGTTTTGGACAAAGGCAGACCTTGCAAAAGCACATTAAGATGTGATTATAGATAAGAAGTCATGCTTTAAGTGTGGCAAATTTACCTACAAAAATATATTTTATTAGTACTTTTGAAGGGGTTATAAATATTTCCTAGCAGAAGTCCAGCAGTGGGGTACTCTGTGGAGGGGAGACAGTGCTGGCTACCAACATGGCCCATTGGCTTCTCCCATCTGGACACCTCAAGGTGCAGGATAGACACTGCCCTCCCAACAGCCACCAGCACCACAGATCTGGAGCACATCCTGCACATTCCTGCTGTGATTCTCCAGGCATATGTTGGAAACATCCTCTCAGCCCCTGGACAGCACTGCAGGTCTGTCCTGAATTCCAGAGGGCACAACCAGGGGCAGAGCAAGGAAAAACACAGGGAAAGCACAGTGGGAAAGAGAGGTGTGATTTTGAGAACAGAAGGAAGGCAGCACAGATGATGGGAGAAAATCCCTTTTGAATCATCAGGTGACACAACTGCCAACATAAAGAGCAAAAATCAGTGGCTGCTGCCAAGGACTAAACACTCCACACACACAGGGTATTGGCCAAAGAAAAATCCTCAAAACACCCTTTAAAAGCAGCCAGTCCAGGGCCTTGATGCCCTCTTATTCTCCAGAAGTTACAGAAAGCAAAGAGCTGAAATAACTCTGTAAACTTGCCCTGGACTACTGAAAATACTTGACAACAAGAGATACAAACTTAGGACAGATTTTAATGTTTGGTCCCTTTAAGTCATCCATGCTCTTGCAGCAAATTCTCTTGCCCCTAAAAAGATCAGAGAGAAGCACTTTCTCTTGGTTCTGAAGGGCTGATCACTAAGCAAGATTTATGTCAGGCCATGGAGTCAGAGTGACAGAATTACCCTGTTCTGGAAGGAAATGCTTCATGACTTCCTGTGGCAACCCAGGCAAAAGTCTAAAGATTAAGAGATGCACAAACCTTCCCTAAAATGTTAGTCCTTTCCTTCATTATTTCCTTGACTCCCTTTCCTCATGATCTTCCATCAAACTGAAAGCCCTCAACAGGAAGAGGATGCTTTGCTTCCAGGCAGAGCTACAATTGTTCCTATCAAGTTTACATCTTGCTAAGAGAAAAATCACATTCATCCCAAATCTTGCCAAGACTCGAGACTTCAGCCTCCATTTGAGAATGTTTCTCATGGATCTCTCAAACTGTTCCAATGCCCACGGCCTGGATACCTCCACAAGGGTGATGCAGGAATGGCCTCACTGTGGGTTTGTGTGGATGCTGCCATTCTGCTCCAGAGGCATCAGCTCTGCACAGCAGAAAGGGAAGCACTTTGCTTCAAGTAACATTAAAAAGAAACCAAGTTTGGAAAGCTGTGCTGTCAGACAGCTCTAGGAAGAAGCTTTTACCCTTGTGTAAGTACAGCTGAAGAAAGGAATGAAAAAGCACAGATAAAATGAACAAGCACTAGAGCCTGAAGATGTTCTCAGCTGCTGCCTGGTTCTCAAGCACAGCCATTCCAGCAGGCACACAGGTACTGAGCTGGGCTGGTTCCAATTAGCAGGGTCCCTGCAGCAAAACTACCAGTGTCAGCTTGGACTAACTGCTGGAAACCTGGGAGGTGGACTAAATGCAGCAATTTCACCCTCTCCAGAACCATCCGGCACCTGCAAAGTACATTTTATTCACATGAGTGAGTGAGGGGAAAGCTGCAGATGCAGCAAGTGCTGGTGCTGCCCCGATGCCAGAGGTGGAGCACATCCTCGGATACAGCCCTGGCAGCCTGGGCCCCACAGAGGGTTTTGGGGCCTCACTGTGTTCTCTGACAGCTCCAGCAGCAGGAGGCTCTTGGAGGATGATGCGCTGGCACTTAGCAGCTTGTTCGGCTGTTCCACAGGGAAGAAAAGCATTGGGGTTGCTTCTATCTGTACTTCAGCCTTTTGAAATCAAATATTGCCTTTTTTCCTTTCAAATCCAATTCTCCTCAAAGAGCCCTCAGTTTTCCATTTCCCATCAAAACCACAAGGCACCCAGTGACTCATGCATAAAAACTGGTAACAAACTCATGCAGTGTTTGTGTAGCTACACTTGATGAATGAGGCAAGAGATTTCCAATTTGTAAAGTTATTATTCCATAAGCACAGTTTGCCAGGTAGCAACTGTAAAATTCAGAAATATTTATTCAGATAAGATCTGATATTGATCTTCATTGCATTTCCATTCTGGCAGGGATTTTTAAGGACCCTAACAGCTATCTTCTCCCAGTGACAGCACCAAGGCTCCACCTGTAATGAAACAAACCCCTACCATCTTTGCAAAAGCACATGTGAATGTGAATTCCACAATAATCCTTGAGAGATGAATACAGTCTATGCAGTGTTAATAAGGCAATTATCCCACAAGTGGCACAGTTTTTTCTGTGATTTCCTAATTAACATGATTATCAACTGCTTGTTATTAAAGCAGTTTCCTATGCTTTGACTTACAGCATACTGTAAACAAATTTAAGATGCCATTTCCTGCCCCATCGTTTACATCACACTGTTCATTCACACTTGCATTTGTTTTTCCAATTTGTTAGTGCATTTCAGAAAAAACCCTACACTACGATGGGAAAAAAAAGCACTTTTAGAAATAAAGCCACAAAAAACAGATTGGTGGATTACTTCCAAATAAATCATGTGCCCAGAGAATTTTTTCATAAATTTGTGAAACTACATATCAATAATCTGGAAAAACTACCTCCTTGTGCATCAGTATTTATTTGCTTTTTCTCCAACAGATGCCACTGACAGCTTACTAAATGGTGCACTGCTTAATAAATTTAGTGGAGGAAAAAGAACACTTATTTACATACAAATTAAATCCTGCACGAACCTAACTGGAGCATTTGGGGGAAAAAGGCTTCAGTCCAGTAAATGAGTGGGAAAACAGAATTTCTACTCTTTCAGATGTTAACATCAAGCAATTTCCAACAGGACACATTCTTCTGGTTTGCTGTTTCCTGTAAATGCCATCCTGTGGCTAAATTTTTCCAGAACCAGCAATTTAAATATCCAGCTCTTTGAAATGACATCTCTGTGGTGGTGCAGCTGTCTGAGACCAAGCACAGTACGACTTTGATATATGCAGTGTTCTGGGCAGCGGTGTCTTTGAAAGGAAAACAACACACCTTTGCACATTCCTTTCTGGCTGACTGTTTAATGGGAGAAAACGTTTCTGACTGAACTCTGGTTGAGGGTTGTGAGAGCATTTAAAGGCTGGGGAAATGGTTTCCTGTAGTATATAACCTGCCCTGCCACAGGCTGACTAATGAGTCAGAGAGTGCTGAAACCCTCAGGTCCCATAAACATCCACTAATGAGATGAAACAAGATCTAAAGTGCTCAAATGTTGATAAGTACAGAATGTAGCTCACGATGTACTCTTCACAAATTAGTGAGGGGTTGCTATGACTCCTTAATGAAATGTTATTATGTTTTAAAACTGAAACCAGACATCTGGGGATGGGGGGAGGAAATGGGAGCGAGTGTTTGAACACCGTTGTCTAGGCTTCCTTTCATCAGCCAGCTGAATTTGCTTACTTGTCCTGAATGAGTGGATCCATTTCTTCAGCTGGTGCAGTGCCTTGCAATAAAGCCGAGCAGTGTGTGCCGTCTTCCGCTCCCTGGGAAGTAGAAATCACTGCTATGGGAGAGGAGGCTTCTGTAGGAAAGGCTACACGAGCTGCTCTTTCCCGGCTGTAAAAGTCTCCTGTCACCCTGCAGCATCCAAAGGATTTGACAAATGCAAACATGCCAAAGTATGCAGCACGTTCTCAAAACGACCCATCACAAAATTCAATTCAAAAATTTAAGCACTAAAGCAGTGAGGATTGCTTGTTTCATGCTAAATTCAGATGGAAAAATACTTACTTTAAAGTTCTTTATATAAGACTATTACAATTTCTTTCCTTACTAACTTTGATACACATACAGAGAGGGAAGGAGAGAACACAAAATGTACATGTACAAAGTTTAAGTGACAGACAAGGATGGGTCTGGCTCGAGCTACACTAAGCCCCAGGATTTCTGACCTCATGGTAAACAGTGATTTTTTCAACAGTGCCCAGCACTCACAGAGCTATTTCCCTCCTAAGTTACAGAGCAATCACTGTATTACCAGCCACAATAAGAACTAAATGCTCCTCCCTGGCACTGGAGGTGACTCCAAAATCACTTGCCTGGAGAGCCATGGGTTAAACTAGAGCCGAGAGATACCCAGGAACACACTTCCTCCAGTGAATCCTAAAGCCATCTCTTTAAATGCATCCTTTAAAACTTTCTTTTCAGCGGATGAAGTGAGGGAGGACCATGCTGACAGAGATGAAACGAGCTGACATTCACTCTCTGGCACTGCAGGACGCTCAGCCTGCTGCTGGCACTGCATATCAACGCCGCTCGTGGGCGGCCGGCGCAGCCCCCACGGGAGGCTCTGGCAACTGATCCCATCTTTCCTAACAAACAAGCACACAAATGTATATCCATTTGAAATCAAATTCAATGCAAATTTCATCCATTGAACCAATTTTACTCTCCTGCTTGTCTTACGTGTGGAAATACCTCCATACTGAGCCCCCCATTGCCCCATTATGGGGCTGTGGCTTGAGGTCCTGCACCATTACTGCCTCCCCAGGGTTCCCATTTTCCAAACCAAGGGTAGTTTTAATATTGGCAATTCTGGTAATAGCTCTTGCAGGGAAAATTTTTTAAAATGGAGACTAGAGCCATGCAGTTCAGATGCCTGACAGCTACTCCTGGCCTTGGCAGGCCTACAAATGGCACCGGGGCCCGTGCCGCAGCCAACAGCATCAGCCCAACCTGCAGGGATGAGTTCACACACCTCCTTATCCATCACTCTGGCTGCTGGATCAATTGAACCCATACATCAGAGCAGAGACTCAACCCACTTCTTAGTACAGTCAGAGAGATATTTCTTACATTAATTGCTGAACACAGAATCATAGAATCATTTAGGCTGGAAAAGTTGTCTAAGATCAAGTCCAGCCATTCCTCCAGCACTGCCAAGCCCAGCACTAAACTGTGCTCCCAAGTGCCACATCTACACATCTTTTATATACCTCCAGGGATGGTGACTCTGCTGCTTCCCTGGGAAGCCCATTCCACTGCCTGAAAACCTTACAGAGAGAAATTTTCCTTAATATCCAACCTGAACCTCTCCCAGCACAACTTGAGGCCATTTTGTCCTGTCCTAGTGCTTGTTACCTGGGAGAAGAGACCAACCTCACCTCACTACAATCTCCTTTTTGGGATCTGGAGAAAGGGATAAGGTCCCCCTGGGCCTCCTTTTTCTCCAGGCTGATCCTGCTCAGCTCCCTCAGCTGCTCCTGGTGCTCCAGACTCTTCACCAGCTCCATTCCCTTCTCTGGACACACTCCAGCTCTTCAATATTTTTCTTGTAGTGAGGGGCCAAAACTGACCCAGGACTCAAAGTGTGGCCTCACCAGTGCCCAGTACAAGGGGACAGTTGTTGCCCTGGTCCTGCTGGCCACACTGTTGCTGATAAAAGCCAAATGCCACTGGCCCTTTTGGCCACAGCTGGCTCATGTTCAGCCTCTCCCAACAACAACTTCCCCTACAAATACTTGAGCTGGACCTAAAACCAGCAGGTAACTTTTGCTAGACCCTAAAAACTTGAGTGTAACTTTGTCATTTGAATATAAATATGAAACCGTAAAACACCCTTCAACCTACCCAACAGGACCCAGCTCTCAGTGCCTGGGCAGGAGCCCCTCACTCCCAGCATCAGTGACAGCACAACATTTGTGGGAGGAGTAACACATTGACATCACAGGGGCAGCTCATCTGATGAGGTTTGAACATAGATCTTCCTGGGGAAAAAGCTCTGTGTGAAGACAACTGCTTCAGTATGTAGACAGAGGAATAAAATCTTGTCTCTTAAACTTAATATTAAAAATAATAGATTGGAATAAAATCAACTTTATTACTTATTAATTATATTATTGTTGTTTATTATTAATAATAATTTAGTCCTTATTAATTATATTATTTCCTTCCTCTGATTAAAGTGTTCACATCATACAGTGCCATGCATGCACTGCGAACATTTTAAAAGAAGGATTAAGGAAAGTGAAGGAAAATTTATATATGTAAATATACATATGTATTTATACATAGCCTAATTACCTTCAAGTCATTCAAATACTGGTTTCAACAACTTCTACTGGAAATCCCATGCTGGTACTACAGTTCTGTAATCAATAGTCCCAGAGTAAATACTTTACATTTCCACAAAAAAAAAAAAAATTAAATTAAAAGACACAAAGTGATTTAAAGGGAGTGATTCAGATGATGTATTACATGATTTCTGTTTATTACTACCTACTCTTTCTGATTTTTAATACCAACATAGAGGTTTCAGGACAAGATTTCCAAGCAATCTGGTCTTCTTCCATTTGGCAAACACTGTGTCTAATGGAGCTTGAAATTAAACCAGCTTTTTTTGGTAATTCCCTCTTTGCAAAATCCCAGCAGCAATGAGGGACTCTCCTGTTCACAGGCTGCAGCAGAGGATGTTCAAAAAGAGAAGAACATCTCTCACACAAACAGCTGAACTATTCTGTGAGGCTCCAGTCCATGAATGAGGTCAGGAGGAGCTAACACCTTAAAAATGGATAAAATGTAATAGTATGCTGTATTTTGATTTTTGCTGCAAGTAGAGATGAGTGTGATTTATGTCTTTGACTGCCTATGCTGGGACAAATGCAAGTGATAAATGGTCACTATAAATGACAAAGCAGTGGATGTTTTTACCACCTCACTCAGAATCTGACAATATCCCCTTGGAAATCCCTGTCTCACTAGATTAAGAGTGCATGCAACTTAATTAAACAGACTTCTTCAACTCTTATTGAACATTTCAGTGAGTCAAATAAATGCACTCACAGGTCTGTTTAAGTTTGTCTTTTTCTTCTTAAGGGTACCTGATCTTTTGCTGCATTTCAGAATCCATTTGGGCAATCTAATCTGCTCAAAGAGATGAGTAGTTATGAAAGCTACATTTTGAAATGTCAAAGAAACACTTGACAGCCACAACCTGGACTTTTCCTTGTCCATTTGGGAAATTAAATATGTATTTAAGTTGGAAGTTTCTCCTGCTGAGCCTTTAACATATTTGTCTTCATCCAGACTTTTTGTTTCCACCTTCAAAGTAACAGTCACATCTCCATATCTGTACCAGCTACAGCTACTCAGGATATTTCAATCTGATTTACAGTCTGGCACTAGGAAAAGTATTTTGCTAATTTTTCCATTTGTTTACTCTGGGCCATCTGTTAATTCTTCATGAATACTTCTTTCCACTGTTTCCTACACTACAAATGTCTCCCTCTTTTTCCAGTGCACCCTGTGTTGAAAAGGGGCTGGATTTTGCCAGAGCCAACCCTCATGGAACACAATCAGTGTCCTGAACTGTGCTCTCTCAAACCATACAAATCTGCTGTAGGGCAGTGACAGATTGACATTGCCCAAGATTTATGCTCTATTTTCCAAACAATTCCAGGGAGATCATGACCTTGCTGTGGACTTTCTTTGAGGAAAAACTTAGAATTATGAACTTCAGATGATATGTAAAATATATGGATCAATGCTCCTCTCAGCAGGCGATTGCCAGAGTATTCAATGACTGCTTTTTTTGGTACAAAAGACACCTTCAACTCTCTCCTTCCCTGAAAATCTCCTCGTAAATGTCTCTGATGGCAGATCGTTAAATGCTGAGCTGTGGCATTTCCCTGAAGATATAATTATAAAGCTGTGGGAGGAAAAGAGACAACTCTTTAGACCACACTCTTCATTCTTTTATGGCTGTGTAGTTCAGTGGCTAATGTGTATATTGAATTTAATTTAATCACTTCTGTTATTTCTACCAGTTAGATAGCAGCCATTTCATCCAGACATATTATTAAATTATTTATACTGGACTTTCTACTAGTTCAACTTCATTTAGATGGAGTTAAAAGTTTATAAGCTCCAAAATAGCAGGGCTGGCTGAGGTCATGGTGAGAAAGCCACAGTACAAGAACATTACATTTCCATGTTGGAATGCCTAAGCCTATCTGTGAGCCAGATTCCTAAAATCCATCCCAACTGGAGATCCAGCACATGGAGACACAGGAATCTGCAGAGCAACATGATGGGGAGCAGAGCCCAGCCACTCCCCAGGGCTCTATGGCTTCATCCATCAAGGATATTCCCCTGGCATGGCAGGTGAGACACACTGGCTGCTTGTAGATGCTGATATTTAGGTTAGTCTCATATTGGATCCCACCCAGACAGCCTGGAGGTGGAGCATCACTTAAGAAGTCTTGAAAAGTGTGTTAGTTTGTTTGTTGGTTTTTTTTTTTGTTTTGGTTGGGTATTTTTTCCCCTGGAAAAGATTTGCATTTTTCAAAGAATTTTTCTGAACTTGTTTTTCCTCAGTATTTATTTGAATAGTGTTTGAGTCTCCTTGGAGGATAGTTTGGGTATTTTGGTGTTCATTTTTTGCTAAGGGCATCACAGCCTGGTTTTAGAAGA
This sequence comes from Chaetops frenatus, assembly GCA_013400775.1. Taxonomy (NCBI): domain Eukaryota; kingdom Metazoa; phylum Chordata; class Aves; order Passeriformes; family Picathartidae; genus Chaetops; species Chaetops frenatus. The sequence goes on from VZTR01003745.1 coordinate 1,361,884, forward strand.
CTGAAAAGAAGACAGGGATGCTAATCCAGGGATGCTAATCCATCCTACTCCCTGGTACCACACAATTAATGTAATGCCACATTCCCAGTTTCACCTGTTCAGCCTTCCCACTTGCCCTACATAATCCTTGCTATTGCCTACTCCCAATGCCCCATTCCCACGTACTGCACGGTACCTCAACCCCACAGAGCACCTCTCAGGCAGCCCCTGCAACGTGAACCCAGCTGGTGGCATCCAGGAGGCAGAGCCTGCCCTCAGCACTTCTGGCTGAGCTGAATGAAAGTCTCCTTCCAGAGTATTTTTTGATTCAAAGATGCCTCTTACATAACATGTGAGGCCCCTCCTGGCCTTCTGCTTGCTCCTTGTTCTCCAGAGGTGAGACAGCAGCAGGATTAAGGGCCAGGCCAAAGAAGCAGGGTGTGACCAGAATGGGCTGGAGGCTGATGCAGTCAGCTCTCCTCATCACTGACACCACTATATACAACTATTTGAAGGTAAGATTGCATCCAAAATTACCTCCTTTTACTATGCTTAACTACAAATTGGCTACATCAATTGACAGTGATTTTGTAGCCCTCTCTGTATTTCCATTAGAGGAACCATTCAATAATTACCTCTCCCACAAGCACATTCTTCCCATCACACATGCACCAAGCAGACAAACTCCATGCCCAAATATCCCTAGAAATATGAATTTTGAATATGAAGTTTCCACCCACAGATCACAGGACTTGTGCAGCAATATTATGGAGCCAACATATTTCCCTTCCCAAATGTTGTATTGCTGAAGTCAGGTTTCAGCCAGTTATCAAAACATGATCATAAATTGAATTACTGTGTTCTGGATTTCAAAGACGGAGACATTTAGCTGACTGGGCATATGGGCAGTTTCCATGAGCTTTAGGTACTATTAGTACTATTTTTACAACAGAGAGCTGCAATTATCTTCTTTCAAAAATCTGCCCATTTCTTGCAGCTTCCAGGGGAAAAGCTCAAAAGTACTTGTTGTTAATTTATACCAAAATATGTCATGCAATATACACAGTCATAAGAGATTATAAGAACAAGTGACATGTGAAAGAGAAAGATAGGGAAAGAATAAGGCCTTATCTACCCCAAGTTGTTATTTGACTTAGCATGATTTTAAATTAATCTAGCTAAACTAGTGGAAAGACTTTGTAAACCTCATAAATCATTTTTACCCTGGTTTAAATCAATTTAAAAAAAAAAATATTAAAGTTGTGGACACAGGAACTCGTTACCTCAAGTAACAGATTTGTGCAGCACAGGCAATCTGTGGTAAAGTGGAATATGTCACATGAACTGAAATAACACTGTCTGTGGAGATGCTTGTTTTAATTTATCTGAATCACCTAAGCCTGTAGGCAATTGAGACCTTCTGTAAAAAACCAAGACTGTGAGAGGCAAAGCAACAAATGTCTGAGAAAAGAGTATGGATTGTGTTTCAAATTATACACTACATACATAAAGGTCTGGAGATAAACATTCATGTAACACAAATTTATAGCTCTGCTGAGGGCTTTCCATCACATCATAACACCAAAGAACAAAGCTGGAGTGTTTCCTTGCCAAAATGGGATTTTCTAGCACTTTGCTGATTGCTTGTTTTTATAGAACAATCAGTTTATTTGACTTGTTTCAGTCTTCCTGCATTGCAGCTTCTGAGCCTGACCTGCAGGAACAACAGCATTTGAAAATTTGGTTAAATATTGCTCAGCATATCAAAGATCACTGCAGTCAGCTGAAAAGTGACTGCTGACCTTCATCACCTTTGGTGTATGTGCTTACCATGCTCTGGTGTCTGGCATGGAAAGATGTTGCTTTATAAAACATTTTGGAAGCTTAGAAAAAAGAGGCAGGAAAATTGAGCTGCTCTCCATGCCAAAGACAGCATCGTCACATTCAAGATAATCACATTTACCATTAGAAATGTACAAAAGTAATCTAAGTGAGTTACTTACTTAAGGATCAAAAGTTTTCTGTAATTCTGTGTCATTAACACTGTGTTCAAGTCTCACTACTGATGGTCTTAAGAACTTCAATTCAGAATTCCACAACCTGCACAAGTATCTTTGACTGCTGGATGCTTGCCATTCATTTCTTCTGCTATCTATACTCTTAATTTATAAATAACATGGATTTACAAATTCTTTTTGCACAGGTGGCTGGTGTTCTTCCTGCTTTCCAATTGCACTACAAGTTGAAAGAATTAGAAACAATTTCCATGACAGTGCAAGGCAGTGGCAGCATGAGCCACGTCAAGGTTTTCTAAGCAACTTCTTCCACACCTTTGCCACGAAACTGCATTAAAAGAAATAATTACTAGGAATCCCATCAGATCATGTTTTGTCTTAAAAAAAACTTACAAATATTTTTTCTAGCCTGATGCCCACTCTCCAGGCAGCTCAACTAGACTTCTTTGAATAAAAGCAGTGAATATATATATATATATATGTGGGTTTTTTTTTTTTTTTAAGCAAGTGAAATGTTATGGTCTTGCTCCCTGCCACAAAAGCAGGGACACTGAAAATTAAAAATGACATTCCTAGTTTTTATTCACACTACCAGTTTCTTTCTTGATCTTATGCAGCAGCCTTGTTTTGTCACTGACCTTTGTGGTGCTGTAAGAAGAAAGAAATGGTTTGACACAATAAATGGTGATGTCACTTTTGCTGTAATCGTATAATACCTGACTGGGTTTTGGGTTTTTTCCTTTAACCAAGGTGAAATATAGGGCTACCTTCTCTTTAGTACGATCAAGTCAACTCTAAATCCCAGTAACAATTAATTTTCTTGTCCTAATTAAATCCCCAGTTCATCTAGGCTTGTTTATGGCCAAATTTAGTTTAGCATGATAATACTCAGAAAACTGGGTGTTGGGTACACTAAAAAACAAGCTAAAACTTTGCATTGTCCAGGTTTACCTGCAGTTATTTTTAAGGAAACCCCTGATGCAGGGTTTTAGCCCTTAGGGCTAAACTACAAGCAAAAATGTTTAAGTTTCTGGCTTACACCTGGTAACTCCCAGGAGAATTCCACCCCTATGGGGTTAAATGAAGCTGGAAAGGTTTGGAATGGGACTAAATGTTCTATGTCCTTTAACATCTTTGTAAGTGTTTCATTCTATGAATATTTCATTTTGAAGAAAAGCCTTGTTTGTGCATGCCAGATAAGAAAGGTTTCAAGGATCTGCCATCTAGCCAAGAAAATAAGAAAATCCATCAGAAATTCTTGCCAGGGAGAAAACAGGAAAATGCAGCTCCAGGAACAAGAGTCAGACACTTGAAAATGTTTCATCCTCCCAAATTTACATCCTTACCCAGCAGAAGAATGTTCTGCTGCTGCTGCTGCTGCTGCACATTACCAAAGCCTGAGATCAATAGTAAGTGGGTAATTAAAAACCTAGTTGTGTTTAAGGGACTTCTGTTGCTTGTTTGATAAGCTCAAAATTGTGTCTCTCTGTTTAAATCTCGTGTGTTTAGTTAATTATGAAAAAAATGAGCAGTAGGAGGCAAAGTCCTTTTGGTTGCCAGGGAATTCCTATAGATATTGGGATCCAGGCTTTGGGAAGAAGGGCAAGAAGACAATCCTAAAAAAACCCAAAATTAACTGGGAGCAACTAGAGAAGAGGATCAGGGCTAACAACTGACTTGCACCACAGGCACAATGAGGTTTTCAAAAAGGCACTCCAAGGAGTCAAATTATAACCCATTTTGCACAGATTATTCTTGCCTTTACTTTCTCAAATGTGTTGAAATGGGTTGGTTTTTTTTCCAACCTGTGAACACAGCAACGACCACATGAAATCCAAACTGGCTTGTGTGGGGAAGTAATTAACAGTGAAAAAATAGAGCTGCCAGACTGCCTCTGTCCTAGGTTAACAATTATATTTTAATGCAAAATTCTTTCACACAGGACTAAGATCAGCTGTGTGCATGGAAAAGGATGTTCAGTACTGAACAGTAATTCCAGGTCTCTTTAACTTGATTCTACTATGACACTTAAATACTAATGCAATATTCCCACATCCCCTTTCTAATAAATACAAAATAAATATATTTATACTTATTAGAAAGGGAACAGGAAGATTTATGGCACATTTTTTTCAAGATATTAATAAATTTGCAAAACCAACAACCCTAGTCATTTTTTTTTAATTAATAATGTGTGTCACGGCCTTGATATTTATAGGTACAGTTTTTTTGCAAGAAAATGTTAATTATATTCACCAGCCATGAGCAGAATATATAAGAAGCAATTTATAACTTAAACACAGTAGTTTGGGGTTTCAGGAAATCAGAAGTAAACTGAAATTATACTTAGATTCAAGGATCAGAGATAGGTACTGATTCACTACACCAGAGCAAAACAATCAACAGATGGCAGAACAGTACTGGACTCGGGGTTTTTCAGTAGTTAGATTTTTTTTTTCTTAGCACACATTAATCTACATTAGGTTTATAAGACAACAGTGTCAGTGCTTCATAAGGGCTTGAGAACAAATCTGTGTCTTTGAAATGTGGCAATTAGAACACCTAAGAATATGAAAGGGGTGAACCCATGGAATTGGTGATTGGAAAAATAAAGTTTTAACTTAGATCTGAGAGTAACAGTCATAGAAAACAAAGAGATTCAGAAGAGGGTAAGTTGCAATATGAGATCAACTTTTAAATTAAAACCACTGGCACACGCACAGAGGAAATAAAAAGGACAAGCCTAATTATTGTTAGCTTGTGCCTGTCTCAAAACTGAAGCAAACCTGAGCTCATGACCCAAAAATCTGTTCCACAGCATCATGAATTCAGAGAAAACAAACTGTGACACCTAAGAAAGCTGAATCCCTCATCTGATAGCATTCACGGAAAAACCAATACCTAAAAAACACACTAAAACCAACAACAAAATTCCTTAATAAACCCACCTGCTTTGAACAAACTCACTACCAAAAAAGGACCTGCAGGTAAACTGACCTTCTCAGTAAGAACAAGCAGGTTAATGAAGAAAACCACTTTTTGTCTCCATCTATTGGCCAGCAGTCCCCTTAGCTGCTGTTTGGGTATGACATTTGCAATACTATTGCAGAAAGGTCATCTGTGCAGCAAATACCCCAATATCCTCATCTTTTCTATCTTGTGATGAGCCTTTTTGATGCCTAGGAGCACATTCTCCATCTGCCTGATCAAAGCCTTTTTGTACAGAATGCAGGTGTCCAACCTCATTATTTGCTTGTAAGGCTGCAATAATGCAGCAGCCTCTGACAAACCATTTTCCTCCCAGAGAAATAAAGTATGTGCCTTCACAAAAGGAGAATATTACAGACAGGACCATAAACCGAAGAGGTAATTTTGGTTTTAACTAAGCACAGGAGTTAAAATAGCATATTGGCAGTAGCATTTTGATTTCTAGTGACCTGGAAACCAGAATGGTTTAAGGATTAAATTTTTTTNTTTTAATAATAAACATAAATGTAAAGGTCTGAACTGAAATGAATTACTGTTTTAGGAATTCTTCTGTCAGAGGAGTGCATTAGCACTTCAGGAGAGAAGGTGCAAAGGGAATAAGTAGCTATTTAAATGTGAACAGGATCCCTTGATTTTTTTTCCTTATTTTTTTAACATTAGCTTCCACAGTAAAACAACCTGTATATAAGTTAATATCGGCATACTGTCCCTGCTCAGAAAGCATTCCTGCTGCATTACAGAAGGCAGCTGGGCGGCACAGTAAATGTGTCATTTGCTATTTAACATCTCTGTGACCTGGATTTAAATTCAGAGTCACACAAAATGAGACTTCAGTTCCCTCAGAGGACTGTTAAGGCACACACAGAAGGACTTGTGAGGCATCCAAAGGCAGCGGGGACGCGCTCCCCGCGCTCGCCCCTGCGGACACACCCCCTCAGAGCCCACGGGGAAAGGAGGAACTGGACAATTTTTATTAAAAGGATGCCTTCAGTTTGGAAAAAAAAGCACTCAATTACTGTGAATAAATCTTCTGTTTATTTAAAAGTTTACCCACAAGGCTTTAACCTCCTCGTGAGAAAAGGCATTCGATACGTTGCTTTATCCTAGAGTGTCACCACAGAGTTTTGCAGGTCTAATTGTTTTCCTGTCCACAAAGAACAAAAAGGAGAGCTGTGAAAAATTCAAAAATGTTAGATTCACTCCCTTACAGCATCGTTGCCCACCATCTACTGCATAATACTCCCAGCCTTGCTGCTGCATGTGTGTACAGAATGAGCTGCCTGCCTTACCTTTACAAGACAAGTGCTTATGAGGCTTGTCTTGAAATTAAGCTCAAAACTCACTTTTTAAATTAGTTTTACATCTGCCACCTCAAAACAATTAAAACTTCAGCTTCAGAGTCAATATTTCAGGCACAGTTATTATCTTTTTGAGAACTGGCCCAGCAAGACCTGGAGACCAGCACAGAGGTGAGCTGGCATCTCTGTACATCACACATCACAGGTGATGTGAGCCCAGCACCTCTCACCCCACTCCTGTGCCCTCCATCCCTGACCCCACACCAGCCCACATCCCTGCAATGATCCTGCTCTGCCTCTGCCTCCAGCTCCAGACTCCTGTCCTCTGCAACCAGCTACATCCAGCAGACCTCACAGCTGAAACAGTCTCTTTAAAATTATTTTTTTTTAATTTTTTTTTTCTAATGGACTTCAACAGATTAATTCCTTGGTCCCCTGACTACCACAGTAGTATTGGCACAGAGAAGGAGGTACAAAGGTATTCTCTATGTAAAGACTTAGATTAAATCTGACCCCCTAGACTTGAACCGCAGAAACTCATCTGAAAGAACAGATGTTTGTAAAGTTTCCAGGTAAATACTTTCCATAGAGTTTGATTTTTGCCATCATTTCCTTGAAAAATGGAAACAATTTTGTTTCAGAGAGCTGAAGTTTAACCAAAGCATCTCATAGTGTCAGTCTAAATCAAATCACTCAATATTAATGTACACCTGTCTGAACCTCAACAGGGTCTTTTGACTTTCCTTAAAAAACAAAATATTGTGAAGCCTTTCTGAATATAAAGATGAGGATGTACTGAGCCATAAGTAATGCTGAAAAGTTCCTGAGAAGGAGCAATCAAAACCACAGCTATATCTTTCTGCACACTTTTATTGGTCCTTTTACTCTTCTATGCAGAAGACAGATTCAAAAGAGAAATTTAGGCAGGATTTGGATATCTGTCTGATGTGTGACAAGCCAAAATTAACTTTTCAAAACCCCCTTGGCCCCCCTGATGGCTGTGCCTTGCAAAGTACCAACGGCCCTGCCAGTCATCACTCCCCATCACTGCCACCCTGCCTGCTGCAGGGACTGGACATTGTCCATTTTTAGCATGAATCTCTTTCCTCCAAGCATCTTATTATGGCTTTTGTTATTATATGACGTGCCTTCCACAGCTCAGGCAGGTTCCAGAGCAATCTGAAGCCTGAGAGAACCAGACCAGGCTGTGCCCCAGCCGTCCTTGTTCCCCACTTCCAGGTATGATGGTGCCACCTCCATCACCTGTCTCACTTCCTCTCTCCAAACCTATTTTCTTATTTTATTGTGTTAACCATTTCAGAAGGAGACCTGTCTTCAACCTTTGGCCATGCCAGGCATTTTCTGCTGGCAGCAGCAGGAGATCCCACACCCATGGACTTCTCAGGGACCCAGTGAAGCCTGCTGCATCTCTCCATAGTTTGAGTCATACACACACAGAGTTGAACCCACATTTTTCTGTTTACATCCTCAGTTTTATCTGTATTTTGTCACTCTCACCAAGAGTTACATGTGCTAAAACACCTGTGAGCCCCAGGTTTCATCAAGGAACTCTTTTTTGGTAGAGTTTCCTTTATTTATCTTATTTCCCTGCAGAAAATTCTAATTGGGATGTTATCCACTGCTTTATTCGATTCCAACAGGACTCTTCAGGGCTAGGAATAACTATAAATCGAATGCTTCAGAATAAATCAAAGCATAAAATTACATTGTCTCTGGCAAGTAAAAAGATTTGATTATCTGCATTTCTGTAGAAAGAAATTACAGAAGAACTTGCACTGGAGTTTGAAGGCCTGACTAGTTCCCAATTGAAATGTAGTGAGCGAACAGGTTTGTCCCTCCAATCTTATCCTGACAGGAATCAGTTTGAGCTGATTTGTCCCCTCCCTGGTGACAGGGAGGGAATGCAGAGTGCTTGGCATGGATGGAGCCATTCCAGTCCCCACAAACCAGCAGGGATTTTATGTGTAACAGGAATTGGATTGTGCATCTCCCAAATGATGGGAAAATCACTCCCCATGAAGGTGAGGCTTATGGAAGGAATCAAAGAACAGCACAAAGCACGCTACAAATAAAGGCCAGCCCCTTGCTGTATTTTCTTCAGCGAAAGACAAAACTTGGGGACACTTTGCAAACAAGTAATTGCATTATCTGATGAATATTTGTGGTCTATATAATATCATATCTCAAAAATACCATCAAAGGTAAAAATGGGCTATATAAGGATTAGCTATAAAAGTCAGTTGTTAATGATTCACCATAATACATGATTTAGCTTTAAGCTAGGAAAAAACCTCATAAAAATAGCTCAAGAAACTAATTTCTTATGCTGTTTCAGGCATACAGATGATTTAAACTCAGGCATTTCCATATTCTTCAGATCCTTGAGCAATTGCATTTGATGAGAAACCGATCTGTTTAGACATTCTCTTTTAGGGTAAATAATGACACTTTATGGCATCCTAGAAAAGATCGTGTAGTTCCATAATTGGTGATTTTGTACAGCTTGCATGAGGTCTCTGTCATTTCACAAATTTCCCAAAGCAACTGCTGTGACTGGGGTGCTATAATTGATTACATGGAATTGCTGGGAGAGAGAAACGAGCACAATCAATTACATTGATAGAAAATTGGTGGGGCCGGGGAGTGATTTATAGCAAGCACAGCTGAACTCCTAAGGGCAGAACTGGTGCCATACTCACACTGTGGGCTCAGTGTCAGGTCACAGAGCATCTGAGCAGTGATTCTGCAGGACAGCCCAGCTTGCCAGTGAGAGAAAAGCCAGAGCTCAGCATTTCAATGCCTGCTTTTCACTCCGTGAAGCCAAATCCCGAGCTGTCCCTGGCTCTCTACAGGTGATGCCAGCCTGATACCAGCTTTGCTACTGGTGTCTTCACTTTCCTGTTCCCTCTGCCCAGGGTTACAGCCCTCAGCCATCAGAAAAACTTCTGGAAACACAAGATCTGCTTTCAAATTCCTTAACATTTCTCTTTGTGAGTGAAGTTGAGTTTTAGCCATCGAGTGCCACTTCTGTCAGATTTATCTCTAAGTGAGCAGACTTCTTGTGATTTCATGGGCTCAGCTGATGAGGCTCAGATGAACTCATATGGTTTTCCATGTGCTACAGAGAGTTCTGTCCTGCCCTTGCTTCACCACAGCAGCTCAGACTCTGTAAGGAGTCATTCTGCTTCCCACCTACAGCACAGGGAAGACTGGACCAATTATGTAGCAACAAACTCTCAGTCTTCCTCGTGTATTTTGCTCTTACTTCTGTATCCAGTATTTTCCTGGAGTTTATTCTGGTTTCTGAAATTTCACCACCTATTACCATTCGTGGTACAGGAACAAAAGATTTTCTATACAAATAAAAATGTTCAGCTGAATTCATGTCTGGCCCTTCAGGCAGAAACATTACTACGTGTGCCAGAACATTGCCCCAGACTCCTTCCCTTGCCACTGCTGGGAGCCTCATGTGTTATCTGAAGCAGCCATAAGAGAATCAATGAGCAGAACTAATGAAGAAAAATGTTAATCAAGAAAATCTGTAAACTTTATTAATATAGAAAGTGGATATGGAATTGATATACATAAAGTATATATGTATATATACACACACACATAAAGTTCATATATATGTGTATGTGTGTACTTCATACTGGTGTCTCTCACACTGTCAGCAGTAGATGTGCCAGTTCTTGAACTCAGACCCCAGTGTTTTTGTAAACACCACAAAAAACAATCTGAAAGTGCTTGTAATATCAAATTCCTACACTGAAACCTTTTATGTCACTTCAGAGCCTTCCATAAAGATATTAAGCACAATTATGAAAAACAACAGTCTTCCAGGAACTACACTACAATGACTTTTTTCCAACACCAGCCATCAGAAATCTCTTTAAGATGTTCAATGTGGTAAAATATGTAAATGACATACAGTTGCTAGGAGATAAAAAACTACATGAACTTGTGAAAACACTGCAATCTGCTGCCTTTGAATCTGCAAGGTCAGCTGTATTTTTCATGATGATAACATATTTATATTGTCTCCTTGCTAAAAATGAGCTTCTATGCAGGTTACCTCTTTACTTAATACCAGTTGACCTACTGTACCTATAAATTGGTATTTATTATAAGGCTGGTTAACTTCCTTATGGAGTTTACAGCCCTTTAACTACATTTTGCCAGACTAATTATGAACTACACCGTACACTACTCTTGAAACAAGCAAAGGGTTTATATTCAACACTTCAATATCCATTTATTTATTTAAACATTTTGTTAAATATTAGATATGTCTCTTTTTAATGAAAAACACTGGAAGAGGAGAATGAAAGTACGGTTTATAGTCCAATTAACAAATCTAGTAGCTTACTCTGTCACTCAATGAATGATAATGCCTGCCTCATAAATCAGGAAGAGAACTACTTAGGCATAGACCTCGTAATCAATGCTACAAGTATTGGCTGCTCTCCACATAATCCAGCCCTAAATGTGCAGCATGATTTTATTCCAGTAACACATTAACAGAATGTACAACCATTTTAACTTTTGAAAATGGGCTAACGGTGTCGCGGAAAAAAGCATTTGTCCATTTTTTGAAATAAATGCGTCCCAGTGATGAACGTGTACAGCAATTTTAGTGATGAAGCAGCAACATGAACTAACTGTGGCCTCACAGTGGTGGCTCTTTCATCTCCATGTTTCAGGTGGGATCTCCACCAACCAAGGTGTGCTGGCTGGGATTCAGTTTTCATAGGGACCTTTATTGTTGTGTGTTTTCATGTGTATTCCTGGGATTCCCACATTTCTGTATCTGCACAGGAAGACAATGCTTTTCTGGGCAGCCTCACTTGCTCTGTTTGAACACAAGAGTGCCAAAGCACTGTAGGTTGCTGGGGCAGTGGCCAGAGGCTTTGTAATATCATCATGCCAGAAAGCCTGGGATGAAACCAGCAGCTTCCCCACTCCATCCCCACTAATGACTCCCAGGCATTGTCCTGGCCCAGGGACTTGCCACTCCACTGTGGAAAGAAGGCAACATTTCACTGCTTGTACTTGTTCTAAACCTCTCCTGATGTAAAGCTGCTGTCTTTTGAATGCTCAGAGGGTATTAAACAGAGTAAGTGCTAAAAGCATCTCAGAAGAAACATAACAAACCCCACTAAAAGACTTCACAAATGCATCGACAGAAAGCAAAGGGCAAGATCCATGGCTTCTGTCACTTTTTGGTTGACAACCCATTTTTGCTGACACAGACACTGCAGGGAAGCCAAGGAACTGGAGACCCCAGGAAAATGACATGTGGCACTGATGTGTCAGACATAAAAGCCTGGTGAATCCAACAATTTTAGTTGGGTTTTTTTCCCCTAAAGTGAGCTCACTTATTTGCTAAGCAGCTTTGCCTGAGCTTTCACAGCCAGAGCTGTGGAGCAGCAGTACCGGAATTATGAAAGATCCCCCAGGGATATTTGAAAGGGTGAGCAGGTTCCAGAGTAGTTGAAGAATAAATCCTAATTCTCAGCCAAAAGAGAGAGAATGGGATAATCATGAAAATATTAGCAGAATAAGCATGTTGAGTAACAGCCACAGGATCTTTTACCAAAGTCATCCTAAGCAGGATTGAGGAAACACTTAAATTAATAATATATGGATTAGTACAGTTTCAGGATGAAATGGCATTTATGAACCACATCTTTCTGATCACACAAAATGGATATATAGAGGGATTCTGTGTCATGTTTTCTTGCAGAAGTTTCTTCACCTAAAGAAATGATCAAGATGTGCAATAATGGAAAACAAGAGAAAACAGGTTTGACTTTGCTCCACTGTACTGTCTACACATGAACTGAAGCAGATAATTTAGATTGTTTTAGAAATATAATGGAAATTTTTTTTTCCTGTTTTCTTCTCTTCCTGGAAGAAGTAATGCCTTTCCTAAGGGAAATAGTTGATGTACTGCCATGGTGATCTTGGCACTACCAGAACAGAAAAATCAATGCATGTTACTGTGAGAATTAATGGGAAATAGGAGGACGGATGAAAGAAACAGATCTGAAATACATCTGAAAAAAATACTGGCAGAGAAAATAGATATTCTGTTAAAAAAAGAACCAGGTTATTTTTTAGATTATGTGAAATGGAATCAGTGAAAATTCTCAAAAGAAAAAGCCTCTAGCACTGATGAAGGCCTGAGCCTTCCTTCTGCAGCAGAGGAGCTGTCATGCACACAGAAAAACCTACCCAAAGTTCAGTGAAGTAGGGGAACTACGACTTCTCATCAGTGGCCCAACACACATGAGATGAAATACAAGCTCTCTGCAGTGTCTTAACAGCTCCAACACTGTTGGAGTGCTGAGGAATGACCCTGTGCATGTGTCTCAGCTTCCCAATCTGAGGCCCTATTCCAAGCTCTGGTTCGGAGGACGCCATTATGGATTGCACTGGAAAAGCCCAAGGCAGAGCATTATTTCAGAGAACTAAAGAGTTCTTGGGAATGAGATGAGCCTCCATTTGCCCTCTCCAACTGTTTTTGCCACTCTCTCTTCTCTTAACTCTGCTAAAGTATCATCTTGCTGGCTTTTAAAACATCTCTGTTCTCCAGTGGCTAGATTTGATGGACATGGCTACAGGATGAAGGTGTGGTGTTACTTTACTTCTGACTTTTTATTGACCGAGGTTTGTAAATGTTATAACCCAGGGGTAGGTGGTTTATTCAGGCACTGGTGTTAATCACCTGCAGTTTTCAGTCTTGTGACTGGATGCATGTGAGGGGAATATGCTGGAGCTGAACATGTTTGGAATTAGTTTGCTTGTTTTAATGGAACAGTCAAGATAAAACAGAACGAGGCAGAATGGTAAAACAGGAACAAAATCTGCCAAATCCATTTGAATGCTTCCAATCAACAACACCATGAGCAATCAAAACCAGTGGTCCTGCACAGGCAACCTCTGTGTCAAAGGCTTTCAGCAAGCTCCAGTTGGAAGCATCTTCTTCAGTGCACCATCAAAGGAATCCAATTCACAAATATCACAGTGTGCACCACTCATAACTGAGCACTAAGGGCATGGATGCAAATTAAACCCACAAACAAGAAAGGACTCCTTAGACTTTCTGACTTTGTCTACCTCAGTGATTGCTAAACTGTCTGTAAAATTCATGACCTTGCTAATTTCACAAAACCATCCTTGTCTCAGTCTGCAAAAGTCTACAAAACATATCATTTTTGTTTGCCCCCATTTTTTCCACTTAATAATTTAACTTCTGAGATCGAAATTGTCAATATGTTAGGAACTACAAAGCCTTGCAAAGGTTTATATAATTAGTGTACTTTTCTAATCAGGTCATTTACACCAATGAAGTTCTTTTCCTTACTGTATGTACCTTTCAGAGCAGGTCTGTTTTTTCTTTTTTCTATTTTCAAACAAAAGGCACATTTAATACTTTACCTAAACAGACTAATTAGTTGGTTAGATGTTTGTAGGCTGACTGCTGAAGAATAAGTAGATTGCATTTCATTAATCAAAATCAGCTTTAAAACCCTGTTACTCATAAAACATTTACATTTTACAAATCAGCTGACACATTCCCAGACTATCCATTAGAGATTTGCTTGTGCTTATCTAGGATTCTACTCCTTCCCGAGGTTGCTGTGTATCTAATGAGAACAATGGGTTCCAGTGACCTCCACAATGTAAAAAAGGCTGCCCTTATTTAGACACAAATTGTTTCCCTCTGCTTTACTTGGTGAACATGAAAGTGGTTAGCTCACTATTACACCATGCATAATTTAATGTTATATTTATTATTCTCCTGTTTTCCTTATATAGACTTGGGGTTGAAAACTTCAATATTTATGTACTGAACTCTAAAGTAACACTAGGCAAAACAAAACAAAACAAAAACCCATAATACAGGCATATGAAGTAAGAGGAGGTTGTCTTTGAGCAGTGGTTATGGACTAATATATGGAACTTTGCAAACATGGGGAAAAAACGTTGTCAAGGGACTTAAACAGAAGTTTTTCATTAATTGAACTGTACAACCAAATATTTCCAAATAGCAGAGGTGGAAAAGGCACAGCTTAAAATGGCAGAATAGTTCAAATGCAGTCAACAAAGTGTCAACTGGATTTCCTCTTTGCTTACTAACAGCAGTGCAATGCTCTGCTTCAGATCTCCCAGGAGCACTTCACAAATTGCTCGATCTCTCTAAATCTCTGAAATGAGAATAATAACAATTCTTATCTCCTGCTCTAAAATGCTGCAAAGGTCTCTTGTCAGGTGTTTATGCAAAGACTTCCACAGTGGCTCTGAGCTCAACTGAAGTCTCTGGGCACTGTTGAAATTTAAATAAAATTATTACTAGCGACTATTACCAGTGATCACCATCTCGCAAAACTTAACCATCAGCTGCCATATGAATGGTCGGTCTGAACATGGCAACTGTAATTCGCCCTATTCCAGAAGTGATTTCCATCTATAATTTATATGGCTATAAAATTTAAATGGCTCAGCCTCTCCTCCTCTGAGTTTGTGATTCACCTGATGGAACAGACACAATGTGCCTGACAGTGAAGGGATGCTGTTTCACCCACATAATGGACTTCTTTCCTTCTTTCCTTCTTTCCAGGGCACAGTTCTGCAAGGATTTGATCCCACTCCTGAGGAGCTCTGCTGCTGCTTTCAAAGGGTGAAGGAGGAAGCAGCATGGGCTTCATCCACAATAGCAGAGGCCAGAATAAGCAGTTGAATGTTATATCCTACTGCTACCTGATATATGCAGTTTCTCCCTCAAAGCTAAGAAAACCCTGAATTCATTACAATATCATGAGCTTTAAATAAATTAACACCCAGCTTGTGTCAGGACTCTGTGCGTGCTGAGCAATTTGCATTCTGTGCTTCCACGGATGTTTCTTCTCCTTTGCAACTCTCCTGTTGGCAGAAATCAAATCAGGACACGAAAGATTGCACCTAATTCTAATTCTTTACATCTTTTCCTTGAACTGTACTTAAAACTAATATGAAAATTGTAAACTGAAGTTTTTAATTAAAGTTTATATTAGGGCAGAAATTAAATTAAGCAAGTGTGACAGAATACCCGTCAGACTGGACTGAACTTGGCCATCCTAATAGCCTGGGTTAATGATCAGTGCCCCTCCCCAGGCAGCCTGGGTCATGCTCTGAGAATCACAAGGAGTTTGTGACTCTCCAGCAGCATGGAAACCACAAAAATTCAGCTCAGGGATGAATGCTGAAGCATCAGTGCCACTGTTGACGCTGGGACCATTTCTGCAGCACACCTTGGTGCAGCCTCAGTGTGGGAAGTACATCTCCCTCTTTCAACCAGCAGTATTTCCTCACAAGGCAGCCCTGGAATATTCCAGATGATTTAGAACTGAATAGGTCTTGCTGCAGAATTTTTGTATTTATTACACTCAGGTTTTCCCCACTTCAAATATTTTCTACTTGCTCTACTAACTTGGTGCAGTCTTGCAGAGAAGAAGGAAAAACTGCATGAAGGGGTTTTAGCTGCAGGTACCTTTATGTATCCCACATATTGCACACATGCACAAGCATCTTGATCCTGTCTGCCCTCTGTTTCTTGCACAGAGAACTTGACAGCTTCTATGAACCTTCTGAACAATCACTAAAGAAAATAATTTCCTAATTATGAAGAAATGAAAATAACAAGGGAATGAACTGATGTTTAATCTGTCTGTTAATACAGGACCTAGACAGCATTTTTGTAATAAAATCTCAAAATACATAAAGTCATTCTTTCTTAATTTTAAAACCAAATACAGCTCTCCTTGCAAACAACCAAATGAGCAAAATACAAAGTCATGCAGAGCAGTCTCAGTGTTCCTCTGACGACTCATCTGGGACGCCATGTCCAGGACTTTACTGATGAAAGAACCACTAAGAGACTGATCTCCAAAAAAGAAAGAGATGCCTCCAGTTATTCCTAATTTTAGGGATAAAAACTGTACACACCTTTCTTGCATGTTAAAGTAACAAAGGTATTCAGTGTGAAGAGTTGTTTCATAGCCAGCCCTACGTTTCTCACTGCATCATGATCCCTGTGTGCTGTGTGCTCCTCCTGCCCCTCCAGCTTCCACCTGTCAGTGGTAAATTCAGAAAGGAAGGTGCTTTCTTATGCCCTGCCCCTCTCCTTCAGGAGTTACAGAACCACAGAATATCCTGAGCTGGAAGGGACCCACAAGGATCATGGATTCCAGCTCCTGAATAGTCACAGAACACCCACCAATTTTTGGTAAAATGCTGCTACTATCAACTAAGTTCTCCCATGACACTAAAAAGCCTCCTTGATCATTAAGTCTTGAAGTTTTGGAGAAACATTTTCTGATTTATCTTAGTTTGAATTTAATTGAATTCAGTTATTTATAAAGTCTGTTACCTTCTACCCTACTCGCGCTACTGTACCACGGTCTGTAGATTAAAGATCCATCTACTGCACAGCAAGGTCATCTCACCCATGAAAGCTGTTTATGTATGGGATGCAAGCTCAGGCCATATTGATCCATAGGATAAAAAGAGATCATAGGGCAAAATGCCCTGACTATTTTTAGTTGGGTTAATTTTTTTCCCTGCTATCAGATAAAAGGGGATGACTGCTTTAATGCATTGTGCTGGCTCCCTTGCTTTTCAAAGGAAAAGCCATATATGCCTGCATGTGCTGCAGCTTCTCTGTCACTTCTATTCTACTTCAGTTTGCATTAGTGACACCAAGAGAGGATCTGAGTGCTGGCCATCAGGTCTGATTGATGGCCCATGCTCAGAAGCTCAGTCCAGCTCTGTGGTGAAACAACAGCAAGCATTTCTAGCCCCTAATACATTCAGTCCTGGACAGTCAGGGATGGCTTGGCTCATGATGTTTAAATTGTATCTAAAAACTATTTGCAGAAGTTACTCAACCATAGGGTGAAGCCATCTAATAGAGAAAAATATATTTAGAAAAAAAAGCTTCAGTTGTCCCATTTACCTTCTGTTTGCAAATAAAAAACCACTTCAATTTATTTGCTGAAGCATTTCCATAAAATATTAAAGGAACCGCTGGCATCAATTTTTCTCCTATTGCATAAAAAAGTTCCAACTTCATACAACTCCAGTTAGAAAGCTTTTATTGCATTTATTTCCATAAGATAAAATCAGAATCTGCTCTCTTTTACAAATCTGATTGCTTTTGCCTTCTGGTCTGCTTTATCTCTTTAATGTTTATTCTTCCAGTCAGCACTTTGCAGTGCTGATTGCTTCAGTTTTTTTTCCTCCATTAGACAAAACTTTCCCAAGTCACAAGCTCTGAGCTGGGCTTGGCTCTGGTACCAGCTCTCACCTGCATCTACATGGTTGTGCTGCCTCCTGCCCACAAGGAATCTGTTCCTGAAATACCTCATCATACATGGCACTCATATAAAAACATCACCACTTTTCTCTCTCATGTTTGGACATCCCTTAGTTTTGATGGGCAGCAGAGAGAGCAATTCCAGCCATGATCAGAGCAGGAGTGGGGGGCTCTGCAGGTCCCATGTGTCAGGACAAAAGATGCTGGGTTTGGGACAGGGGGATTTCAGAAATGGATTGTCAGACACAGAGTGACTGAATGCTTTGGATGAGGACCTTCCATGGCATTGTCTCCTGTTTTTCTAACTCCACTTACCTGCCTGCTTGGGGTCCAGGCTTTGCTCCCTCAAGGCCTCTCCTGCTTCTTATGAAGCTGCCAGCTGACATGGGCCAAAAAATAGCCTGAAAAAACAAACCTTGGGAGCAGCTCTGCCACAAATCAGTCAGGAGGAAGAGACACAGAGAAGCTTCCAGGTGGAGGAATGTCATGTCAGCCCTTGTTTCCAGGTTTTTGGGCAGGTAACTCTGAAGAAGTTTGTTGCAGATATTGTTTTATGCTCTGCAGAAAACCCAGCAGAGGTTTGGAGAACCTTGGTTTAGAGAAGCAGTAAATACTGCTTGAACTTGCACCAAGAAAGAATTCAAAGAGAAATTATTTATCAACAATGCTGAATACCTTAGTATTTCAGTCTGGGAATGGGTGATTTGGAGCTGAAGATGACACTATTTTCCTACTAGTGGCTGCTTGCAAATGCTCTATGCCTTGGAAAAAGGAAAACCGCACTACAAACTTTCCTACAACCTGAACCCATCTAGATGCCCCAGCACATGAAAAAAAACCACTGAAATTGTGTTTAGCACAATTTCACACATGAAATATATGTACATTTTCTGGTCTGAAAGATGTGAAGCAGAATTCCTCTTCTTATTTGTCCTGAACTGTATCTATTGCAGCTATTTAGGGAAACTCTTTGCAGGATGAAAGGTTAATTGTCTTTTCTGCTATTGGCCCCAATGATATTATAAAAGTTCTTGAGATGTTAAGCATTAAACCATCTGTGCTTTTCAGGCTCATGGCAACCCCCTGCTCTCTCTGCTTGGCAGGGGGAGGATTTGGGAACTGCTGTCAGGTCTTTATAAAGCTTGTAGGAAAAAGGATGGAGATGGATGAAGTGTCTGGTGCCCACTCAGCAGACACAGAGGGGACTAGTGATACTCAATGGAAATCAGAGAGCTCCTCAAGTTGTAATAACTGCTCTAGGAAGGAGCTAAGACAAAAGTAAGGAATAAGAAACCTTCTGTCAGGCTGCAAGTCTCTGAAACAACAAGGCAAGAGGCACTACAGAGGAGCTCACTTTGTTTTTTGAGTATAAAAATACCTGACATTAAGCAGCTGAGCATCCTCAAAAGGAAAGTCAAAGAGCATTTCAAATTCTCTGCTAGATTATGTACAGCAGAGCCTTTTACAATCATTACAGGCCACCTTTTCCCATGCATCTGCTTTACTTATTAGTATAATGAAACCCTAGTTTAGTAAAACCCCCCACAGAACAATCCAAGTACATAGATCCCCTTGCACATGCAGTGTTAAAATCACGTAGCCCATGTATATTCTGTATCAAAGCTCTCTCTGCTCTCTGTGAATAAATCTCAGAAATCACCCCTTGGATCATACAGCCAGTGATCCTGATGTAGGAAAAACACTGTCTCTGAAGGATGTTTTCATTTGTTTCCATTTTCCCCTTTATGTGTTAGAGCTGCTGCTTCCAGATGGAACACACTGAGTCGTGTTTGACTTTCTGTGAGCTCCACTTTGAAGCTCCCATTCATGCAACAGCCTTAGAGAGGGAAAAAAAATCACTTTGACAAGATTATGCAAAAGCAAATTGAAACAAATACAGGAATGTGGTGAATTGTACCCTGACAGCCCACGACTCTTTGCCAGAATCAAATGTATGTATATCCTGTTGTTCAGAAAAGCTTCACTGCCATTATTCTCTGTATTTCTGCCTTCCAGCCCAATTTTGAGCCAGAAGGGATGGAATGATTGCATAAGTCCTGCTGCACAGTGTTTCAGTCTGCAGCTGGATCAGGCTGCAGCACATTTAGGAGGCAGCTGAATTTGATGCCAGAGGCCCTGGAGGACCCCTGGAGAGGGGTCCAGGACTTGAGTAGGAATTTGGGGTGAGCCATGGAAATGCTCTGAGCTACACTTTGCTGGTCCTTCTTAGTGGGGAAGGTCCTTCTGTTGTGGTGAATCTGGGTGAGGCTGCTCCCTGAGCAAAGGACTGGCACCACTGGATGTGCTTCTAAGCACGCAATTTATGAAAACACCCTGGGATCAGCTTCTGAGCAATTTAGCCAAATTCTCCCAGCAAAAATCTGCAAAAATAGGAGCCTCTGATCTTTCTGATAATTGCAAAATGAAAACTAGATATGTTTTCTGCTGCAGATTGTGCCAGAACTTGCAATCTGTTCATAAGCAGCATAAAGTCATAGGATGGAAAGTTCTTCTGTTATTGTCTCTGCATTGCCCTCTTTCTGTCATAACATTTCCAAACCACTATGAATTCACTAAACTCTAAATTCTTGCTCCTCTATTACCAGCCATAAAGAGCTCAGCTTCATTATGCAACTGTAATTTCGTTTAATTTTTTGAGACTTCAACATGATTTTCTTCACGCAGAATAAGAAAAGTTATTGAAAATGACAACATTTTAGTTAGGTTGAATGAGCTTATCTCAATCACTCTGCTAGGATAATATTTTTTGTTGCCTAATGTGAAAAGATACCTAGTTTCTGTCTAAATGCAAAGAGGAACATTTACTCTTGGTTTCACATAAGGATTTTAGGTAAAACACCAAAACATTCTATACATGCTCAGGTATTTTCAAAGTTAATTTGTGTACGAGCTAATGTATGGAATAGTATAAGCAGAAATAACTTTGAGTACATTTTCTTGCAACTTCTAAGAAAACCTGCAAGTGTTTTTGGAGAGAAAACAAATCTCCACTGTTTTTAGAAAAGAATTACTGTAATCAGCTGCTGTTATTTATGGGGACACTTATATTTCACAGAAGCCTGGAGCCAACCCAGGTTGTTTTAGGGCAATGGTCTGGGTGTCACAGGGCACAGTGACAAGGACAAGAGGGTCTCGATCCATCTTTTGGCCAGTTCTGTAGGAGCCACAATTCAGGCTTGGTCTGCTGGACACTTTTAAGGTCTTTTATGAATGCTCCATGCCACAGGTAGAGACAGCTCTTCTGTCACAGCACAGGGTGTGGACTGGCCACAAAAATGACTGTGGTCTGTGTTTGCATTGAAACTTTGACTTGAATCTTGAGCCTGTGGCTATGTCAGGCTTTGTTCTTTAAAATAAAGATGAGCTGATTAACATGCACACCTCTCAGTGCCAGTGGAGTGATGTTTGTGGGAGAGAACCTGCCACGACCAGGGCTGCACGAGCACCCTGCGAGCCTCTACATCTTCCCAAAATCCTGGTACAGTGCTGTTAAACACTTGCCTTCCCCACAGCAACCTGGCAGTAAAAAATATCTGTCAAAGGGAGATCAGCTTCAGCCAATCAAGTCACCCCTCAAACTGGGAAACTTTCCCTGTGCTCTGCTGGGGACACTGAAGTTCATCCCTCAACTGCTCGCAGTGGTGGCCACCTCACCTCCCACTGCTGGAACCCAAAACACAGCGAGCCATTTTGGTAACTACCCCACCCAGTTACAGGAGCTGACACCCAAGGGAGAAGCAAGGTTTTCATGTAGTCTAGTGTAATGATGAATTCCTCTTTTATTATTCGCTGCTAACAACCAGTATAGGAAAATGGAATTTTGTTTCTTAAAACCACGCTGTTCCCAGTAATTTCTACCAAGTCTTTTTATTAGAAGCTATGACTGCTCATTCATTATCATCCCCACAGCACCAGGCTATGAGTAAATACCAGCTTTTTGGAACTCACACATATGCACTGTCCTAACAATTCCCAGTGAAGAAAGGGAAATGTTGATAACGTTTCATGAATGGGATATTCTCCCAAGTGTTAGTGGTTGTTGGTCTAGTTTTAACTTGTCCATTAGCAGCTCGTAAAAACTCCTGTGGCTTCATATGCAAAAACGCCACAAACGTCTCTCTACAGACAAAATGCTAAAACATTTTGAGCTGGGAAAAACCAGGAAGACAAAAGAGTCACATTCTGCAGTGCCAGCCTTTCCCTTTCTGCATGTTCACTTTGCTTATAGGAGAACATGAGTTTCAGGGTAAAAGCAAAGAGAAAGAAAGGCTAAAAGTAGGCCGAGATGTACAAAGCAAGATAAACCACTTCAGCCTAATGAAGCCAATTGAAAACTTGGAACCTGTCTTACAAAAAGGAGTCAAATGAAGCCAAACTGTTGCTCTCAGACTCCCTGTGCTTGGCATGCCTTTCCCTGCCTCATCTCCCAGTGGTTTTTAATCTATCAGACTAGATAAGCACTGCTTTCCTGTCTTTAATATATCTTTATTTTTTTTCTCCTGAAAAAGACAGACAGTATATTGTGAGTAAGTAAAGTCTAGAATTTTAACTCCATTCGTCTGCTCTGGTTTTTGAACTAATGTATTTTGTGTGAGTATCATCTATGACTACGCTGGCAAATTGAGACAAATGACTCTGAGAGCCAACAGCAGAAGGGCTGGAATACTGGACCTTCTTTTTCTGTATCTTGCAGCTCTTCAGAGTTCACCTGAAAATGCAGTAAGAGCTAATTTAAGTGTACGCAACACACGAGGTTATGTACGAGGCTGCCCTCCTGCAGACCTCCCAAACATCACCAGGTGAGCACAGACAATTCCATGTCCTCTGCAGTTGTTTTGACGGCCTTAAAAAAACCTGCTACATTGCAGGAATGCAAGTTTGGCCTCTCCAGTCCATTATGCTGGAGTGTGGAACAGTTGCCAATGGCCAGCATTTGCAAACAATTCATATAAAGCACTGCAAGGTTCGAGATCCCATTACTCTTCCTTCATTAGCCTTAAAAACTTGCTTTTGACAAGTCTGTGGTTGGCAAAATCTGAATTTTAAGAGCTTCTATAGCCCACAGTTTTACCTTCTAGCATATTGAAATCTCTAAGGTACATATTGAAAAGACAACACATTAGTAATAAGGAGCATCCTAGGATACTGAAAGAGCTACTGAGAGAGTGGAGGGGCTCACAGGCTGCATGGCAAAACCTGACACAGGTAATTAGGACAGTCCTGGAATACTGTGCTGGTAGGACATAGAAACCTGCCATCTCAGAGAGATGGACGGTTCTGAAGAGAGCAGATTAAATCTTTAAAGGTAAAAACTTGAATAAAGATGGCTCTACTATTATTTCCCATATATATTTTATACATACATACATACATACATAGATATATACATATATACACATATATATTCCTATATAGAAATATATATATATTCCTATATAGAAGTATATATATATTCCTA
>VZTR01003745.1:1385232-1467549 GCA_013400775.1 Chaetops frenatus
GAAAAGCACAAAAAGCAGGAAAATGCAGAGAACAAACACTTGTCCATTATTCATCCCTGTCCCAAGCAGTGACCAGAACAGATAAAAGAAGAAAAGATGCCAGCATTTCATGCCACATTCACCCCAAGCTTGTAATTCTGGGAGTCTTATACTTGCTATGTTCTTGTTAACCTCCTAAAACCAGTGGGTCATGATTAATTATTAATGAAAAATGGTGGAAATATGTCCTTTGGGGAGTACGAATACTCCAAAAATTCCCTTCCAATGAGCACATTTCTACTTTGAAGTACACAGTTATTTACAATAAGAATTTATGGCACAATTTATAGGTCACCTTGCAAATGGAAATATTAGATTTCATTAGTTTATTATAATAAAATAGTGAAGGCATAGGTTTCAACAGATAAAGCAAGTGGCACTGTAGCAATGGTCAGTGATTATTTCTGTGTCAATATTCATCAGGTCTCATAGCTCACAGAAAGGTGCTACAGACCCACAAGGAAAATAAAATAGATTAATAACAGCTAGTTTAGAAATCTGTGTTTATTCCCCTGTTGTTTACTTAAAGGAAGCTTCTTCCCAAAAGGAAAGCATAATACTCAAAGATTTGCAAAGCAGAATGATTCAAAGTCTTATTTATTTCTTGAACCACCATGTAAAAGGAACCAAGGCTGCAAAGGCTGGCTCTGTGCACAGGGATGCAGAATAGAATATCAGGCAGAATGAGTGAGGAGGAGTGAGCAAAATGCTGATTCTTTGACTGACAATATGGGTGACACTGATGTGTGACCTTGAAATTATGTCCAGAAAGCTCAGATTGCTGAAAGAGCAGAGCAGAGCCTCTGAATGTTACAGTGAATTTCTGTGCTACTTCAGAATAGAGTTGTTGACAGATAAGAGCATTTTTACATGCAAAATTACTCTCTCCTCTTCTTCCTCAAAGACTTGATGAAAATCTGTGCTACTGCTTAAAACTTACCTGCATCCATCCTGCCACCTTCTGACTCCACAGCTGATTCTGGCCCGTCTTTGGTGTTTTTCTCTGCAATAATCTTTTACCTGTAAACATGGCTTTATTTACTTCCTTTAAATTAACCCAGGGATGGCCTAGCAATGTCTATCATTACCAAGTGACAAAGTTCATCCTAATTCTTCACTGCCTTTCCAAAAGATGATGCTGAGGTGCTCTGCTAAGTTTTGCAAACAGGCACCATCAGATTGCTGGAATGTGGTGCCCATCATGAGCGACTTGGTCACCCCTGAACTGGCACAGCAACACCCCACAATGCTGACAACAACAACAACATCAACAACAGCAACAACAACAACAACAGCCTGAGCATATTCCTGATGGCTCTATGCAGGCAGAACAACAGGAGGAGTTATTTCTGGATTACCTCTGCAAATATGTTTGTATTATTATGCTCTCCTTTGAGGCACAGATAGACTTTGATCAAAGACGGTGTCAGGCAATTTCTGCCTTCATCCAGGTTTCCATTTCATCACTTATAATAGAGATGTCCATTTGTCCACAGTTGAACAGGGTTTTGTTGAATCACACTAAGGCTGATCAAACCTAGTCTGCAGAGGAGTATTACAGATAATAGATCACTGCCTCCTTCCCTATCCCTGAAGAACTTGATGTTTGAGATAAGAGATTCTCCTCATCTCATCTTAATAATACTTAGCACTTTATAAGCTCTGCTTCAAAGCATTATACAGACATGAATTGTCACAAAGCCCCAGTGAGATAGCAAGGTATTATCTTCATGTAAAAGATTTAAGAAAAAAAATATAACCCAGACCCAGTGAGCTTTAGTGACATCTCATGATGGACAGAAACTCCGGGTCAGAGCTGGAATTAGATTGCAGCAGTTCTTTGCTTTATCTTTAATCTCTAAATATAATTTTACCCCATATGCCTCCTCTGGATATTAAGTATTTATAGAAGTATTGTCTCCTCCTCCCTCTACCCAGATTCTTCATTTTCAATATTACTAGCATGATAATTACACAAAATTGAACTATTAGCACCAATTTCTACACAAATCTATAAACTGTGAAGCATAGCCTCGGTGTCTCATTGTCTAGAAGAGGAAAAGGGCAGGATTTAATTGAATATGACTTTTTTTCTTTATCTAATTCATTTTGTAACAACCTCACGGCACTGGCAATATTTCTTCTCTCTAATAGGTGGATAAAGTGCCCATTCCTCTGATCCCATCCCTGTTTCACTCTCCTCTTGCAGCAGTAACTTCCTATAGGATTGAGGCTGCCCAGCCAAAGCAGACAGGCCCTCCTTAGGGACTGCAAGTGATCAGAGGAGATCCAGGCTCCCATTCCCACAGCTGGCCCAATTGGCAGCATCTTGCATGTGGTGCCCTGCCTTGGCCACCAATTTTATTGGCAGTAGGGAAGAGAGCAACAGGAGGATACAATTCCCCAGCCATCTGGCTGTAGTGCTGATTTTCTTAACCTTGTATATGCTAAATAGCATAATAAATTTTGAAATAAGACTTTGAGAAAGCTCAAGAGAGGCTTTACGATGACAGGATGAGTCTGTTCTAAACAAACATGACCAGCCATGTCTCACACATCTCCATGTACCTACACCCTGTTATTTTAGCTGTAGGTTTACTAGCTAAGTATCTCCTTGTGTAAACTTTTGTTGTTGTTACTGTTGTGTAACCCTGCTCTGCGCACTCAGAGCTGTGGCTGTAAAACAAACACATCAGTCTGGGAGCTGTAACCACATCATATACAGAGAGCAGCCTTCTCAGGGAGTCAGGGAACTTGAAAGTAATTTCTGCTTTCCCCACTGATCTGACCCTATTACTTCAGCAGATGAGAAAGCAAGTGAAATGAATTCTCCTGCACGGTGAGACTCTTGTTTTGGGCCCTGGAAAGGGGGGAGGCTGTGCCCTGAATTCCTTCGACTTCATCAGTGGCAGACCCTGCCCACCACAGGCTGTGCAGCATCCCTGGGGGTGTCACAGTGCCGTGGTGCTCCTGGCCATGCATTTCCCAGCTGCCAGGTGGGTGCTCTCAGCACCACCAGCTCAGACACTGAGATCGTGGCAGGCAAGAGGCAGAGAGAGATGAGAGAGGGAACAGCACACCAGCACAAAGTGGGAGGGTTCTGGGTTTGTTTTTAACTCTGCCACTGACTTTGGCCTTGAAGAAATCAATCTCCAATTGACTCCTTCCCCCACCTCATACACTGGTGAGCAGTCTGGGCTGGAAACTCACTTCCAACATTGGCCCACAACATTTTACTTTGGTGCTTCTTAGCTCTACTTCAATGCTAAAAACAACTGTTTCATCAGAGCACTGAACTGGAGAGAGAAGCACATGGAAAAGTGTCCCAGTCTCTCCCAGTGACTACTTCAGTCCTGTTCCTGTGCCTCACAACAGAGACCCCTCTGAGAAACCACCCAAACCAGACAGGCCTACTTCTGAGCAGATTCTTGGAGAGCAGCTGAAGGAAAAAAAAAAGAGCCTCCCATTCTTTTCACTATGGATTCGATACATATTTTAACCTAAATAGAAAAGACCCAAAATCAGGGGCCAATCTCATTTAAAGTCACCCTTTATTTGTGAAGCGCATTGGTCTTGCTCACTGTCCTGTACAGAACTGCTGGGCTCTACTTCCCTAATGAAAACATTTTGTTCTTTTCACCACACCACACAGCCCCTAAGTTAATTCTCAACTGCAATTATATTTGTAAATTGTCTGAGTTAAGTTTGCAAACTGAACCTACTCAGAAGGGAGGAAAAAACACACCTGCAAGCCCAGGATTGTTCCATTTTTCTTTTTCTTTTTCAGTTTTCTTTATCAAATTCAAAGCTACTGTTCAATGCTGCAGCACTTTACAATTAATTGCAATTAATTAACCTTTGAGAAAACTTGTAAGTTGCTGCTATATGCTCCTTTTTTTCCTGGTCTGCTTTTCTTATAAGGCTGTTTTTGGGAGATGTTAGGCTAAGGAAGGATTAAGAAATCATGGATACTAAGGCTGAATACTAATTCATTTCATGTTTCATCTGAATTTCTTAGCTCTTTCTGAAAGCATTTTAATTCTCAGAAAGCACAATCGTGAAGAAAAATAAAAGAAGTAATTTCTTTTCGTTGCTTTCTTTATCTTT
Organism: Chaetops frenatus; assembly: GCA_013400775.1. Lineage (NCBI taxonomy): Eukaryota > Metazoa > Chordata > Aves > Passeriformes > Picathartidae > Chaetops > Chaetops frenatus. The sequence continues at coordinate 1,389,379 of VZTR01003745.1, forward strand.
CCATAACTAACACACCTTATGGGTTCACAGTATTTCTGTAACAGCTCTTTTCTAGTGAAAGAACCTAATCAAAAAATACAGACTTGATGGAAACATGGCCAGGAGCAGAGATTTGAGGGAACTGGTGCCATTTACAGATATCAGGGTCCATGGGGAGAAATCCTGCTCAATACAGAGCCCAAGAGCCCCTCTAGAAGTGGGACATGACAACCTTTCCCTGCATCCACCCTGCCGTGTGCTGGGCTGCCCTTCAGCAGCACTGCCTGCAGATCCTCAGAACCAGCACTTTCCCAAAAACCTGCTGTCCTGATGGGCTCCCCCTGAGCTCACCTGTGTGCACAGCCCCAGCACGGGGCCCTCACCACGGGCACACCCTGAGTGAGAACACAGCAAGAGAGAGGCAGCAGAGCCTCTCACAGCACAGAGGAGAAGCGTGATCAATCCCATAATGGCTGTTCTCCTACAAACCCTAATCATGACTGGCATTAGCTGGCATCATTACTTACTGCTGCTGTCTGTGATATTCCTCCAGGGGAAAAAAGTTTCCTGTTCTTTACTCTCAAGGCTCAAATCTGCCTGTGTGGTCCCTGTCAGTGTTCACAGGTCAAAAGGTGTGTGGGATTTTCTATCCTGCTGGAGGGAAGCGTACAGCATTCCAAAACTGCAATATTCCCAAACTTCCTCTGCACTGGTCCATTAACAGTCTAAGCTCAGGAAAGGAATTTTCAATGGAACAGAGGACACTGGAAAAGCATAAGTTTTCTGCATCAGATTGCAAGTGGGGACACTTCTCATTTGCCCTTCCAAAAGAGATCTTGGCTCGTGGCAGAACAACGAGAACTTAAGAGCTCCCAGACATGTTTTTATGTAAATCAGACCTCGTGCTTTCTGTGAAGACACATTTTGGAATGTAATTTATTAGTGGATCATTTCTTTTCCTTAAAGTTGAGATTCTATTTCATGGAAGACTGGTTTTTGTCAAAGCCTTTCTGTGTATCTCAACTTCCACTACTGTTTTACCTCCCTAATATGAACAAAAGGAGATGATGGCACATTAACAAGCATAAAGAAATTGCAAGAGACAATGCTCTCAGTTTTAAATTCACCAGCTATTCCACCTAACCTTTTCAATTATGGTAGCCTGCAAAGGATGCTTCAAAACCCAGGGGAAAACAGTTGCCATGCTCTCACAGGTGCATGAAGGGAAAGGAATCCTGTACCCATGATCGCTGGCATGAGGATTATCCACCATCACAACTCTGCCTTCCCATGGCATCTCCATGGGGCTTGCCAAAGGTGTGGAACTGATAAGGTTAAGAATGCCAAAGTGAAATCCAAAGAATTTTCTGAGCCACATCTCACCCATGCTCCCTGGCTTGGAGGCATCATTGCACAATGTAGAGCACCAGGAATAAACTACAGGAATAACCTGAATGGCAGAGAAATTGCTAAAAGCCCACAGAGCTGTGGCACTGGAGAATCATAGAATAGTTTGCGTTGGAAGTGACCTTAAAGATCATCCAGTTCCAATCCATGTCCCGTTACAGGGACACCTTCCACTATCCCAGGCTGCTCCAAGCCCCATCCAGCCTGACCTTGAACACTTCCAGGGACGTAGCAGCCACCTGTGCCAGGGCCTCACCACCCTGACAGGGAAGGATTTTTTCCAACTGTGGCCATATAAACAGAATTTCTCTCTCTAAGTGAAGGTAACTGGCATCAAGGGAAACAGACAAAAGGTGGCTTTAATTTTCATAACATCTGGCCTGACCTTGTCAATATATTTGAACTGCAGCAACAATTAAAAGCTCTGGTTTGGGATTAGGAATGGAGCAGGCTAAAAGTGCTCTACAAACAGCCATCCCAGGCAGATGATCCCCACAACAACCATTTCATAGCCACAGCATAAGGTGAGGCACAGACAACAGATGGGTGTAACAAAAGGTTAAAAGCTGCACACCACGACAGCGAAATGATGATGATCACTGCCACAGCCAGCATCTACAGCATGCAAATGCACATTTGTTATTCAGGATGCTGCAAATACCCTGCCAGAGCCAAGTGAGAGGAAAGAACACGAGTGTGAATCTCTAATTGTGGCCACAGGTCTACAGAGCAGCCAGGAAAAAGCTGAGAATTGGTTTAAGAACAATTGAGTAAAATTTAAGGGCAATGATATATAACTAAAGACATAGGAGGTGGCAAAAAGGAGACAATGACACCACATGGGGAGTAAGAGAACCCCTTAAAGATGAATAATTGGTATTTCATGACCACGTTTCTCTCTGCTGTCAATGTTTCTTCTTTCAGGAACATCAGTCCCTGCTATCTGATATCATTTATCCAGGAGTTTTTCAGAGGAAAATACACCATTCTTTGAATGTTCAGGAGAAAGTTACCACTAATAATAGAAAACCTAACTGCTCTAGTATACTGGTTGTCATTTTTTGAAACTCACATAGCACCTGACCAAAAATCCATCTAAGAGCAGCATATTTTAGTCCAGAGGAGACTACAGTGCCATATAATCCATGTAACCATGCTCAGAACTCAGTCTGTCAATATGGGCTTTCAAAAAAGTATTTCCAGGGGCTGCTTTCAGCCTGAAGGCTCTGGCACTTAAAGTACAGATGCTTTTCTGTAGAATTTTTCCAACTGTAGTTCCACAAAGCAGCCTTCAGATGTATAAAGCACATGATCGTCCTCGTGCATCTCTGGGGAGGTGATTCCAGGGCTTGCAGTTAGCATCTGGAGAGGGGGGAAATCTATATTTTACTGGTTTTTAAATAAATGCCATCATCTTTACCTATAACAGCCACTCTCTTGTCCTGCACACATCAAAATGTCAGGTACACAAGGAAAAGCAAAACCACTCATCAAGTGAATCATGTTGATTTCTATCTCTGACATATCTCACCTTCAGATATGTGTTTACAGGGAATTTTGTAGCTTTCTTTGCTCAACCAATACCTACTGCCCTGCATGTTTCAAAACACTTTCTAACCTGCATTTATAGGAAATGGGATGGCATAAAATGTTTTCAAATATTAAGTTTTCTGCATATTTTGGAAAAGGAGGTATGCCTGTACAGGTAACTCCTCAAAAGCCCTGGGAAAGAAGTGCAGCATGGCATTTGTTGAGAGGCAGGAAAACCATACTGCCATCCATAGGCCTCTGCAGCCTTTCCAGCAGCACAACATTAAAAGCACAACACACATCCCAAAAGCAGGACCTCTTTGTTGATACTTCAGGTGATGGCAGAGGAAATATTATTTCCTGTCTTAAAAATCCACCAGCTCTTTTCAAGTGTGATTCCACTGAGGTATGCATTCCCCAGCTAGTTTGATTTTCTTGTATCAAAAAATTCACACTTCTTAAATGTCTGGTTTGGGGATTTTTGAAGCATGTACTGCATGATTAACTTTATCAAAACAGAAATCCACTGCTAGAGAAAGCACCTTCCCTTGTATCTTCTATTCAGCTAATAAATTGTGAATAAGGGAGGAATTTTCTAATCAAGAGTGGTTCCAATTTCTTCAGAACACCTCCTACAAATGAATTACAGCCAAGAGGCTGCTTTCAGACCATTCAAGACAAGAGCTGATGCCTGCTGAAAATTACTGAGCATCCTTCCACTGACTCTGGGCATGGCAGAGAGGACAGGGGATGGCAGGGAAGTGGCCACCTGCCATAATGGTGATGTCCAAGCCAGGCAGAGGGAACCTTGGCTTCAAGTTGAAAATGTCTCTGCTCCCAGCAGCTGACAGGTCAGGACAACCTCCTGTGGCCTCTCACTGGTACAGTACTGTATTGATATTAATTGCTATGTATCAGCTCAGTTTCTTTCTGGCAAAGCAGCATTTGGCTTTTGAAAACACAGATATAATTTAATGCACCTTTTCTATCTGTAAGGGCGTGAACACAAAGGAGAGCTTCATTTAGGGCCCATCTTTAAGAAAAATATGATGAATCTCAGTAATTCTGTACCTGTACTCAGTTACCAACTATCACCAGCCTGTGGGTGACCTTGTGGTTGTCCACAGCGAGCTTCCCACGCGTCCCATGCTCCCAGATGTCCCATAGCCCAGCACACAGGGGCAGGTAATCCTTGATACATCCCTGCCTCCAAGCCCAACATGCCTCAGAGGAGGATCCAACACCCTCTGTTCATCCCAGAGGTCACTCCTCCAAACGCTCCTCTCAGCCAGAACAGAGCCCTGAGAAGATGCACAGCCAGAGGTTAAAGCACCAGGCTGGGAGTCTGAAGACACTTTTTATATAAAGACCTGCCTCGTGTCTTGGGGCAGTGTCATGAATTTGGCACCTCCACAGTGTGCTCCTGCAGAAACTGATAAAATGCCCCGTATTCACTCCGAGAGCTGCTCACCACACTAAGCTCGATTTCAGCACAAAGAGCACCGGGGTCCAGGGGAAGAGACCGTGAGTTATCATCTCAGCTCTCCCACTGACTGCCTGTGCTATTTCTCTGCTCTTCCTAATTCTTAATAACCAAGGTCCCTCGCCCCTGGCAGGGCCCAGCTAACGGTAATTTGCCCAATGTGCAGCTGCAGTGACGGAGGGGATGGCCAGGTCACGGCAGGCAGAGCTGGAGCAGAGCCCTCACTGCTGCCACACTGACTCGCCTCTTATCCATTTGCTCTTTCAGGAGCTGACAGAAAATGATAAGATCACCGTTGAGCTGGCTGGCAGGTCACCTCATCCCCACCAAATGAGGCCACGGAAGGAGATTCATCAGGGCCTTTTTTTGCACTATACTTGACATCTGAGATTTTAATACTCATTCACAAATATTTATGCCATATGGAACAACATAAACGATGTTTCCTTGCACTGGGTGAAAATCCCAGAGAGCAAAAGAAGGACTACAGTGAATGCTGTCTAGTCACTCAATTAGTGAAAAATTTAATTTAAATGAGTCTGATGAACCAGGTAAGGTGTCAAAAGAAGCATAAGCTGCAAAATGAGCAACAAGCAGGTGAAACTGTAACTGTATGGATCTTATCACAGGCTGAAGAACTTGTCCTGTGCCATTGCTGATGAAATTAAGGAGGACAGCACAGGAGCTGTTGTTCTGTTTATAGCAACTCGAAGCCTGCTTAGGATGGCTTTAGACCAGTCACGATTCAACCTAAAAATTGCATCCCTAAGGTGAAGATGCCTCTATTTGGAACAGAGAGCAATAAAGCTAATTAGAGAAATCGGGGTTCTCAGAAGCTTTTTGCCTGTTTGAATGCAAAGGCTCGAGTCCAACCCAAGCAATTAGGCAGTAACAGGCACAGCCATCCAATGGATATTCCTGACTCCAAAAAGAAAAAAGTTTTTTTAAAATTAACCTTCGAGTACTTTCTCTTATTTGCAGAATTTAGTAACAGGTAACTCCTGAAGGTATGTTTTGAGCAGAGACTAGACTGCCACAGAAAGCATTAGCAGGATGCAATGTGAACCATTTGACAGACATTGGTTTGCAAAAGTACAGCCAAGTCCTGGTAGGATGATTAAGGAGGAGGAAATTTAAAAGAGCTTGGTCTGTTTAGCCTAGCAAAATGAAGTCTGAGAGGGGATGCAATTATTCTTTATAGGTACATTTAGAAGTAAACAGCAGGGAGACAGAAGAATTATTTAACTTCGAAGGCTGCTACTTGTACAAGACCAAGGGGCTATAAATTGTTCATGAATAAATTTAGACTGGAATTTAGGAGATTTCTGACAATTTGCAGACTTCCCAGAGAAGGTGATACAGGCGAATTGATTTGAAAGGAACCTTGATACATTCCTGGAAAAAAAAATAAGAGAACAGTGAGGATCTTGGAGGCAGAAATTAAAGATTTCAGTAGAGGATTCAGGAGTTTGATTTGTTGTGATTGTTCAGATTTGTCTAGAACAGACTTGAAAGCTTTGTGTGACCCTTTACATGGAAGTCCCTGAGAGTGTGATTTTCTTGACCACACAAGACAGCTGCTCTGAGTATCAAATGCTCAAGATCAAGACATAGTTTTCAAGGTGAAATGCTGTTTCTGGGATGAAAGTGGCAGGTTAGTTTTGGAAGTCATGTTTCCTGGGATTTAGTAACTCTACTTTCTGTCTTTGCAAAGACAAGTTTTCCTCTACAATGTAAGAATTTTTCCTTCTTTTAGTGATAAATAAAAGTAGACTGGACAGTTCTGTATTGGCCATTTGTGGAACAAATGTAGATTTTATTTTTTTTTTAGTGCTTACATGCACATTTTCCACACAGAATTAATATATGGAGCTGAATAATAGTGGCCAATTCTACATTTGCCAGCAAGAAATTTAGTGATCTAAAAGCTAATTTACTCTGATCCAGTGCTTTGCTCATCTGTAATTTTTGGATGCAAATTATATATGAAAGCTAATTTTTCTTCTACAAAAATATTTCCATGTAGGATGTTCTCTTTAAGTAATTCTAAGCAACCCCATGATTTAAATTTACTGACAAGCCCTTTAACTACCTCATGTAAAGGCTTTTGTGTGTTGGACACCACTAAGGTTTTTCCAAGGATTGTCCAATCAAAAAAAAAAATTTCAATTTTTCATTACAAAATACAAAAATTAAATTCAAAAGGATGCATTTGAAAAACTGCTTTTTTTTTTTTTTTTTTTTTTTTTTTTTTTTTTTTTTTTTTTTTNCAAGCTCAGTACAGGTTTCGATCTCATGATTTACACATTTGTTCAAACATATGTTTTTTCCTAATATTCCCTCATCCCTTCCAAACCCAGCACATTTCACCACAACAACAGCTTTAAATATTCTTGCATACCCCTGCACTAAACCTGCTTTCTCTTCCAGGGCGCTTCAGAACGCGCCATTGCCACAGCAAGGATTTCAGTGCAATCCATCAATCTCCCTACATTACGAACATCAGTAATGACAGAAAAACCTTCCTGGAATTTTTCTTGCTTATTTGGAGAGGGGAATTGATGAACACCATGATATGTCTGAGCACAGCATTCAGGAGTTGATTAGGGCAGTCAGACAGAGGAGGCTGACTCAGGTACGCGATAACCCCACGAACCTCTGGATGGTCTCAAGGACTGTTCCTCAACTGGCGGAAATTCTAGCACTGCTGAAATCGATGGGTTACTCTAATTTATATGACACAAGATTCCTCTGTAATGAAACCTGAATGGAGAAAAAACAACAAAAAGAAGAAACTTGGGAAGAGGGAGCGTGACACTGACTTTGTGCTGTTCTCTCCTCCAGCAGGAATGTGGGTCACATTGGGCTGGAGGAGCCTCCTAGGCGGGCGTGTGCTGGGTGTAACACCCATCCGTCTTGCCAGGCTTGCACAGCCACCCTCTGGAAACCTTGTTCTTGCTTCCTCCCCTCTTTCATTCCTCCAGCTTATTTAAGGAGCAGATAATGATGGAGATAACTCTCCCATAGCCTGCACGGCACGTTTGGCAGACGTCAATGTCAGCCCGTGTGTGCTCAAGGGCTGCGGCTCAGACACTGAAGAATGTGTCTCCTGGCAGGATCTAAATATAAAATTGTCCATCTACCTAAAAAGTGTTAGCATGTCGATAGCAGAATCTGACTTTTGCACCTACTAATAGATGGTAAGATTATACTGAGTTTAAAGTGTAGGCATGCCTGCAAGTTTTTATTTACAGACAACTGGTAAATACACAGACTTCTATTATTTTTAGCACTGTAGCTGGGAAATTAAGAATAGAGTAGAAAGGGGTAAAAAACACTTGTGGTTCTAACTTTTGTTTCACATGAGGTATAAATGGATGCCAGTCATCTGGGATACGAAAGAAAATAAATCCAACATAATTTACTACTCCACTATAGGAGAAGCAAACTAAATGCAGCAGTAACAACATTAAAACTGCAACATTTTCCAAGACCTTATCATTACAGAAAGTGCATCCCTTTCAAGTGTCAGCCCTCCAGCACTGCAGGTCCTTATATCACACTGTTATTACTAACCTCTGATCCTCCTGGATTCAGCAGCACGATAAAGAGAGCTAATTAAGTAACAACAGATCCATAGATTTTTTTTCCTGCCATCATAGATTTTTTTTCCTGCCATCATGCTAAAGACGTGGCACCATACCATCACTGTCTAAATATGCACAGGCAAAAGCCTCATCTCCCTGGCTCTGTGTGCTTAGTGGAGAGCTGAGACCCCAAATTCCCTAGGGAGGACAACAGCAAGGTAGAAAATACGAGTGCTATTCTGCCTACCTGAATAGGAACAGACACACCAGGTTTTGTTTATTCACCCAATTCTATTGCATCTTTTTAGTTTCATTAATATTAAATATCTAATAAGCTGAAAGGTAGTAGTTGAGACTAATTTACTTTAAAATGACCACTTAAATAATTTTTCTGATTCTGCATAATTATAAATTACCCTTACAGAGCTGTATTTGAAGCTTTTGTGTGATTATCAAACTTGCTGAAAGCCCTGTGCATGAAACGATAGAATCACAGACTGGTGTGAGTTGGGACAGACCTTATGGATCATCGTGTTCCAACCTCCCTGCCATGGGCAGGGACACCTTCCACTGTCCCAGGGTGCTCCAAGCCCTGTCCAGCCTGGCCTTGGACACTTCCAGGGATCCAGGGGCAGCCACAGCTTCTCTGGGCAACCTCTGCCAGGGCCTCACCATCTTCACAGGGAACAATTTTTTTCCCCATACCTGATCTAAACCTAATGTCTGTCATTTCAAATCCATTCCCTCTTGTTCTCACTCCTTGACTTGGTCCAAAGTCCCTCTCCAGCTCTCCTGAAACCCCTTCAGGCCCTGGAAGGGGCTCTAAGGTCTCCCTAGAGCCTTCTCTTCTCCAAGTGAACACCCCCAGCTCTCCCAGCCTGGCTCCAGAGCAGAGGGGCTCCAGCCCTTGGAGCAGCTCCACGGCCTCCTCTGGACTCACTCCAGCAGCTCCATGTCCTTCTTATACTGACAGCCCCAGAGCTGGACACAGCCCTGCAGGTGGGGTCTCAGGAGAGCAGAACAGTTATCATCCAAACAGAACTACTCAGCAGCAGGCAATCCATACTCAGAATTCAAATCTTCTCACTGGACACTAGCTCTCAGGAGAGAGTCTCCTGAAAAAACTGCCAGTTATCCAAATCTCAGCAATCCATCAGTTATTCCAAAACTACAAACTGCCTTCCATCACTAAAATGTTGCTGTAACACACTGCTAGAAATTGCATGCTTTTCAGTTGCCTATTAATATCATATCACAGACAAAAAGGCATTAATCTAGAAATGGTTTCAAATGGGTAGGACTATAGGATCTGAACTAATGATTCATAAAATCATTTGCAGCTATTAGTCTACAAGGATAAGTGCAGCTACTGCTTTTATTTCAGTGCTTGGTGTGGTACCATCAATTTAAAATCTATCTCGTCTGCTGTGATGGATTTATGCATGCAGTGGAACCCAGAGCAGCCTTGTCAGGATTTTAAAATCTAGATTGCTATATACAATTACAGGTGTCACAATATGAAATAACAATCGGAGGCACCGAGAGGAAAACTCAAAAAATTCCCGTGCACACCACACAGGAAGGCAGTTGTTTAATATTCCTGTGTCATACTGTGATTATTTCACTTCATGGAAGTGATGTATTTTTACAGAACTTGATCTAAGGTTGCATCTCTCATGAAAATGATTTGCAGTCTTGAAATCCCCAGGGATAAGAAAAAGTAAGAGGGATATTTTTAATGGGCAGATGTCATTTCTGTGAACGTTTTGCCAGCTGTCAATACAAAATGTGTCAGCTGGACTCTATCTTGGAAAAACCGTAGAAAATACCTTAGCTGGCAGATATTTTCGTTCTTAACCTTTTTCTTGAGTAGCAGAAAGGCAGAAATATGCAGTGCTAGGCATAACTAGCAGTGACCGTATTATGGAGGTGAAAACAGTCACCGAGCGAAAGGAACGAGCAGGTTTAAGGACAAACCTCCCAGAGGACACCCCACAGTCCCTCTGGGTGGAGGCTGGGTCTCTTGAGACCTCACAGCACTTTGCTCCCTCTCCCCAGTGCAGCAGTGGCAGCAGATCTTCATTTCTATCTGCATAATAAATTAGATTAAATGGTTGGGGTGTTGAGAGACCTGTGAGCCCGAGGGATTGCCAACTTGATGAAGATTTTATTTTTAAGTCGCTAAAAGACATCCAATCATGGGAAGAATAATGAAGAAATCATAATTGTCTGGAGAGCACACGGGGCTGGCAGACAGGTTCAATCCATTTTCTGTAGGACAGACACGTGAAACACAACACAACAGTACAATACACACAGTTATCTGGGGCAAGGGCAGCCTGTCCAGGAGAGGACTGAAGGGGCAGAGAGAGACACCAATCACTATTTCAGCCTTTTCAAAATGATCTCCATCCAACACTATAGGGAATCACTTGTCTTACAGGAAGAGCACTTGACCCCCTTCTCCCAGGTGCAAGGGGGTCTCACCTGGTTTGGGTTTTTGGGGGCTGTTCGTACTCTCTGCCACTTCCTTGCACTGAGTATGCTGAAAAAAATAATCTCCAGTGAAGACAGAGTGAGTATTTCTGGCATTATGAAAACAGCAAATATGCTTTCTGAGGACTTTAATTCAGCAATGTTTAAACTTAATTAAATTATTTGTATTGTGCAATTAATTATGCTAAACTGCCTAAGCCTTGAATGAATGTACTTTGCCTTTTAATCTAAATAAAACACATGCATAGAAAACCAGCAACAGCAGAGGAGTCCACATCTGCTGCCAAGACCTGCAGAATTTGAGACTCACATGACCTTTCAGGAGCACTGCTGAAAAAACAAACCAACCAGAGGAAACTCAAACTGCTAAGAAAGGAGAAAGTGAATATGACATTTTGTCATGATATAAAACACCTTGTTATGCAGTCACCAGGAGAAGTTAAATAGGGTTTATCAAATCCTTTGAGCTGCTCAGAAAGTTCTTTCCAGTGTCAGTCAAAGAAGTAGTAAGAAAACAAAAGCTTGTTTTGAGGTTCATAATCTTTGTCCCTTTCTTGCCCAGTGAAGGAAACCCAAAAAGCCAGAACCATTGAGCTGCCTGCTTTAACCAGCTGGTTTGCTGGGAAGGAGCCACCAGTGATTTAGAGTTCATCTGGATAATAACAAAGGACTCAGTGCTTACTTTGGGGAAAAGGAAAGATTTGGGAAGTCTCTTTTTTGAGTGGGTGGAATGAATCAGTCTATGCAGGTCTGTATCCAATTTGAAATTACAAAAGAGCTTTATACACACACAACCTCATTAGCCTTTTACAAGAGTAACTGTCATTTTAATTCAAATATTATGACTGTAACGCTGAGGCTGGTTAATGCTTCTGATATTTAATCACAGAGTACAAATCGTAATTGTTCTATTTCTAATACGTCTCTGACCTCTGTCCTCCAATGATAAACTATGTGACTGGTTTTCAAAATACCTAAATGTGCATAGATTTTCACAGACATTTACTTAAAAATAGATATTTGAAAATATTTTAAGAACTTGAATTAAGCATTTCTAATAAGACAAAAATATTACAAGATTCTGAGCTATATATGAGGACATTCTTTCAATATTTTTAAGACTATTGGTAAAGAAGTAGAAGTACCATCTGCATATTGAACTGCCCATTTCTATACAGGCATTAAGGGGATGATATTAAAATGCCCTCTGGTAGCTCTAAAAGAGACACCAATGTTAAGATCCAATAAAGTCTTTCATTTTCTTGGGCACACTTGGATCTTGCAACCAGTACTGAATCAATGTTTGTGTAAAAAGCCTCTCAACATCCCATTCACTTGATAGGTCCTTTGGGGCGTAATATTGTTCCTTCTGCTATAATGGACCATTGCCTTCAAATACTGCAACATCTGTGGTACATGATTAGCAACTTCCTGGGCCAAATTAATCCCTGGTGTAAATTCCTCGAATCTGATCGAATCATGCCAGGGTGAGTCTGACTCTTTGCCTTCCCACATTTCCTCTCAAAATTTAAACAGTGCAAAAGGTGCAATGCTTTTTAATTTTTCTAAATAAATAAGCCAAGAAAATTTTAGAGGCCCATAAAGGATCACTCAAGTAAAATCCAATTTATTAGTAGTAGTAGCATTTTGTATTTTGTACTTAATTACCTGTTTTCTACATGGGAGCAGTCATTATTAATTTTCTATATCTCAGAACGTAAAGCAGGAAAAAATCAAGATGTTTCAGACTAATTGGAGCTTGATATTTCTTTAACTCTTTTGGAAAGAAGCCTAATACCCCAACTGTGCTTTTAAGTGTGGATTCTTTGGGAGGCAAAATGAAATGCAGAAATCCAGATGGGAAAGAAGAGGAGACGCTTCGTGCATCCTTAGGGAGTCTTACACATCTCTTTAAAGAATACTTTGTGAAGAAGGCTGTATTTGGATCCAGACAATCATTCAGGTTGTAAGGACCTCAGGAGGTCAGACCCCCTGCCCCTCCAAGGGCTGACTTCACATTAGATCAGCTTGTAGAGCTTTGTCCTCGTGTTGAATCCCACCCTGCGGGTAGAGAGTGCAAACCTGCAGGGGGAATCCTAAACAGGGCTTAATTGTCATTAATTGCAATGGCTGGCTCATCAAGAGGGGTATTTTCCACAGCTGGAAGAGCAGGAGAAAATGGGATTTATCACAAAGCTTTGCCATGGCTGCAATGGGAGCAGAACACAGGGAAGGGCAGGATAAAAGAAATACTGCCCGGGGCTGAGCACAGCCTTGAGCAGCCCACAACTGGAGAAAATATGAGAGGCTGAGGAAGGCAGCATTCATCCAGAGGAGAAAGGAAAAATGAGAGAAATAAAGCACAGTGGAGTGGAGAAATTTGTCAGAAATGGCAAAGAAGGATCACAGAGGAGGAAGAAAAACCTGGATGTAATGGTGGAAAACAGATTCTCTGCCACATGACATCTGCTGACTGCAAGTGTCTCATCAGTACTGATTTCTACCGATTTACAGCATCAAAGAAGACAAGAGAAAGGGGAAAACCCATAACATGATTCTTGTGATTAATCTAAACATGTGTATGTGTAGAGCAGAATATGCCAGTGATAGCACAGGCAATCATAAACCTACCCTGGTCAAAGAGATGCAACTGGACCTTTTGAAGACCTCATTTGTACAATCCAGCAGGTATCAACAGGAGAATCAAAACCATTGGATGTGAAGAGGGTGAAGGTGAGTAAATAGCAGGGAGGGAACTGGACTGAGATGAGCCAGGACTTGGCAGAGCAGGTATCGAGCTGCTGCCACTGGAGCACTGTGACTCTGAGAGCAGATTTCTGTCTGGAGATAAATTGCCTTGATTGCCACAGGCACTGAGAAACTGTCCCTCCTCCTGCTACCAAATGAATATGAATGGAGTTACAAATGAGCAATATTAATGAAAAAAATCAGACAGATAATCGATAAGACTCTTCTGTAGGGGGCACACAAGGAAGGCTTAAAAAATTCACCCATGCTGCAGTTTATTGCTCTATAAATTGCAATAATGATTTTTTTTTCCCAAATAAATACATACTAAACATGCAATATTTGAGAAATACATTTTTGTAGCCTTATTTCCAGTAGATACAGTCTGTAGTTCCCATTACTGCAGTAAGATTCAGGGGTCTCTCTTCAGGCTACTGTGGTATTTTTAGTGTTATTAGCATAAATGATGGTTTCTCACAATCACTGACAAGACACTAGCTCCTTGTTGTTTCATAAGAGTGCCTATATTATTCTATAAATTATTTAATGTTGTCAGATACTCTCATAGAGGACTAACAATTATTGCACACTTGTAATGATGGATAAAAGTAAGCTATGATTGATTAGGAATTACAGAGTTATTGATTAAATCAGGCTACTGATATCCCATGACTCGTTTTCTTTTCATGGTACGCAGAAAATAATTTATCAATCACCCAATCTTGTCTTTTTAATACCTGTAGCGTAATTTAACATTCATTGTTAGCAGGAATCTTCAAGAGCCATTTATGACCTTGGCTAGCTGCAGCTAGAAATAAAACCAGTTAATAAATTCTTAGAATTTACTTTTTTTTTTTTTTTCTAAAAATAGGCTATATGCTATATAACATGCAGATAATATATGCTAAAAAAGATTAACTAACTTCGGGATAAGTGGGAAAATGAGAAAAGACTTTCTTATTTTAAAATAATAAAATGGAAAAAATTAGCTTCTTGAAGATATGGGACGCAGAACAGAGGTTCATAACTTCCTCATGGCTTTTTTTTAACTGATTCTTCCATTAATACGTTATATGGAAAGGCACAAGGACACAGAGGAAATGAGACAGAACTGCTCTGCTGAAAATTCAAAACTTTTCCAAACAGCAACACTTCCACCTGTGTCAGTGGATGCTGTTGATTTTTCATGACTGCTCCAAAATGATCCTGTGCCTTTCAATAACACTTTCTAAACATTATTTTGTTGGCAGCAAGTAAGAGTTAACAAAGTAATTTTTATAAAAACATTATGCATTTGCTTAAAATGCAAAACTTCTTCATGACAAGCAGTTCGTCATACTTTGGCAAGGTTATCCATGATTGCCTTTTTATTTTTTGGCTATTACAGAGGCTAATGGCATACTAAAAATCCTCTTTCATGTACAAATTAATTGTGTCCTTTTGCAATTCATATTAGCCTGCCTTACTTTTCGTTCTGAGGCTTTTAAAAGGTTTATATGGAACCAATGGATGTTCTCCTTTGTTGTGAACTCCACTTCAATTACCCACTTTCCAAGAGTTGAAAGCAAAAAAACTCTAAATGCTGGATACAGACCATTGTCAACATGCAGTAATTTGGCAGAAAAATTTAAAAAAAAAAAAGTTCTCCTCAAAATAAAAGAAAAAGAAGAAGGTAAATTTAAACTCTCAGCTTCGGAGATTGCCAGTAAATTATTTTTATATTTAGCAACTACAAAGAAGCATGTGCTCCTTAATGATGGAACAGAGTGTTAGCAATTTGCAAAGGTTTGAGTTTCACTCCTCCTGTTCCTTAGAAAAATATATTATCCACTCTTCCCTTCCTAGTAAATGAAGTTCAGCCTTCTCCTTTCTGCCCGTTCTTTGCAGAACTGAAAATTGGTTTTTTTTATTTTTTTTNGATAAATGTCATGTAAGTGATACAACAAACAGGATAAATTTCACTGTAGGTCACACCTGCCATCAAGCTTAATATCTGCAGCACAATCCTTTTGTGCTCCCAAGGCTCACTTTTGTTGTAACTTTTTTTATGTTGAGGCTAGTTCATCATAAAAAGAACAGCTGCTCTTTGTCACCCTTAATGTTTCCAAGGTGATTTAGATTGTAGAGTATTTTTTGTTGTTGTTGTTGTTTTTTTTTTTTTTTTTTCCTTTTTACTTCCTTTGCTCTCTGAAAACACTGTTGGGTGCAGAAGTGAGTGTGACCCTCCCCATACAGAGCCAGGGACCTGAGGGACACCCTGAGCCCCCATCACTCCATTTGGGCTTGGAATACAGAGACATTTGGTATGAAGTTACAATTTCTGCAAGAGCTGATGGCATTTCAGCAAGCAGATAGCAAACACAGGGGTGCAGGAAACAGGACGAGGAATGACTTTGCCACCACAAACAATTTTGAAATCCTGAATTTTAATGATGCACCTCAAGTTGCTCAGTCTAAAACACCTGCAGGAACACAGATTCAGTGTCTTTGCAGGTTCACCTCCAGCACTGGCATCAGAGTGCAATCATCCTTTATTTTATGCTGGTCACTGAGGTACTGCATCTTGTCAATACTGCTAGAAAAGCTAACAAGTAAAAAGTCTATGCTTAAAAGGCATTTCTTCTCCTTGGATGCAAACCACAAATTCCTCAGGCATATACTGACTACACCATAAACAGTAAAATGGAGCAAAAAGAAAACTCAAGTGATTTTTTTTTTCATTTCCTTTATTCCTAAACAAATCATTTTATGTTTTATAGGATATTATTGTCAGTAACTGGCTAAAAATTTTTCATGTGTTCCATACTACCAGGCAGAGATGGAGAACATTTCCTTCCATGCAGCCACTACAGCTGCAAATGCATCTGCAGGAGATTTGGTAAACTTGCTTCATTTGGGTAGAAGGAGACACTGCATATCAAGCCTGGCAATTATGTGTGGGTATGAGATCCTGAGTAACAGATATGTGTGATCCAAGAATTGTTACATTATTAACAGCTAGTACTGGCTTGTCTCATTTCCTGTGCTCTGGAAAATAAAAACTTTTTAAAAAGTTATCAGAATGTATATACTTACATATATTATCTCAGGTTCTCGTTTTTGTCTTCACCAAAAAAATGTAGGTTTTTGTACAAGAACATTTTTAAGAAAGGAAAAAATAATTTTCTGTTTCCTTCCCTCTTAGCATTTCATGCTTTGTGTCGTTTGATAATATACATGACTAGGTTTAATACTCAATCGTTTCCCAAATCCAATTTGACTACCTAACACGGTTTAATTTACATGATGATACAATTTCTCACACCAGAAAGCATAGTAACCCTTCTTCTTTGGAGGTTAATGGTGATCTAGCTTAAAGCCCAAAAGATAATTACAAGGAATGTGCTTCAGGTGACAAAGTATTTTTGACAACCCCAGACTGCTGATAGCTTTTTAATTATACTTCTTCCCACCATAGGAAACAGTATGCTTTTTCCTAAATAGTTTGCAGGCATTTGGGGGTTTATTTATTTATTTCTCAGCAAATTGCTATGCACTGTAATCAATATTTTAACTGACTGCTACCCCAGGCTCTGCTCTCTTTCTTTCTTTTATTTGGAGCAGAAATTAAACTTGGGGTTATTATTTTTTTTTCCATAGAAAATGAAATACAAAAGAGCATCAAAAGAAGAGTACAAACATTTATTGACTTGCTTCTTATCTTCTGCACCCATTTGATATTTTCTGACATTTAGAAATTGAAACTTTACAGGATTTTTAGGTGCAAGCTTGGCTAACAGAGAAGGTCAGGCTCTTAAGCAACAAGGAAGTTTATGATTATTAAATATGACCAACTGAAAAGGAAAAAAAGGAAAATCCTGTGGCTGTTTTTGCATTTTCTGAGTATTTTCTGCCCCTGCCTTACTCTGTGGGTAATCAAAAGGGCTGGTTTGGTCAAGAGCAGAAAGTAATTATTGTAAATAACTGTGATACACAGCAAGAGCAATAATGTGCAGGGGCACCCGTTTTCCATTTACTTTATATGCAAGTGTTGATTGTTTCTTATGCCACTGAAATTAGTTTCCCACTAGTATTTATGTGTCTTACAACAAATTGTTTGTCATTTTCCCTGATTAAATGTGCTCTTAATAACACCCAACTTTAAAAGTCTTTTCAGGTTGGAGCCCACAGTTCAATCATGATGCCTGCCCCTCCCAGCACCTATCATTTGTCCTTAAATTAACACCTCTGTAACTTACAGAGAATGGCAGAAAAGTAAAAAATGAGGCCTGGGTGTAAGTGCTCCAAAAAACCACAAGCCAGGTCTTGGAATAGAACCAAAAAAGCAGAAAAACAGTAATAGCTGTGGAAATTAATTAAAAGTGTAACAGTACATGTGCCCCCAAACATTCCCTGCATTGTATCAGTGCCCCTGCAGGTTCTCACCTGCTCAGAGAAAACAAAATTCTGTTTTGGGGTAGTTAGGAAGTGAAAGAAACACAGCACAAAGTAAACCCTTGGACAGCCAAGGATTTTCCTGCTTTTGATTTATGCTTTTCTTAGTCCCACCTCTAGTTCAGCTCAGATCAGATCTATTTCCCAGCCTTTGAGGAGTCTCAGTTGGATGGAGCTCTGAGCAATCAGGTCTAGTGGAAGGTGTCCCTGCCCATGGCAGGAGCTTGGAACAAGATGAGCTTTAAGGGCCCTTCCAGCCCAAACCATTCCAGGATTCCACAATTCTACACAAGACATAATTTTAAGGTAATGCCAGAAATTCTGGAAGCTGGAATAGTACAGCTCAATCTAGTTTTGTCCTATTAATTGTCAGTCCATGTAATAAGTCCCTGGGGTACCTGAAACCACCAGGGAGGCCCTTTAGGCTGGGTTTTGGGGCTTTTCAGGGAAGCTGTGCAGCTCCAGTGCCCTCATTCCTGTGCTGGGGCAGCTTTACACTGCCCAGACTTGTCAGCAGCAATTACAGTGGTGCAGCTCTGCTAGCAAAGCCTCTAAACATCACTTTAACTTATCCCAGTTCTTTTGTTCTGCTTTTCTTTCCCCTCCAAATATAGCTCGTTTTGCCTCACTAAGAGAAAAAAAGTGCTCCTAAAGAAAAAAGTTAGAATATTAAAAAAGCTCAACCTCCCCCAAAAAACACCCAATGTCCATCTAGGCCAGCTCCCCCTACGCTGGGATTGCACAGGATCACCTTAAAGAAGCCACAGTCAGTGTCTGCTTCTGCAGACAAAAAAACAGGGTAGAAAAACTTCAGCATAGTACAAAATTTCTGAAGAGTAATATTTGTTGATAAACAAATCTTTTAAGCTACTCTACCCTTACAAAAGCTAGACTGGAATGAACTCCCCCAACTAACTCCAAGGTATATTTTTGCTATGGATTTACCATATATTTACATTCTTGTCATAAATGACCTTTTATTCTATGTGTGATGTTTGCTCTTATTAAAGCCTAGTAACAGTGGAGGGCAGATTTTAAAAGCATTTCTGTTTCTAAAAAGAACAAGCTTTGCATACAGCATTGATCACACTTCAAAAGATGTGTTATTGCCTACAGTGTTGGTACAAGGGAGTGCATTATCACTGGTGCTACATTTTAATCTGAAAATAATAAAAAAACCCTTTTGTAAACACATTGCAGCTACACTGAGTGACTGCAGTGAGAGCCCTGGTACTTACTCCCTGTGAAACCCAGCTGTGTGTGGTGCTGGTGGAAATCAGTGGTTTTATTCTGTCTGATTTATTTGAAGTTTCAAGGGCACACAGAAATAGCAAATGGCAGATTTGCACTCTTTTCCCCAGTATGGACATATGTAGGTTAATAGATAGATAGAGCAATTGGGACCGAGGCACATTATATAAGTTTAAAAAGTACTGAGTGTGGGGTTTTTTCAGGGCCACAACAAAAAGCTCTGTACAGGGGGCTGATACTGGAGTTCACATTTCCCTCCTGCCTGTAGATCAGAGCAGCACCTCTGAAGTAACACTTATATTAGTCTCCTCTAAATTGCAGTAAGTAGAGCAAATGAGATCCAGTTTACACCAGGACACTGAATCACTTCCCCCCACCCCCCCATTCTCACGTAGCCCTTGGCTTCTCCAACAAGCTTTTTATCACCACTGAATCTCAAACAGACTAAATGTATTATGAGAACTGCAGGAGTAAAGAGTTTGGATTTGGTTTTATTTTTTCCTAATCAATCTAATCTAAAAGCAGAAAGTCAGAATTATAAGTATTTCCTATAATCAGTCCAGTTCTTCCTTTCCTCTACCCCTCCTCTAGATATCATATATCACACTGTCCTGTGGTCATCACAAGAATAACACTTGATTTACTTCCCTTCAGCAGTTGATTTTCTACACAGGTCAACATTTTCACATTTATTTTTTCTGTCACATTATCATCATGTTTTCAAATAACTTAATGACAGTATACTCAATGTATCNACACCAGGACACTGAATCACTTTCCTCCCCCCCCATTCTCATGTAGTCCTTGGCTTCTCCAGCAAGCTTTTTATCACCACTGAATCTCAAACAGACTAAATGTATTATGAGAACTGCAGGAGTAAAGAGTTTGGATTTGGTTTTATTTTTTCCTAATCAATCTAATCTAAAAGCAGAAAGTCAGAATTATAAGTATTTCCTATAATCAGTTCTCCCTTTCCTCTACCCCTCCTCTAGATATATCACACTGTCCTGTGGTCATCACAAGAATAACACTTGATTTACTTCCCTTCAGCAGTTGATTTTCTACACAGGTCAACATTTTCACATTTATTTTTTCTGTCACATTATCATCATGTTTTCAAATAACTTAATGACAGTATACTCAATGTATCATGTTGCAGCAACAAAACTCCCTTCTAAACCAGACTTCAAATATGATGGCTTTCAATGTCACTTCTCCCGACACCAGGCAGCTGGGAAATCTGCACGGGATGTTTCTGCTCTCTCCAGACAGCTGTACAGTTACAGAGCTCCATAAATCAAAGCAGAACACAGTAAATTGTAACACTAATACAGATTTCTAACCACAACAGGGATTTTAATATCAGGTATTTGTGTAGCTTCTTTGTCTTATTTACACAGAAAATAAAATTTGCATTATCTAAGCTGTGCTTTATTTAAAAGACTCCTACAATTCATCCATTCACTCGAGGCCCTGCTGCAAGCCCTACATTCAGCTCCAGCACAGCCTTCTTGGAGACCAACTGTTCCTCCAACCTTTACTGACTTACAGCTTTGCTTTGCAAAGGTGCAGACAGGCAACAACCTACTGAGCAAAGTCTTTCTAGATATTCCTCCTTTAATTTGTGTAGGTTAGGCATAGGAGCTGTACATGTTAATACAAACACTGCAAGACAGAGCTGCAGTCTTACTAAAGGAAGTTTGTTTTATCTGTGACTAAATCATGAATGGCATCAGCAGCACACGTTCCATGAAGGAACAGAAGCCCTCACACCCAACACAACTCATACAAGGCAGCTGGGCAAACTCCAGTGAAGTCTGATTCCTATTTTCACCCCTGTCTCAAACGTAGGGCTCACACCTGTTGAGCCACGATCCTTATGCCTGCACAAATCCATGTTTCAATCAAATCGCATCTTTTCTGTTCCTTTCTTTTTTTTCTTCTCTCTGCCATATGCATAATGATGGGGTGACAGCTGAGAAGAGAATAGGCTGGCATGTTCATCACTGTGAAGGATGGCCTCCTGTCACCTCAGCTGTGACAGAACAGTCACAGCCTGAAAGGCTCTAATGAATAAGGCAGGCTGGATTTTGTCCTTCCTCCATGAAAAGTTGCAACAGTGCCTTTTTCCCACTTCATGCAGCAACACAATGTCACAACGAGCAATCCTGCTTGGATCTGCTTCAGCAAGACACTCAGTGTCTATTTTCACAAAACTGAAGAGTTTAGTAAAACAAAAGCAGTACATTTTGGGCTGCCCCTCAGCAGAATAGAAATGCTCAGGATGGGTATGTCAAAACTCAGTGTTCACCCACACCACCCAAAGAGGCCAGGAGAAAGGTGCAGTGCTCCTCCATTCAAACAGCAGCTGTAAACACACACTCACTTTCAATGATACCCTTCCTGGAGCTGTTAAAGCCTGGGAAAGGTCATTTATCAGGACACGATCCAGCAGTACATCTTTTCCTTCTAACAAGAAGGATTTCTTCCCTCCCATAGCAGCGAGAGAGAAACGAGTACCGAGCTAAAATTCCTCAAATTGGCAGTAACTAGAATGTTTATGGGTGTGCTAAGAATATGACCTGCACACTGGTAGCAGCTAGAAGGGTTTTGTAATTCATTTGGTAGAGCAGAAAGTCATGCCTTTGCAGATGGAGAGCATTGGTGTGTCCTTATGCACACAGGACTGTAACTGTGCATTTGTTTGCTATGTATGCATTCTGATTTATGTGGTTTATATGTATTGTGTGTGTATATTATCCAGAATTAGGTGCATTGCCACTGTTAATGACTCATCATGTGTAGTTCCACATAAAAATCATTATTAATTTGTGACAGAGGGATGGTAGGAATGAAAACCCTATATTACCTGATAAAACAAAAAATTGATTCTCTCTTCAAATACAGGAAGGTTCTGAAATGTTTTTAGATGTGCAATCTCTTATGCTTTTTCAGTTAAGCAGCAATTCAGTCTCAATGCTACAATGAGGCTAGATGCAAGTCAGACAGGCCCAATGAGTTCTTCTCTTCTTGATTAAAAAAATACAATTTACATATATAGCATATTCAGTAAAATGTTGCAAATATATAAGGCTGAGACTGTTTTATTAACTTGCTTGATTGGGAGTGGCACAGAAAAATCTGGACTCAGCACAGTGTAATTTATTCAAATCAGACATGAAGCACAGAACTAATACCCTATATAACATAGGCACTTGAACTGTTTTTTCTTTTTTCCCAATTATGGCCAAGCCCTAAATCTCCAAAATGTGCATAAATGAACATTCCAAAAAAAAAAAAATTAAATGGTTCCAAATACTTTATTTTAAATCAAGCCTGTCCTTGTTGTGTTACATCTTCTTGTAAACACAAAATAAACCACTTAGAAAGTATAATTTCCAATTGAGAACCAAAACCAATTTTTAAAAAATTATCAATTGGGATGTTTCAGCATTGCCTCATAGGAAAAACTTTCCAGGACTTCCTCTCTGAAAGTGTCACAACATGGGATAAATCCACACATTCCAACTGAGCAAGTATCCATAAAAGCTGCTTTAGGAGTCACTTCCAGCAGTAGCTTTTAACGAAATGGAATTAATAAAGCAGTTGTTGGGAGTTCTCATCCTTCCTGCTTCTTCTCATTTAAAGTAGGTCAGGGCATTCAGTGTGGAGGGTAAGTTCTTCACCATGCAAACTGCACTATAAATGCACATTGTGCTCTAAACCACAAATCTTTACCTGATGGTCCTAAAATCTAAAATCCAGCCCCTCCCATCTTGCAGAAGTTTGCACCAAATGCAGGGAATTTCAGTAGGAACATGGGGAGGGTGGATCACTATGAAATACCAGTGTACACCACTGCTTTAAGAGTGTGAAAAGATCACAACCAAATAAAAGGATAAAATAAAAGAGTCAAATTTTATTTTGCAGGAAATCATGGAAAATATGTCTATAAAGAAATTACTCACAGATGTTGTTTTTAGGAAGGGAATTAAAAAGCAGAGAGCATGAGGGCAATATACTGCTCAATGTGTGAATTACATGCATATGATTTAGTAACTTGCTACTACATAAAATGTGTAATTAAAGAGTTAAATTGCTTCAAAACTTATACAATATAGTCTAAGTAGCCCATATATCTACTGTGCTGAAAATGCCAGGGATTACACAATATAGAAATGTGTTTATCTTAATTGTACATAGAAGTAATTTATCAAGGGGCTGGGTGCTAGTACAGCCTTTGGTTCTTGAACTTGAAAGGGGCTGTTTTGCAACCCTTTAGTGTGGCAGTTACACAGGAGTTCTAGGAAAACTCCCAGACAGATCAGCAAATCATTAATTTTTGCTGGAAGACAAAATTATGATATTTTATGGCTCTGTTGTCTAAATGTGCAGAGTTATTCCCTTCCCTAAGCAGCTCCTGTCAGAGATGGGTGATGCTGAGGGATTCTCAGGCTCCCAGTAGCCAGCAGCTCTTCTGCTGGTCTGCAAGGAAATCTGGGAGACACTGTCAGAAAGCAAATTGCTTCTGTCTCAATTCCATCTCCATTTCCTTGCAATCAAATTATTGCTGTTAAATGTTTTCATTCTGACAGTTCAGTCACCTTCTGCTATCATAAAACACACAAAGTGGGTAAATTCCCAGCTGTATTTTGTCAGGAGTTGGAAATCTGGATGATTTGGAAGTTATCCTTTGGGATTACACTGCTGTTGGTTTAGGAGGATGATTAATTTAAAGTAAGGAATGTGTTTGGAAAAGGGTGTTTGGCATCAGGAATAACCACGCCTGGACATAGGGCCTGAGAGAGATATTTTTGTTTTTTCTAAGAGTTAATCCTTCATTTGGGGGTATATTTTGAACTACACAGAGCAGCTTTCTGAGGCTGAAACACTCTAAATTTATTGCAATATGGAATTTGCCCATGGATATTAACATACTGATACATCTGGCAGTTACTTCAGGGGTTCTTGAGGTCAACAAGGTGACTGGAGTCCAGGACCCAGTTTAGATCCTAGGTTTTTTAAAGGAGAAAACTTTTTCTCTATCATTGTTATTCTTTACCTTCCATAATCCTTCTTGATGGATGGAAATTTTTTTTTCCCCATTGCTTGCAAAATATTGGTAAACAACCTGTCTGTATAAAAAAGAAATGAAGAACCTTTTAATGGGACATACGGACTGGCAAAATAAAAGTTACTTTGCAGAAAAAAAAAATCACACTGCAAAAATGGCAAGATTTGCTATAGAAAGTTCATACACAAAAGGAAGTCTGAAAATTAGAACATTCCTGTTATACTTGTGTGAAACAGAAATTAATCTTATGACATTTCACCCTTATTTTTAACATGGTTCTAAAAATTAATGAAGGCAACAGATGATCATAATCTTCAGTGTACTTAATATTTTAGAAAATATTGACAAAATTGGTTTTCATGAGATTATACCCCAAATTTTGATAATATATAAACATCTAGTATGCACCAGACTGAAGTTTTAAGATTTGAAAGTTGCACGTTTAGCAACCCCCAGAATTGGTGTTGTTACCCACACCTCTGCAGGTGTGTGAAGTGGCGAGGCAGGTGGGGACAGGGGCTTTTTAAACACTTGATTAAGAGCAAAAAATGTTGAATCCAACAGCAGCTGTGCTGGAAACAGTGGCACGAAAGCAGCAATGGCCACTCCTGCTAAGA
Source organism: Chaetops frenatus (assembly GCA_013400775.1). NCBI lineage: Eukaryota > Metazoa > Chordata > Aves > Passeriformes > Picathartidae > Chaetops > Chaetops frenatus. The sequence goes on from VZTR01003745.1 coordinate 1,413,985, forward strand.
GCTTGCTAGGAACAACATGATCTGTCCTCTCTTCCCACCCTGCACACAAAGGCTTTCGAAGAACCTTTGGCACAGCATTGCAAATTAAGCCTGTTAACAAGTGTGTATCTTAGCTTTTGTGGCTAATTAAATGGAGAAAGATTTCCTCGGGAAGCAAAGAGCACAGAAATGCAAATGGAACGAACAGACAAATAAAGCTAATACGCTGTTTCCACAAACATCAAAGAGTTTCCTAAGTGACATTTTGTACACTATTGAGATTTTGTGCTGGTTGTATCGGAGTTTTACTACTGTTTTTTGTTCTGTTTTAGGTACAAACCTGACACTACCTATAATGAAGAGCAGGAAGTCAACAGACCTCATTTGTAGCCAACATAGCTCAGCCATTTATCAGATTCCTGAAAAAGCAAGACAAGTTTTTAACTAGTAGAAAATTCTTGGGCTTTTCTACAGAGCAAACTATTCCCTATTTGCAGTAAAGCTCATTCTTACAGGGATTTATAGTTTTTGCACCACTGGCACAACAATTCTGTTCATTTCAGATCTGAAGTCTTAATTTGGCAACTTCTGGTTTGTATCTGAAAGAAAAAAATCCTTTGAGTGGCCATCCGAGGAAGTGTCCAAGGCCAGGTTGAATGGGGCTAGGAGCAAACTGATCTAGAGGAGAGTGTTCCCACCCATGGCAGGTGGTGGAACAGGATGATCTTTAAGGCCCCTTCCAATCCAAACCATTCTGTGATCCTCTGAAAAGTTGATGACATCATGTCAGTTCTACCCAGTCTTTAAAGAGTTTTTTTTTTTTAATTGAAAAATTAAATAACATTAAAAAATTGAACATTAAATAATGGAATTTGTAAACTGCAGCTTCAAAGTTGTGTTTGAAAGACACTACGAGCTTTGAGAAGTTCTTCATCAGTTTGTGCCATATTTGGTCTCCATCTTGTACACAGAGCAAAGGACTAAAGCATTTGGCCTAAAATGAATTCTGCGTACCACCACCTCTGCATGCTAATAACCAGCTCTGATTGAAAATTCTTTAAATGAATGGCATTTTCACAACAGTAGTGAAGATGATCCAGTTTCAAAACAACATAAAAATTAACTGGCAGAAAGTTTAGGCTACTGTAAAAGCCCCCAGGTGCTCCATAATGGCCAATATGGGCATTTGCTTCTCCTGGTGTTTGAGCTCACTTGCGCATTATTTTACAGACCATTCTACAGCACTGTTTTGGCCAAGATCTCTCTCTTTAGGGCTTTCCTTGCACAGCATCTCTTATTTACCATTTAATAAAGCCTCTGTAACATTTGACAACCAGAGGCCATGGGGAACTTTGCTGCTGCCACCAAAAACTTCCTCAGGAGCATCACCTTTGACACAAAAGTCGAGAAGAAAGAGCAGAGTGAGACCTTTCTCAGCACAGCTGCCCACCCCCAGCCGAGATAAGACAACAGCCCCATTACTGCTGACAGTGCAGGGCCTGCAGCACAGGGAGAGCAGGTGTTTAACATCACCTCAGCTCTGCTGGGAGAGCCCAGCATGCAGGACTTGGCATTCAGCATCCTCCCTTATATCTACACGGGAATTCTGCACAGAAAACGCCTCGGCATCAGTGAGCCCCAACACGAGCGCCTCTCCAGTGCCCAACGGGACGGATCCCCCTCTGTAACCCGGGTTGCACCCGTAGTTTGCAGGGAATGCTTCTGTTGTGTCAGCACAGTTTGACATTCCTCCTTTCCCCTGGCACGTGCCAGCCCGTCCCGCTGGCAGCATCGATCGCAGCCGCTGGAGATGGTTCGTGACTCGAGCTCAGCCCCTGCTCGAGCCGTTTGCTAAAGCTGCCACGGTCTGTTCATAAACATGGTAAGCAGCAAACTGGAGAAAACAGCAAACACCAGACAGTTCAGCCAGAAGTCAGGCTTTTCTTCCAGCCCTCTGGACAGACGGGGAAGAACAGCTTGTACTGATTTTTTAAACTTATTTTTTATCTAGTTCATCACTTTTCCGAACTAATTCAGCCTTCAGAATTTTATAAGCAATTTAAGCTCTGCAAGGTCACTACTTCCTAAAGGGATTTTAATTTTTAAAATTTACAGATGGTTATTCAGTTCAGATCTGTGAGTTCATAAACAATTTTTGAGCTACGTGGTTTATGGTTGTATTCTAATTGTAGCAAAATGAAAAAGGCCCGACTTCTTTTTTTTCCTTAGCTTCAGGCAGAATATTTTTCCTTTCAGCTATACATTTCAGCCTTTCTAGAAGCATCTGAAAGGTAAGAGAGCTAATATAAGAAAGATTTTCCTCCCACAACTAAAGCAGCAAGTCTTTCTACCTGCTGTGAGATGTGTTGTATTAAAGTTTACAGATATTGTGAAAATATAACATCACACTCTCTCTCTTCCCTGACACCAGCAGGCACCTGGATTCATGGTTTAATTGCAAGTGCTTTCAGTTAATGTCAATGTGTAGGTGTGAGTGGGGATCAAGAGCTTTAGCACCAGGAGAAGTTCACAGCCATCCTTATTCCAGTTACACTCCCCATCTCTCCCATTTTTGTAACACTTCAAAGAAATGTTGACCAGGAGACAAACTATCAAAAAATGCATTAAAACATGTATCTACATTTACTGCACTTTTTACCGTTTTTATTATTTTTGCTGAACTTGTGATATCTTATTTAACTGGGAACACTTACAAAATTCTCCTTGGGTTCAATTTGCCCTAGTGGAAATGCCATTCCTCAGTTACTGCTCACCAGGGATTACATTCATCCAGCTGAGGCATCCCATAAAGACCCAATCACAGTGATCTCTGGGCTTTCATGATAAACAATCCTTTACTTCTGCTTTTCCTGACCAACTGCACCCAAGTTCTTACATGTGACATCATTTTGGTTTCCACTGAGTGGAAATGTATGATCCTTTTGCTAGCAGGCCTTGCAGGGCTCTCTCCTGCTTGGCACAGATGCTGGTAACACAGAACGGGGAATTTTTATTGTGAAACATCTCATTTATGAGAATAACCTCTCTAAACTCCACAAAGGATGTATCTTCCTAAAGAGTACTTAAAATAGGGCTTCCCCCAAAATTATTTTCATGTACCCTAATTTCCCTTGATCTCAGATTCAAAATGATCAAGCCACTCTCATTCTTAGCTCTTATTCTGATCTCTCCCTCAAAAGCACATCAAAAATTTTGCATTTTTCAGCTTTTAGCAGACATTTCCAAACCCATGATCTTCACACCTTGAACAAGAATTAGTAATGTAACCTATTTAATTTATCATCTGGTGCTTCTAAGAATCTGAATTTTTTCCTGAAGAAATTCTCTTCTCCATAACTATGGCATTTTAGTTTTTTCTAATGGGGATTTAATACTCTTTATTTTTAACTGTATTTTATATATGTATTACTGTGTATGTTAAAAATACATGCAGAGCAGGATACTGTCAGCAGTTTTTGAAGTGAGTCACCAGCTTCACAGCTGCTGTTCTGAAATAATATATTTAATCTCCAGTTTTTCCAGCTGTGTCCAAACAGACCACTGCTCCTGTGCTAAAATCCCTTCATTTTAATGGGTACTATGCACATTTTCCCATCGGGAACAGACTGCAGAATTAAGTCTCAGTCTGGCTGCCTTTTGCACATGTTAGGCTCTCATGAAGCTGTAGAGGCGAACATTGAGAGAAGGTGCAAAAAATTTCATTCTTGACACCCTGGGCACAATTATAACACCTGGAAGTATGTGCAGAGTACTGGAAAAATATAGTCAATTAATTTAATTTCAGGCCAATGATGTCTCCTAAAATAGAGCATAGAATCATAAAATCACAGAATGGTTTGGGTTGGAAGGGACTTCAAAGACCATCTATCTCTCCCTGCCATGGGCAGGGATTCCTTCCACTATCCCAGGCTGCTCAGAGCTCCATCCCACCTGGCCTTGGACACTTCCAGGGATGGGGCAGCCACAGCTTCTCAGGGCACCCTGTGCCAGGGCCTCACCACCCTCAACAGTAAAGAACTTTTCCCAATATTTCATCTTATCCTACTGCCACTTTGAATCCATTCTCCCTTGTTCTGTCACTACATCCTCTTGTCACAAGTCCATCTCGTCCTCAACCAAGAGCAAGGGGCTGTCCTGATCCCATCTCCACCAAACTCCTCCCTTTGCTCAGCAGCACAAGCTGCAGGCACAGGCTGTGCTTCCTTCCTGCAGAGGATGAAATACATCCCACAATAAAAGTCAACGAGGCTGTGCAGCACAAGGCCAGTCCCGGCGCTGTCCCCGGGGGGGCTGTGATTGACGGAGGCAATCGGAGACGCTGATGGCAAAGGCCTGCACAGTGCACTCGGAATATTTACTCTGCATTTCACATCTGCCACACAAGCCTTAAAACCTGTTTGTTGAATGTCACTGTTTCACTCCATCAACACCCAACACAACGACCAAACCCTCTCCAGTAGGGATCTGGTGTTTCCCTCTGCCAAGCAGTGTGGGTTAATAAACTAGCAACAGCTCATAGCATCCTTTCTATGAATAATAACCATCATCTCTTTGCCTTTCGAAATTTTGAGTTTCAAAATTGGGCACAATTATTTAAATAAATCAATATTCACTTGGAGGAGTAGTATTTCCAATCAGCTTTAAATATTCCTTATTTCTCAGTTTCAGCCATGTAAAGGAGACTGTTTCAACAACCTTAAAAATAAGCACTCTCTCTCCATTTCTATGATAAAGAAGTAATTATTTAGACTCCAAATAAGCTCAACAGAACTGTCAAAATATCTGCTGCTCATTAGGAAGTTTTAGGATACCAAGATTAAAAATAAAAAGAATTCGGAAGATCAGTTATTGCTGATTTGTTTATAGTTTCCTTTCTTATTTACAGTGAGTGCTTAGGGAAATCTGGAATTAAAAATCAAGTATTCCTGAATGTCTACTGAAAACAAGAGTGATGTGATGAAGAATGCTGGGTTTTATTCACCCAACCTTGGTGTCACTCCTTTATGTGTTATATCAATGTAAGGTTATTAACAGCACATGTCTCCCTTGTGCTGTCACTGCCATTTGTTTTCATTTCAGGATTTGGTACCTACAAGTACATGTTGCTACCAACAGCCCCAAGCTCCAATGGGATCCTGGTATGTGCTGGTGCCTATTCTGTGTCTGAGTGCCAGGAGAAATGTGTGGGGTTCACTGCCCATCAACAGATTTTTGCTTTGTGCTTTCTTGAACTAGAAGACTTCCTGTTAATAAACATTTGCAGGCAGACAAATGGGAATATAATTGACTTTCCATGAAAAAAAAACTGATTTATCTCAGTGTGGCAAGCATATACAGACCACTTTGTGAATCTGGGCCAATCCGGTCTAAAAATGCTGGAGGTTTCAAGAGAGATTTCCCGAGAGGATGGAGAGCTGCTTCAAAGCAGGGACAGAAAGGCCCAGCACACAGCTTGGAGGCACTGGGCTCTCCTGCTCCAAGGAGACCTGACCTGGGGCCACCAGGGCCCAGAACCAGCTGAACTGGCAGCAAATGAAAGAGGAGCCCAGCACCTCTCCCTCCATCCCAACATACACAGTGCTCATACAGCACAGGCTGGAAGGAAGCCTTTTGGAGCCACTAATTATTCAAATAAAGCAATGATGCGTTCCTTTCCACTAACATTATCTTCCCCATCAATACCCAATGCTGGTATTTCTTAATGCTGGCTGTAAAAGCAAGTTTAAAGGCTCTGAAATCTCAGTTCCCAGCTCCTCCCCTGCTCTGGTGCACTGACTTGGCAGGTTCCTGCACCTCAGGAGCCCCCTGTGAACCCAGGCGCTTCGTGGATGCCAAAAGCTCGCTGTGCCAGTACCGCTCCTGGGGAGAATCCTTGAAGAGAAAAGGTAAGGAAACCCCAGGAGCTGTGCTAATTGATTTTCCATATAAACAAATAAGTCATTAAATAAGCAACTCAATGGCTTCTCTCACAAGAAGTTAATAGCTAAATGCTCGAAAGGAATTACACTTAAGTCCTGGTTAACTCTTAAATCTATATGTGCTGCTTATGTTGAAAACTTAAACATATACTAGTAAGGAACAAACACAGCAAATGAAAATATTTATTTCCCATATTCATGTGAAACAAAAGCAAATGGAGCTATTTGTCCTAACAAAGCTATATGTTTCAAAATAAAAAAGCCAACTTTTATATTTTAGGTTTGTTGGGGGGAGTTATTTTAATAAAAGACACTCTGCTTTTAAGTACACTACACATGAAAAAATGTATTAATTAAGTGAAATGTTGTCTGCCAAAAAGGAGCTCAGTGGTAGCCTGAGCCAGGGGTGTCTAATGTCCATGAGATCTCTGGAGCACAGAGATATTCTCCACTTACTCCCCCAGGCAAACCTCCAGCACTGGGGAGTCTTCACCAAAGCATTGGCTCAATCAGCTCACTGCAAACACAGTCACACTAAAAGGCTTTTCCCCCCAACCCCTCCTTTCAGTCTTTTTCATCCCCATAACTTTTCAGACTCTAAATATCCATAATTCTAATTTTCTGTTTTCTAAGCATCCAAGACTCTCTTGGACAAACCACAAAATCCCAAGCTACTTAACCCCCTTGCTGAGCACAGTGTTTTCCTACTAAATGCTGTTCTTCTCCAGTTCTTTGGCTTCCCTCCAGTTGCCAATTTCCATTTGCAGTGGCCCTCTCGATCTCCCAACCAGTCCCTTCCTGCAGCTCCTGCTCTCATAACTTTGAGCCTCAGCATCCATGACCAGCTTTCCCACATCACTTCCCCAGCAGTATTTTCTTTAACTCCAACGTTTTCTCTCTGCCAAGATCTCAGTAATAACTCCCTGGAACGAGCAACAGTTTTGCTCTTTGTTGTAGGATATGGTAGCCAATGTTGTGTGTAATTTTGGGAGTCAGTCTCATAACTCGTACTAACAAGACAGGAGAAAAACCACAGAAGCACAGCAGCTCACAAATTACATATATATTTATAAAATACATTTGTAAATCTAAAAAATAGCTACAACCTCCTGATGCCTGTTAAGAGTTTCAAGCTCAGTCTGTGCAGCCCCTGGGAAACTGGGATTCCAGAAGGTAAGTACAGCTGACCTGAACTAAAACCTACCCAGGCACAGCCCAAGTGAGGGCCAGTCCTCTCCTCAAACACTGGGAAAATCACACCTCTTCCACTTAAGAAGCAAAATATGTGAATATTAATAATTTATATAAGTAACGCTCATCTGAGATCACATATTTTATTGCCAGTGAACTTCCACCACTATTGTTCCTGCACCGTCACAATTTCTAGGACCAATATATTTCAAAATTGCAAAAGGCATGCACAAAAAAAAGAAGAAAAAAAGCAAAATGTTTTTTCATTTTAATATTAATAATGTTTCTAATGACTGTTTCTAAGCATCTTGAGATAGTAACTTTTATACAAAACTCAATAATTTTATGAATTCTAAATTAATGCAATAGCTCCCAAATATCTATCTTCGCTAATTTCTACTGTATTACCAGTTCTTCATTACTTGAACATATTTTTTCATTGACTGCAACAGCAACAGGCTAGGATTATAAATTTTTGAAATACTGGGCTATTGGATTTTGAAGAATTAAAACCAAATGGAGAATCTTGGGAATGCTGATGAGATTGTTGCTTGGGCACTTCCTGCAGATACTCCATTCAACTTTTCAACTGAAGCAAGTCATTATGGTGGAGTAAGATACAAAATGTCTGTCTTGAATATTCAATCTCAATTCCCGCAACTCCAAAAATAAAAAGAGGAGAACATGAAAACTGTAACTCTGTAGCTTGGGCTTGGTGCTCAATAACTGAGTCTTACAGATGACCTAAAATAATGACAGTAGTCCAAAGCCATAAGGTAATACATACAGCCTGAATTAAGAAATAAATTGCATCTAAGCCCTAGTGAACTCCCCTCTGCTGAGATTTTTTTCCAGGACTGGCTTGGCAGCAGAGCACCAACCATTACCCAGCTCAGAACATCCAGGGATCCCAACAACCTGAGCTCAGGGCTGCTCACAGAGGAGACTCTCAAGGGCATCTGGATGTTGATCCCAGAAGACATCTGGTTATTGCAGGATTTCTCACAGGTTCACTGACCTGCACCAACTTTCACTGGACTCAATGCTTTCATTTAAGAACACTTATTTAGGCAGAATATGAATTTCTGGTACCTACAGAGGTTCGCCCACCACTGCTTTCAGCATTTTTCAAGCATGCTCTTAGGCAATCACTCTTAATTTGACAGGTTGGGTCTTATATTTTCTAGTAAACACTCTGCTTTACAGGTCTTCATATTCCTGGCAAAGTGTCACACAAACCTTGAATAGACCTTTCCCTTTTTCAGTCTTTTGTGCAAAAGTAGGGGAAATACATATTTTCTATGTAAAAACTTGTATTACAGCATAAATACTAAAGCAAAAATGGTGATGTATGTCAAGTTTAGTATGTCAACAATAAAATCCAAGTTCTGTTCTCTTTTGAAATTCTATGGTGCCTAACTGACTGGAATGGCAGAATAGGACCCATAAAGAGAAGCATAAAAAATAGAGGTTTAAATTACAGTTTAATTTATTACAAATTCTGTTTTATTTAACAGTCTATAAACTCAGGCAAAAATTCTACAACTTTAGTTCTGTACATTCTTTTTTCTAAATTAGTTTCTAGAAAGATTGTATTACACAGAAATTCTAATGAATTATTTTTTGGTTGAGTTCCTCCTCTGTTACCTATCTCAGATTTTCTGATCATTAGGTATTTCTCATGCATGTCGGACCTTTCATTTTTAATGCTCAGAATGATCAAGGAGCCTGATGTTTTGTCATTTATTTTAAAATTAAGATGACCCTGAAAACTAGCTCAGTCAGTCATTTCTGTACAGCAGTCCCTTATCATTAAAGCAGCAACATTTTTCCAACCTCCATAATTAACCTTTTTGTACAAGCAAAAGCAATAGCAATCTATCCTTTGAAAGCCCTTCTGGGTCTATTTAGCACACTTCTCTCACAACTGAACAGAAATAAGACAGCAAAGATGAAAAAACAAAACCAATAAAAAAACAAACCCTGAACCACCCTGCTTAGAATAAAATTAGATACTTTGTTCTGTATCGGTCATAAAAATATCGCAAATCAGAATTCAAACCTCATTTAACTTCTTTTTTTTTCCCCCAGGTCATAAATGTCCTGCTTTATTTTTCATCTCTACGCACTCATCGGTTCCTGGTAAAATGTGTATTACCCAATTGCTTTCAGCATAAGATTATTTCCCCTTTTATGCAATTGTTTGCTTCTACTTCCTATTCAAAAATCAATTTTTATTGATCCAGTCGGTGGCACATTGTTTCCCACAAAAAAGGAGAACTATGTCATGCTAATTCATACAAAGAGGCAAGTTCCATGGCTGTATCTGTCCTTCTTTTTCAGAAAGGATATTTTGGGTTTTTCTGTTTGAAACAGGGAGAGGAGATGACGGTAACACAGGCTTACTCCATAAAACTGGACACAACACTAAAGGAAAAATTCCAGCAGGAGAACTTGGGCTTAGGTAGACAGGCATTAAAGCAGAGAGAGGGCTGATTTACCCCAAGCTTGGCTGGCATGGAGAGAGGCAGGACAGTAATGCTGGCAGGGTTTGATGCATCATTTCAGAGCTCTTGGTGCCTGGGACTGCAGAGGTGCTCCGATGGAAAAGCAGAGATTGACGCTGGGCAGTCCAGAGCACGTCCAGCCTCGTTCCACACTGCAATCTTGCTTCAATTACCAGAATAATTTTCAATTTTCCTCTTGGAAAACAAGCTACAAACATAGGAAATTATACCTACTACCTATATTTTAAAGTTAGTATTTGAAGACCTATCAATTTCTTACAGTTTGGCTGTGAGCCTCCATTTTCTGTTGCGGCAGGGAATGGAAATTCCCAATGTATAAATTTGCCAAAGTGGCAGAGATTAAACCTGTGTTTGCAGGAAGAAAAGGAATCAAGGTCTTGGCAGAAGGGTTTTTATTTGTTTGTTGTTTGCTGTTTTCATTTTTCTGGCAGCCACATGAATCAATTGAAGAGTTTTGAGCACTGGAATAAATCTCAACAGAGATACAGTGAGCAAAAGCAGGTGAAGTGAACAAAGCTAAAATTTAATCACATTTCTATTATAATCAAATATGCATTCACAGTTGTGTACAACATATTATAAAAATACACAAAGAGCTAAACTGTGATTTCAGCAGTGTAAATAGCAGAGAAAATGCATTGATCTCAGGAGAGTACTTCTGGCTTCTCGCTGGTATAACTGAGAAGAATTCGGAACAACAAATGCTAATTATATACAATATAATCTGGCAATCTGTACAGCCATCACTGAAACTCAGCTCTGATCACCCTGCCAGGAGGCTCATTGGTCTGAAACTTTGCTGCATAAAGAAATACAACTCTGATTTTTGTCAGGCAGCAAGTCAAACGTTGAGCCACATTAAAATAAAAAACATCAATAAACATGTAACAAAATATCTATATTCTAGTTTGCCTCCCCAACTCAGTCTGTGGATAAAGTATGATTTTGTAACATAACGACTCACCAAAACCACGAAGAAAAATATCCTGCAAATTTATTTTTCCATCCTCAATTTTACATAATTTGCCGTTCGATTAGTAAAGCATGCAATTAAAAACAAAACCCATATAATTAAATTAGGAGCTGACTTATTTCTAAGTTTTATTCCTCATTGCTAGAAAGTCAGCAACAAAACTTAGCTGACATATAGAGATAACACCCATAAGAAAAAACATCCATAAGAACACCCGTTAAAAAGACCGTAAGAATAAGTGGGCCAGTGAAGGCAGGCAATACACCCAGCTTTTGGGATTTTTCCTTTTTCTTTATCTAAGCTGTAATACGCATTTATTCCCAGTTTATCAAGTACTTAACAGGCAAAAACAGCCCAAAAGATTAAGACTGAACCAGCTGTCTTCATCTCCTCAGTCCCCAACTGCCTCTTAACACACTTAGTAAAAGCGAGTGCCCTCTCTCATTTTCATCAACTCTAACTGCAATCACCGTGGTTTCACTGACACATGAACTACTTTACAATCCAATTCCTCTTACCTTTAGTAAGGAGAAGGAGTGCCCTGGCCTGTGGAGACTCCTGCTCAGTCTCGTGGAAAGCCTCTCCCTCTCCTGTGGGTGCACAGCTGGCACCTGGCTAAGAGCCCACCAAACTTGGAAAACTGCTTTTTAAGCAAGCTGGACTGGGGTTTTCAGGTCTCATTGAAATTTGAAAATCAATTCTAATGTTTCCATTTCCAGATGTTGTCCAAGACGAGTGCGGAAAACCCCGCATTGTGATTCAACACCTGCTGACTCTGATGAGTAAAGTCTCGGTATTATCCCTACAGTTGCTAGGCAAAAGTTCCACCTTCCCTAAATGCATTTTAACACATACCCAAAGAAGTCTTCCTCCAAATAATCTGGTTTGAACCCAAGATTACAAGTAAACCATAGTACATGTGATCATTTGTTGTTCCTGACACCTTCGCTTTTTTCCTCACTTGAAAAATTGATCATCTTAATACCAAAGAAAGTTTGTATTAACATAAATCTATTCTACTTAAGCACTGGCTTGGACAACGAATTATTAAATCTTGACAAAAAGAATATTTATGAGATACAGAAGAGCCTTTTGACATAGAGAAATCAATATTTTTTTCCCTCAGAATTCTCGGAATCATCAAAAAGATAATATTTATAGAGGAAAAAATCCTAAGGCAATGACAAGCATGGTATTGTGTATTTCTTAAGTGAGTGCAATAAAATAAACAAGAGAAGAAATTAACTCTAATGAAAGAGCCAATAATATGTCACAAGGATGTGTTATTTTATACGCTAGGAAAAAAGGGAGGAGTTCCCATGGTTCTGGAGGAGATGCTGTTACAGGCACAGAGTCAAACCCACGCACTCAGCTTCAAAAACCACATTGTCGTGGGGCACACAAAGCTGCTCTTATGGGATTTGTACCATCATGTTTGGCACTAGACATCAGCACAAATTCATACTGTTAACATATGCACGAAATGGCCTAAAATCTCTCTCATTAATAGCAAAACCTCCCACAAAACCTGACAAACCTTCACCTCACATACAGACTCTGAGGTCCTGTCTTGCACCACAGCTGGGACAGCCACAGCTGGTTCTGTGCCCATCCACAGCTTGGGAAGCTGGATGTCTCCAGAGAATACTGATTTTCTAGGATGTCTTTCAGACAAAACTGCACCCCAAGATCTGAGCACTTGCCCTTCCTCCATCTCCAAATAAACCCTTGCAATTTGTGAAAAACCCAGCTAAGCTCATCCTCCCATATTCCAGTTACCACAAGCTCTGAAACAGGAACAGTATTACTTTTCTCATACTTATTTTTAAAGGTTAATTAATGTTCATACAACATCCTTTGACGACTAAATTCCATTATTATAGATTTGCTCATAGATCAGTGCACAAGACAGTAGATTGGCATTCTTTGCTTCAAACTGATGCACTACAGGAGTCACAGAGTATTGATGGTCATGGCTGAGATGCTGTAGAAGATGATGTTAAGAACTGCATATATTACCTTTCTAAAGTAAAGCTGACCCTTGCCAGCTCTATTGATCCTCCATTAAATTCACCCCTGAAAAATCAGAGGTGAAAAAACCACCTAGTTTCCTCACTTCTAATTCATTTTGCTCTTATTTCCTTTTGCCTAATATATAGTTTAATGATTTTAAAAGGTACCAGGTACCCAGATTATGGCCATTTTTCAAACGTATCGATTTTATACTCAGGTGAAAATTTACGTACAACTTCTCTTTGGGAGATCTGGGCTTCTGTGAACTGAAGGATCACTCCCAAAATGGAAAGGGCAGAGGAGCAGCCCATTGCAAGCAACTGTCTACCAGGAAAGGAAACAGCCCTTTTGGGAAACGACAAGATAAATCTTACATCAGACAGCCTGTGACATTTGTAGCGTTTGAACTTGAAGGAAAAGAAAATTAATTTCGCCTGTTTTCACACGCCAGAGTGACTGACGACACCTTTACTTTATTCCTAGATTTACCATTTGCTTTATTTCTAACCTGGGACAAATAAGGAAAAAAAAACCCAAAAAAGAAACAAAAAACTGACAAAAGGTTTTAGCACTTACAAAAGAACAAAATTAAATCATCCTTAAAGGGATATTAAAATTAGTTGCAATGGTTAACTATTATTTAAAGAAAAACACTTGGAAATGATCCAGTGAAAGGCATTAAATACCAGAGAGCATTATTATTTTTAAAGTATTTGAGTACATTCATTTTCCATTGCCTTTCCTTTTAGCCAAGAAAAGCTCAGAGGAGCTCAGCTGACCTAAGTGTTCTGAATTTTCCTCTTATGCTCTGTGGTTCTGTTCAGGTCCATTATGTAATTTAAATGCTAGTTTTCATTGTTCAAACAAAACTGTACTTCTGAGATTCTTCTGATAGGAGATTATTTTCATTTCATTTTGTGGTAGTTTGAATTCTGGTCAATCTTTTGTGTCCTTTCTGTTCGGTGCCAGCTGCTTTGTACCTCAGCTGGCAGTGAGTTTTACATTCCAGGGTTATAGGAAGGGATGGTAGGAAAAAGCTCATCATCCTTTTGTACTGCAAAAGGAACAGCATTGCAACTGAGACAAAAAGAGCACGCTTTAAAGAAAAATATCAGTTGATAGTGTAGCAGAAGATTGAAATTTTTTTAGACATGGACAAACCAAGCCCCTGGGAACGTGCACTACTTTGCATAAGAGGGCAGTAAATAATTCAGCACTGATTTATTGTAGGCCAACTTAATGCCACACTATTAATATAAAAAATATTCCCACTGCATTCACCAAGACTGATAGAGTAACAGAAGTATACATGGCCTAAAAGCTGTTCTAAAAAGAATAATTAATTTATAAAGTTAAGAATAAAAGATAACACTCCAAATAGATTCCTTTAAACTCAATGTGGAGCTGGATGAAAAACAGCACCATGACATTGCACCTGTATAGGATGTCAGAGGAAAGAAGGGTTATTTGGTTTTTTAGCTCTCTCTTTGAGAAAGATGGATTTTTCTTTCTCTCACGCAGGCAAATGTTTACAGTGATCCTATTACTTGTAATTTCAGATATGTTCAAAGCAGAGTGTCAGTAACTTCAAAAGCATTATTCTGACTATGACATTAAAAACACGTTAGGCACCTACCCAGGCACCTCCCTGGGGCACCAGGTTACCTGAGCAGAGTCCTTCTTACTCAGTTAATGAACCTTCCTAAGGGGTACAGCTGCTCTGGGCCTTGAAAAACCCTCCCCCTGAGATCACTCACTGTTGCTATGTTCTGAACTGTTTTCAAACTCCAGCCATCATTCTTTGAATCAAAAACCCATATACACAGAAGAGGTCCGTGGGGAGAACAGTCTGTGAAATCTTGACCACCTGATTTCCCCTTCAAAGAAAGCCTTGGATGATGGCAACAACTCCAAAATAGGCATTTGATTGATAATATCATGAAAGCCAAGTTTATATTCTTTAAACACTTTGATGGAGCCACAAAACAATCCCCTTTGCGTCCTTCAACAGAATTTCATACGATATCTTAAAGAAATTCTGGTTTATCATAATTGTATGCAAAGAAGGGAAAAAACACATAAACACAATTGGGTGTGTGATTTTGAGCCTATGATTAAACACTAAAATGTATCATCTAGAGTTTGTAAAATCTGCCTTTCATACATCACTGCTCTTACTCTTTAGATGTCAATACTTTCAAACATTATTCACACAGAGCTTGACAGTGAAGCAAACACAGCTCAGAGGAAGAAGCCAAAGGGCCTCCGTGGCCCTGGAAAATCCAAAGCTGTTTCATGTTATCTGAACCAGCCATGACCCCTTTCCCTGCCCACTGTCACCCATGGGTGAGAGGAGAATCGGTTTCCTTGGAGAGACCATTTTGATCCATTTACCAAACTCCAAATGCATGAGGGTTTAAAAAAATACTGTTCAGAAATCTCCTTTTCCCAGCTAATTTGTTTTGTCTTAAGCCACTGTTGGTCTGGTAATGGGGTTTAACCACATTGACCTGTAAGCTCCTGAGATGGGAGAACAGCATTAGGATGTTGAGATCCTTTTATTGTCCAGCATGCTGTAGATGAAGCAAATGCCTAAAGAATAAAACCCCACCATTCCCCTGCACGAGAATAAATCAGAGTTGTCTTATTTAGGCTAAAAGCAAAATGCAGGGATGAAAGGAGAAAGCTGTGAAACTTTTTTTTCTGAGTTTGCTTTACTTTGCATTAGAAATTGTGCCTCTCCAGCTCAGACTGTGGCTGGCAGGGTGGGGATCTGCACACTGCAGATACAGAAGCCTCCCAGATGTTCAGAGGGTGCAGCCACTCTCAGCATCCCCCAGCAATCATTCTTGGATCCATCCCATACTGAACAATATCTGAAATTACACAGTGCAGGCACTTGAAAAAAGGCAGCTTTCTTGAAAGGCTGTCTAAAAATGGTGAGAAAAACTGTTTTTCTATTCTGTCATGAAATGCATCCTTTCCATGGTGATTAATATAAGCAGTCCTCTGCTCACGGGGAGCAGAGCTGGTCTAAGGGCACCAGCCTGTGATCATTTCTATTTCAGGAATCTGAAGAGGAGTGGATACATGAAAAACTTTACTAAAGCTGTGAACTCTGAAGCTATCAGGGAAAGAAGCACTCAATTTGCATCAGTGCAACCCTGCAGCTTCCTTGAGCTACCCCTAATTTACACACAGGGAACTGGAGGAAGAAGCAGGACTTACTCTGTAGAAATTTAAGAATAGATGAGATTTATTCTACCCCAACACTAACACTCCACCCCACAAAACAGCACAGGGTAAACTCTGCACCCTCTGCTCCTGCTTTCCAGACTAAGTCAGAGTTTGCATCCTTTTTCAGGGCCTGGGAATAACAGTTAAAGGAGAACTTTAACTTAGATTAATCCCACACAATGTAACAGCCCTAAAACAAATCTCTTATGCTGGTCACAAAGCACTGACAGATTTTGCACCCAAATGTGACCTCACTGTTAAATATGATCATCACATCTCTATATGCAATTTTGTAATTCATATGCTAATAGGCAGATGTACACATGGTGTATTTGTTTTGATGGTAAAACAACAAACATTCCCATAATGAGGAAAAAAAATTCCTATATTCATACAAAGTGGCCTGCAGAAAAGATATAATTCCTCCTAGCACTGAGCCGCTCTTCTCCAGGAATGCTTTTAAAGAACTGGCATAATGATAACGAAATAAGAAATAAAAATATTTCTCATTCACTCCACAACAAGCCTGCAGATGTGGCAGCTTCTGATCTTCTTTCTAGTTATAACACATCACACAAATCTTCTTTCTTTAGCTGCTTTCTTGCAATTCTGAGTACAGTAGCCACACCACAGGATCCCATTTTCTCCCATTCCCCTCCGAATGCTGGTGGCAAGGCTGTATTTTAGAAACACTTCCCAATTATTTCCCTTGGGCTGGATGAGGCACACACCAGTGAGCACTTAAAAGTTCAGCGTTTTCTGCAAGATCTGCAGCAAGTGCCTACATGAAAGCTCTCTCTGCAGGGCACAGGGTATTTGAAACATGGATTTCCTCAGCTCCCTGCAGGATCTCACAAATACATCTGGCCAAGGAGCTCCACAAACTGACATGGTTTACATGTGCCTGCGAGGTCCCCCACGTGCCCCAGCTCTGGTGGCAGGTCATGTAAGGAAGAAAGCCTCAACCACCTAATTATAACCTGGAGCATTTGTGTGCCTAAAGGCTCTGTATTCCTCGAATATTTTAATAACATCATCATCTGGTGCAATGAATAGTAACACCATGTTATGCTTAAACAGTAATTTCAATCTGCATGACCTGGTACGTTCCCGTCACATCAGACAAGGAAAGCACATCCCACACAGGTATTTCAGCTGTGCCACACCAGCTGAGCTTGGCAGACCTAAAAGGAAATTTGGATCTGGGAAAACACTCCATATCAGAGGGAAAAAAAATGCTGACACCAGTCTCAATTTGCACCATTAATTTACATTCTGGTTTTGCACTGTAAGGTGATCTGAGGAGTCAAAATCAAATATTTTAATGAGTCATACTGTGAAAGTTAAACTGGTGAAATCCATTTCTTTATTTCACAACTCAAGTACTGCAAGAGCAGCCACAGACACACCTCAGAGCTCAGTGTCCTTGATGCTCCATTCAGATATCTCTGATTAACTGAAATAAGTACAGAAACCCATATATCTATACAAGAAAATTTCTGGGAATGTAAGGAAATGTTTACCAACATCCAGTCCTGTACTCCCACTGTTCTGAAAGGTAACATAGCTCTTGCAAAAATAAGTGATCTGCAATATAAGAAACTTTTCTTTTTTTAAGAAAAAAAAAAAGATAAATCTTTGAAAAATACCATCAGATTGTAATGTGTATCTTTATCTCCAGAAAAATCATATACCAGATGAAATAGGGTGTCTAAATGTGGAGATCCCTGTTTGAGCACCTGAGCTTGCTACAACAAAGAGATCAATGGTAATACTAAATCCCATTTTGGGACTCATTTTTTGGGCTTGCAAATTATCCTGGAGCATTCAGTAGCCAGAGTTCAGAGCTCGCCTTTGATTCTCGCGGAAATGAGCAGCAATTGTACATTCAGAACAAGTACAGCATATGCACAAATTTATCTTCATTATCAGTCTCTTTTCAATGACTCCAACAGTTGAAACATGCCAGATTTTGGGCTTATTTATGATACTCATGAGAGTGCAGATATGCAACTAAATATTCACATCTGCATCATTGAGACATCGCTAACTGCATTTCTTCAATTGTAAAATGGGAATAATAATGCTTAGCAGTCCACATAGCTCATTTAATGAAATAATTAACCAGAGACAATTTATGTTCCAATTTAGATACTCCTTAAAACTACAGCAGAAATAAGAGACATAAGTCATGGCATGGTGTCTCTGAGGTGATTAAATGCCACTGGCACCTGCTGAGGCACAGTGCCACAACAGAGGGGACACTGCTCAGGTTGTGACTTTGAGAGGAAAAAAGAAGAAAAAAAAAAAAAGCAAGGCCACTTGAGTTAGCACAGAAACGTTTTCATCTACATGAACATTTCAATGTGTTAAATCAGCAGAGGCTAAGATTATTGACTGGTCGACCTTTATGCAGATTAGAAAGTTTCATGCAGACTCAACTCATTAGGCTACAAAACTCAGCAAGAACAAGTTATTGGACACTGGAATGTTTCACATTAATCAAAAAGTTATCTGTAATCAATTATATTTTCAAAAGTCTTTAGGGAGTTGCACACCTCTACAGAGCTGTGGCTGCCCTGTCACACTGGAAGTGTCCCAGGCCATGTTGGAAGGGGTTTGGAGCAACCTGGGATAGTGGAAGGTGTTCCCCATCTGCAGAAGGGGATTGGAACTAAAGCACCTTAAAGGTCCCTTCCAACCCAAACCATTCTATGGTTCTATGAAATGTAGCTTTTGCCTTGAGAGACTTTGGTCAGTTGGTTTTAATGTTTATTTTGGCAATGACAGGAGAATCAGCAGCAGGAGAAGATGCAGAGCCCTCGGGGGTACCACACAGGGAGCATTAGAAAACATCAACCCTCGTAGCAACCTATGGAAACACAGCATTTACAGGATAAATGTCACTGCTCAATGTCACCTCAGCTTTGGCTTCCAAAATCACCAGGACACACATTGAAGGACATGTCCTTGCACATTTTCTTTGAGCTAACCATCAGCTCTTTGCTGAGGCTAACCTGGAACTCATCACCTAACAACTTCTGCTTCAGATTCTCTGTGAGCCATTTACAGCTATGAACTTTAACACAGGAGTTTAGGGATATTTCCAGAACCATTAGCATAACACCCCTGTTATGATTCTCAAATACCACAGTTCTCAAATGGCCTTTTTCAATTGTAAGGTCAGAACAAACATGCAATTGAGTTGCTAAATCTGTCATGCACAGGAGCTACACATCTGTGTTCCTATGGAAACTGCTTTGGTTATGCTTGGGGTTGACATTTATTCATTTTGCTATTGTTTTACCAGTTCTCGAAGCTCACCTATTCATCCGAAATTTTCAACTTCAGAGGCTGATCTCAGTACTGAGAACAATTTCTTTGAAGCAGACAATAAAAAAATGGCTTTTCATTCATGAATATGGAATGCACAGTGATTTGGTTGGGATTAGTGTTTGTCTCAATCTGGGAAGAAACTTAATGCCTAAAGCTGGTGATTTATAAAATCTTGTCTGAGTCAGTCTTGTCCTCACATTTCTCATCTGCACCTTCAAGAAGGACGTTGTGCTACTTCAGCAATTAATTTACACAGCCTTATTTCTCTTATTTTTACTGCAAGCTATCTGCTCAGCCAGGATTTTTCCCCCTAATGTACCCATCTTGTCTGATTTTCCTTGCTACATTTACAGAAAAGTCTGTAGACATGTTATGCTTCACAAAGCTTTTTCATACGTGCAGGAATTCATATTAGTATAGCTTGAGAAGACTGAACAAACAGCTAAATCCAGGAACTGACCCAAAGGTGCTGTCAAAAATTTAAAACCTGAAGTTCTTTATTCTTCTAGATGAACATACCAATTTAATGATAAGTGGCAGTCTTCTGAACTTCCATATTGCCCAAAAGAAAAACCTGTTCGTAGGAGATTTCAGGTCCAAATGAGGAAACAGTCATTTCCATATTGGTGGAGTAAGGCCATCACTCATTAAACAGAACAATTTTACACTATTATTTTTGATTATTGGAGAAGTATTTCTGATATTTGGATTCCCAAGGAGTATTCATTAAATATTCTAATATTTTCCCCATGACTACTGTAGTAATAGATTAGACACGCATATCTAAACAAGGGAACAAACACTTCAAAACAGATAAATTATGTAATTAGACATTCGTTATGAGATTAAATGCATAACTTTTTAAACTTAAAATAAGAAGAAAGCAAGAAGTCAAAACAAGGTTGCTGTTATTCCAGACTACAAATATTATATACTACATGCAGACTCTTCCAGAAGAACATAAACCTGGTATTTCTTAACCTCTACAGGCTTTCAGAGAAATTCATTAAAATTGGCTCCTCTCACTAGTTCTCTTGCCCTGGAAGGAATTATACAATTTACAGGTATTTTCCCACAGTCCTGTCCCTCATGCCAGAGAAGCATTTCCTTCTCCAAAACACTGTGGTCTTTAAGCAGGCCCTGAACCTAAGCAGAATTGTCACCCTTGAGTTTATGGGTATCTTGCAGCCATTTGTTGACCCTGCCAAGCACTGTTTAGAAACTGTTTGCTTTTATTCTCCAATTTCTCTTTTTATTTCCCCCCATGTTAACCCTTAAGTTAATTACTACCTCTGGTCCAATGAGAAAGTTGGAGACACCTTTTAATTTTTGTTGTCCAAGTGCAACAGGATCAACACTGCTATACAGCCTTTAATAGAGATCAGATACACCACGTCCTCTGCTTCACATTCTGAGTTTTGACAAGTGAAATTCAAGGCTCCCTGTGCCTGAGGGTCAACACCACTTCTGACAAGCCCAGACTGAAGCTACAGTTCTGAAGCTGAACTTTACCTGCCAGTCTTTTTTTTCTTTTCCAGCTGTTTTTGTGTTGGCAAGGCTCAGTGGCTTTTGTACAGAGGAAATTTCCTGCAAGGATCAATGTCACTGTGCAAAGCAAAACCTGTCTTTCTCCACCTTATCAAGCCACTCATCATATCCACCTTAACTGGCTTTGCAACTCAAAAGTTGGGTTGCAGTGAAAACCCACCACTGAGGCTGACATCACTGTATTAGCAGCTACTCTATGTGTGTCTTGTAGCAATAACTGCACTAGTTAGAAACACTTTCACAGGCAAAACAGCTTTTTTAGAAAAGCCTTTTGTATTCTGAAAATTCCCTTTGCAAATTTACATTGTGGTTCTTTCTTGAACTTTTGATATTTTGTGCTATGCAAAAATAATGGCTTGCTCAGACACCATAGCTTTCACAAATCCTTTTCAAATAGATCATGATTTAGGCAATATATATATGTGTATATCTGGCCTCAGCTATGGGGCTGTCTCTTCAAGAAGCCCATTATTTTGGTGCAAATTAAGGCAGTTTTAAAGGCTTCTTTCAAAGGTTCTGCATTTTGGCTGACTAATATACATTTTATTTTTAAAATATGTAACAGGGAAGGTGATTCAAAATCTTCCAAGACTAAAGTACTACTTGGACCCTCCTGTTTTCTCCCCTCTAAGTTGGGACAGACCTTCAAAGGTCCTGGTCCAAATTCCTTGCTCAAAGCAGAATTAAATTCTGAGTTAAATCTGTTTGTCCTGGAACAGGACAAGTTTACTGCTGGACATTGCTACATGATGGAGGGATCACAGCTCCTCTGGGCACCACTACTACCACTGAATATTCTCTCATGATGAAATCTTATTTTTCTAGTTGGAATTTCCCTAACTGCAAGTCATGACCACTTTCTAATGTCACCAAAACCAGAAAAAGTCTTCTCCCAAACACAGGTGGATACTCCTCTCTATCCAGCTCCTCACTGCCTAGGAGCAGCATTCAAACCACTTAATTTCATTTTTCATTTAAACATGAACATTACATATTGGGGGATTAACAGGTTTGGAGTGGTTTTGGTTGTTTTTGGTTTGGTGGGGGGATTTTTTGTTTTGCTTTTTGTTTGTTTGTTTTTGGGGGTTTTGTTTGTTTGTTTGTTTTTGTTTGTTGGGGTTTGTTTTGTGGGGATTTTTTGTTGGGGTTTTTTTGTGTGTTTTGGGGGTTTTGTTTGTTTTTATGAAACCAGGCAGAGGTTACCAACCACCATGTTGGTTTGAGACAAACTATCTGTACTCTTCTGCTATCTTTGAGGCAGACTGGGAAAGTCTTTAGTTCATTCTTTTTTTCAATGAGCTTTTTACTAATTATTACACTGATGATTTAGAACTTTTAAGATACTTTGAGGAGTGCAAGCAGTGGTAGAATGACTGTTACTACTGCCAACATAAAGTAAGAATAGACTCCACAAGATTTCTAGGCCACAGTGCCAGCAGTTGGTCGCACAAGAAACTGGAATTTTGTCATCAAACACCAAAACATCATCTGACACTGCAGGTACCTTTGGAGACAGCATAACACACAGGCAGCATAAAATGGCTGGCAAGAGTAAGAACCTGGACCAGGATTTTTAAAACCAGAACCCATCCACCCCACCCACCAACTCAAATACTGCACAGCTCTTGTCTGATTTTGCAGGAATTGCAGAGAACTTTGCAATACTGATGATTAATCAAATCACTTCTGCTGGTACCTATGCATGAATTTGTATGCTAACAGACTTCCCAAAGATTCATGCTCCAGATCAAGTGATTCAGGTAATATATCAAATTATCCAGATTAACTGCAGGAAAAGTCAGCTGGCCTGGGGTGTAAAGACAGAGAACTCTGGTGTTTAGTGGGAGGGGAAGAGAAGAAAGAAGGAAAAGGTTGTAATGTAAATCTTCATGAGCTGTACTGTAGAACAGCAGAGAGGTAACTTTGTAAATAGCATAAAAGATAACAATGGCTCTGAAATCCATCTGACAGGAAAACAGGAGCACAAACAACATTAAAAATATGTGTTGATAAGCTCAAAGCAACATAACAACCTTCCAGAGTAACATACATATGGATATGTGTTTCCTTAGGATTTAAAATTAACTACTTGATAGATTGAGGGGAATAACAATCTGTCGTAAAGAGATCTTTTAAACAAGGCACATATGCACTGTAATAATTTAATTGTACATCTCTGTATTTTAGAAACACATCTGACCTTCTGCACACTAAGAATTTATTGATTTTCAATAATTCTTAATGCTCAGCAGGATCCTTGATTCTCGGAGCAAGCCAACAGCAAGTGTTTGTAAATCTGTCTCCTAAATTGTAAGTGCCTTAACAAAAGGTGTCTCAGCTCTTTTTTAGTGAATTTATCTTTTGAAAATTTAGCGAAGTTATGTGTGCATCTGTCACTGTCATGCTCCATCCTTGTGATTACAGTTTCATGAAAATAGCAGCCAGGCAGCCGCCCAATTTCTTCCCTAAGTACGGAGGCAGGGGATGGTGTTCTGTATAACAGAGGGGCTGGAACGTCTGGAGCTGGCACAGTTGGCAATGGCGTGGCTGAGGGTGTCTCTGGGGAAGGATTAACCTCAAGTACAGGTACTGAGGGGACAGCCAGGAACGATGCCCTCCTTGACTTGCTACCTGTTAGCAGAGAGGGCCTCGTGAGTGAAGTGGCGAGTTGGAACCATGGTGGCCAGAGCGATCATGAAGCAACCAAGTTCAAAACCTGGTAACAAGAGGGAAAGCACCAACTTGGGCATGAGGAGAGCAGATTTCAGGCTGCTCAAGGAGTGAGTAAAGGTCCCTAGGAAAACACGTTCACTGTGGTACATCAGTGCTGGTCACTTTCTAGCAACACTTCCCAACAGCACAGGCAATTCCAAAATGTCAGAAGACAAGCAGACAAGGCAGGATTTAAATCCTCTGGCTGGCTTGGCTGACCAAGGCTGATCTTCTGGAGTTAAGGCAAAAAAAGGAAGTGTAGAACTAGTGGAAGTAAGGTCAGGTGACATGGGAGGAATACAGAGATCCTGCTCACCACCATAGGGAGAAAATTTGTGTGGCCAAAGCTCAGTCATAGTTAAAGTTGGCCAGAACTGTGGGGAACAATGAGATTATTTAAATGCATTGATAGCAAAAGGCAATGAAGAAATAACATTGACTGTGAGAATGGTAAGCTCCCAGTCAACCCTGAACTGTGGGATCTACTGCTCCAGCTGGATCCCTGTAAGTCTATGGGGCCTGATGGGATTCAGCTGAGAACAACTGAAAGTGCTGGCTGATCACCACAAGGCCTCTCTCAATGATTTTTGAACACTCTTGGGGACATGGAGAGGTCCCAGGTGAGCTGGCAAACGTTGTCCCAGTTTTCAAGAAGGATGACTCTGGAAACTAC
Organism: Chaetops frenatus; assembly: GCA_013400775.1. NCBI lineage: Eukaryota > Metazoa > Chordata > Aves > Passeriformes > Picathartidae > Chaetops > Chaetops frenatus. Next base: position 1,438,114 of record VZTR01003745.1, read on the forward strand.
AGGCCCATCAGTCTCACTTGAGGGCCTGGTAAAGTGGCCCTGCAGAGAGGCCTGGACAAAATAGAGGGCTAGGAAAGAGCAGCTCTATAAACGTCAACAAAGTCCAGTCCTGGAGGCAGTTCTGGGCACCATAAACGTAATAACAAAATTAAGCCAGGGGAGAGTGTCCAAAGGAGGGTTACAAAGATGGTCGTGACTCCAAGACTGCCAGAGCTCAAGGAGCATTTGGACAACGCTCTCACAGCACATGCTGTGATTCTTGGAGCTGTCCCCTGATAGACCAAGAAGAGTCGGACTTTGAGGATCCTTAGGGTCGCTTCCAACCCAGGATATTCTATGATTCTTTTCTGTGATTCTAAATTTTTTTCTTTGTATCATTTCAGGATCAAGAAGTGGCTTAAATACACAGGTTGTTCATAATGAAGCAGTGATGGAGTCAATAAATTAAATAAAATCAGCCCCATGCATGGGTTTCTTGAGTTATACTGAAATTTACTCCTCTGTCTTTGGGCTGGGTATTCCATTACGATGCACAGGGCAAAAGAAAAGTAACATTTCAAAAGGTTCTTCTTTTTGTCCCTGACAGAAATGATGGGGCTACAGGAGATGTGTATCAGCAGGATCAGCTCTCACCTTCAAATTCAAAGCATTAGGATGACTGGGAAGAGGTTTCCTTAAGATCAAGATGTCAAAATACTCCCCTTGCTTTTCTTATTTTGCTTCTACTGTTTCCTTTGATTGCTTTTGTCAATCTACTGTTTGCCTTCCCCTTGGTTTGATTCACCTCCCATCACGAATCCCCTTATATTTCAGTCTTCTAAAGAGAGTATTTTGCACCAGAGGGAACATCTCTTCAGAAAAATTTTGTTGGATTTAAAGCCTGCCTATTCTGATTTTTGAATGATGCTCAGATCTTACTTTATACATTCTCTTTGAACAGTTACATTGTTTTGTTCATTTTATTTCTTATTTTCATTTTAATCTCCAGGTATTTAAAGGTACCTAGAAGTCTTTTTCTGTAATCATGCATTCAGAGTGGTGAGCAAATACTCCATGGTGAACATCACAGTTCATTTCCCCAACCAAAATGAAAAGAAATGTCAGGACTGGGTTGAAAGCCAAAGGACAGGTACATGCTTTAACATATAATTTCCCAGTGGACCACAGCACACACTGCTGTCTTGCCAGTAAACACATCCTGGCAGACACTTTTCTTTCATTAGTAAAATATCACATTTTTCCACCAATTAAGAACATTGTTATGCGCTTCTTTTTTAAACACTATTTACCTAATGGACAAAGCATGNGAACTAGTGGAAGTAAGGTCAGGTGACATGGGAGGAATACAGAGATCCTGCTCACCACCATAGGGAGAAAATTTGTGTGGCCAAAGCTCAGTCATAGTTAAAGTTGGCCAGAACTGTGGGGAACAATGAGATTATTTAAATGCATTGATAGCAAAAGGCAATGAAGAAATAACATTGACTGTGAGAATGGTAAGCTCCCAGTCAACCCTGAACTGTGGGATCTACTGCTCCAGCTGGATCCCTGTAAGTCTATGGGGCCTGATGGGATTCAGCTGAGAACAACTGAAAGTGCTGGCTGATCACCACAAGGCCTCTCTCGATTTTTGAACACTCTTGGGGACATGGAGAGGTCCCAGGTGAGCTGGCAAACGTTGTCCCAGTTTTCAAGAAGGATGACTCTGGAAACTACAGGCCCATCAGTCTCACTTGAGGGCCTGGTAAAGTGGCCCTGCAGAGAGGCCTGGACAAAATAGAGGGCTAGGAAAGAGCAGCTCTATAAACGTCAACAAAGTCCAGTCCTGGAGGCAGTTCTGGGCACCATAAACGTAATAACAAAATTAAGCCAGGGGAGAGTGTCCAAAGGAGGGTTACAAAGATGGTCGTGACTCCAAGACTGCCAGAGCTCAAGGAGCATTTGGACAACGCTCTCACAGCACATGCTGTGATTCTTGGAGCTGTCCCCTGATAGACCAAGAAGAGTCGGACTTTGAGGATCCTTAGGGTCGCTTCCAACCCAGGATATTCTATGATTCTTTTCTGTGATTCTAAATTTTTTTCTTTGTATCATTTCAGGATCAAGAAGTGGCTTAAATACACAGGTTGTTCATAATGAAGCAGTGATGGAGTCAATAAATTAAATAAAATCAGCCCCATGCATGGGTTTCTTGAGTTATACTGAAATTTACTCCTCTGTCTTTGGGCTGGGTATTCCATTACGATGCACAGGGCAAAAGAAAAGTAACATTTCAAAAGGTTCTTCTTTTTGTCCCTGACAGAAATGATGGGGCTACAGGAGATGTGTATCAGCAGGATCAGCTCTCACCTTCAAATTCAAAGCATTAGGATGACTGGGAAGAGGTTTCCTTAAGATCAAGATGTCAAAATACTCCCCTTGCTTTTCTTATTTTGCTTCTACTGTTTCCTTTGATTGCTTTTGTCAATCTACTGTTTGCCTTCCCCTTGGTTTGATTCACCTCCCATCACGAATCCCCTTATATTTCAGTCTTCTAAAGAGAGTATTTTGCACCAGAGGGAACATCTCTTCAGAAAAATTTTGTTGGATTTAAAGCCTGCCTATTCTGATTTTTGAATGATGCTCAGATCTTACTTTATACATTCTCTTTGAACAGTTACATTGTTTTGTTCATTTTATTTCTTATTTTCATTTTAATCTCCAGGTATTTAAAGGTACCTAGAAGTCTTTTTCTGTAATCATGCATTCAGAGTGGTGAGCAAATACTCCATGGTGAACATCACAGTTCATTTCCCCAACCAAAATGAAAAGAAATGTCAGGACTGGGTTGAAAGCCAAAGGACAGGTACATGCTTTAACATATAATTTCCCAGTGGACCACAGCACACACTGCTGTCTTGCCAGTAAACACATCCTGGCAGACACTTTTCTTTCATTAGTAAAATATCACATTTTTCCACCAATTAAGAACATTGTTATGCGCTTCTTTTTTAAACACTATTTACCTAATGGACAAAGCATGAACATTCTAACAGTGAAAAAACCTAATTCTCAAAAAACCCTAACAACACTACTGATTATTTTTTTCCTCTTTCTTGCCTTAACAGCAGCATAAATTATTCTTCAGCAAATAACATCAATTAGCAACAGAAGTAGGATGTGCTCCTATAAAAGGACATTATCTCCCCTTGGCTAATATGACCTTTTTAAAACCAAGGTAAAACTTTTAATTAAAATCTGAGTTGCTTCAAGCACTTCTTAAAACTAGGAATTTTTCATTAAATTGATGTAATTATGAAGTACCAAACATGCCAAATTGAAAAGTAGTTTATATATATCACATATTGATTCATATAGACTACATAAATTTGTATAACAAGCAGATTGATGTAAACATATTTTATTTAAAAAGTGAGACATTAAATCTATGTCCATTTGCTTTGCTGCATATTGGTTTATGAATAAAATATGTTGTTGCATGGCTGTTTTATTTGCTTGTATATAAAACAGGGGTTCATTTATGACAAATTGATTAATGCATATAATAAGTTGACTTGCAGTTGCAGAATATTAAATGTGCTAGGATTGCTTTTGGTTTTGTAAGACATTAATTTTTTGATAGCCTTACTAGTAGGATTTAAAACACATAAAAGTCTATTTGCCTTTCTTTAACTGCAAGTAACAACCATTAGAGTTGATAGGACTTCTGTATGCAGTTAGAGTATGAAAAAATATTCTCAGACTTATATGGATTAAAGGGAATATAAATACAATTGGAATCTTGTAGGAGATTTTGGGGTAGTTTGACAGCCAAATGTGGAAAAAAATATTCACGTTCATAAGACATATGACATATAACATTTCCAGAACAGGTAAGTGTTGCACATCTTATTCATGTATCCCATGTTAATATCAGGCACAAATGGTGTGGTTGGCTTAATTATGCACATTTTAAGCAGACTTAGAATCTCATGTCATTCTCCTCAAGCTCAGGGCACAGACCGATCAAGGGGAAGGGTATTTGGCAGGAGGAAGGGATCAAGAGGAAGGCTTCTCCTCCCTCTCCAACGTGGTCAAACAGCAGAGAGCACAGCAGTTTACAGCTACCTCACAGGTACAGCTGATTACAGAAATACTGGTTTTATAAGACTCTTGCACCACAGCCTGTTTGCTCCATCTGTAGTAGAGTCCAGTGTGGAAAAGAACAACACAAAGAACAAAAATAATGTATTTAATTTATGAAGCCAGGACCAGAGTGCCAGGCATGGGGCTCTGCCCAGCCAGGGAGGCAATTTCAGTGCTGGCAGCAGGGCCGAGGTCCATCAGAGCTCCATCTGCTGACACGGACAGCAAGCTCAGCCAAAGCTCATCCACAATTATCACATCCATAATTTCCACAGATCTTTCAATTCTGTCAAAACTCTGAGCTAATGACTAGCCACAAAGAAAGGAGTAAAACCAAGTTTTTCAATGGGAGCTGGCCAGAGCAGAATTAAAAGGAGAGGCACTCCTCAAGAAACAACTGATCATTTCCCCTTTGACAACCTTTTCCATGGATTTCAACACGAGAAGAATTATTTACGTATATGTTTTTTATATATTTTAGTAAGGCGAACACGACATTACAAAGCAGATTTAAAATTACATACATTAAAAATATGAAGACCAGAGAGTGCTCTTTTAAGTGTCAGAATATTTCTCATTAGAAAGAATGGCAGGTTTGAAAATACAGAACCTGACCAAGTAATGCCCATTTAATCTTTTCAAATGTTACATTTACTTTTAAATAAAAATGTATTTCCTGAAACACAAGAGCTTTACTGATTCCAGTGCACTCCTAACCAGAACAAATGTATCTACCCTGAAGCCCAAATATTTCAGCCAAAAAATCAATGCATTTTAACACAAGCCAATAAAATTACATCTGAGACAAACTATTCTTATTATAACCAATACATTTCCCCTGGAATGTATGTAACACTACTGAAACCAACCTGGAGTCCCTGAAACTGACTTAAATCTGGTTAAAAGGCTAAAGAGGGGGAAAACACAAAACACAAAAAAATCTACTAGTGCTCCACACCTTACTATGTTTCAGAAAACTTGGAATATTTCTATTTTCTTTATCTTGACTCTCACCTCATTCATCTTGAACCATTCAATGCACTGTCAACAACTCCATGTCCCTGCCTAAATACTATTTTAGATTGTAGCAATCTCATTTTAATCAGGTAACACATGTCCTCAGTATTAATAGTACAGAAAGCAGGACGGCATGCAGAAGGCACTGTACTGCTCCCTTTATATTTTTTAAGGAAATTGTTTTTCTTTTTCTTTTTTTAAGGAATTTCTCTTTTTATTTACCTGTGGATTTTAGAAATTTCATGAAAAACAATCTTCCCAACTCCTATCTCTATTGCCTGGATGCCATTTTGTGGGATTTCCTGTGACGGGGCAAGTAAAACACTGAGACCAGTGGGAAGCAACTCCTCAGCAAGCAGAGCAGGCAGATGATGTTGGTACCTCCCTCTCACATCCAGCAGTGCTGACTAGAACCAGCCTGAAGCCTGTCTACACTGCCTGGCCACTTTGTGCCTGATTGGTATTTTAAACTATGCTGAAGAGCACAAAGTGCCACTTTTGCATCATAGAAAACATAAGAAATATTTTATTTTTATTTTTAGAGGTTTTTTGGAAAAATCTGATGTCCATATTTTTTGTATCTTCTCCTCATAAATGACCCAAGATATAAAAACTTGAGTACTAACATCAGCTGTAACATCACATCTAGCTCTATAGTGCCCGATTAGATCATCCTGGTTTGAACTAAAACTTCCTGAAACAATGTGTACTCCCTCTAGTGTCCACAAAAATCCATTCCAAATGGTGACTAAAATGCATGAAACTAGTTTTAGAATAAATGCAGATGAAAATGAATACATCTGAGAATTAATACTCACTGAACTAAATCTCACCCATTCACCTTTCAAACAGAAGCTGAAAACTGATGAAGACTTAAGGCTGAATACAGATCTGGTCTGGAAAAGACCCACGTAACAGGAAAGAGAGGAGTGTTTCACTGCTAGGACAAAAAAAGTATCTGCTAAATTTCTCTTTGGTCACAAATCAGTGCATTTACCCTGATATACCAGTCAAGTAATTTGCCTCTGAGAAAACCACTAACACTATAAATTCACAATTAGATTAAAATCAATTATTTAAATCAAAGTTTTCTGCTTGTTGGTTTAAATCAGAGTTAAATCACTTTGATTCATGTCAATTCACCTTATTGAACCCCTTAATCTTTCAGTCGATGACAAAGCTGCCATTGACTTGGAGTGGATGGTTCAGGAGGATTCCCTCAGGCTGCACAAACCAAACTCCTGCCTGGTCTGCCAGAATCACGTTCAAACAATTATCAGCCCCATCTGATAAATTAGTTTTATAGACTGACACAGACAATGTCCAGAATTACACCACCTCGTGCTGAACACTCAAGTAACGTGCAGGGAGGATCTCTGCCTGTGTCATCCCCTGCATGTTTATCTTCCCACAAGCCCTGGTTCAAAGCTAACTTGTCCTTTCTTGGCGTGGAAACCCAGATCCAGTTCCATGTACATCACTCTGGTTGAACCAGTGCAAAACTCTGTTTACATCACACTGGGTCCCATCTGTCCACTCATGGAATACTGGCAGGTCAGGGTCTAAAAGTTTCCTGCATTTGATTTGTTTACTTCTGGAGCATAATTAAAAATGCAGGACTTTTAATAAAAAGCTGGATAATGTTGCACTGCCATTCCAGTGGAAGAGAAAGATCCTGCATCCATTATTCACAACTCTCTCTGAACTCAGAGCTGGATTTTGCCAACATATTAATTTTCCCTATTTTTTTTTCCCGAGTAAAAAAGAAAAGATCATTGGAAGAGAATCAAAGTAGGGAGCATACACAACAAGCACACATGCAAATCCAAATCAGAAAATATTTTCAGCTAAAAAAGGGCTGCAAATAAAAACAGAAAGGCAATTTAAACAATCAAATTAAATAATCCAATTAAAACAAACTAATTCATATATTCCCATGGGTGTCTTGATGAGCTCTAAATGGAGGCCTGAGGTAAATGAAATAGTACCATTAATTTAACAAAAGAAAATGATTCTTGCCTCCCTCCCTTCCCCAAAATGCCTGTTTTGCTAGAAATCCCATCTTTATATTTTTGAACTATTCCATTTTTAACAGCCATTTCTGAGCATCCAAAGGGCTTTTGTGAGAAGTTACATCTTTCTGGGAACTGCATGTAGTTCTGATTAACACTGATAAAATAAAATCAGAATCTACCACTCATAATGAGGCAATTATCTTGCAAGCTAAAAATAAAAATGAAAAATCCAATTAAATGAGTTCATTTTCACTAATACTGACCAGTTGTTTTTCCCTGCACTTTTGGCTCAGAAAACATGCACAAGTGATCATGTAATTTGCACCCAGAAACATGCTCATGCTGCTGCATATATATATATATTTGGAATCTAATTTCACACTTTATGGATAGGCATTTAAGAAAAATGGAGCTCTATTTCAATAAATATTTGTTTTTTTACATTTTCTTTACCTCTTCTGGGTAGCACCAGCAACAATATCATTACCATATGGCCAAGGTGGTCAAGAAATCAGTAGCTTATTACCCATGATCACACCAAACTGCAGATGAATTATATAATTTGTCTTCCCAAGTCAGATTATGGTGACCACATTGGCATTGTCCCCATGGTTACACCTTGATTAATTTTTGAATTATGTACAAAATTTCAGCATAAGCAGCTGCTGGGCAGGAACCCAATGTAAACATGGTACCCTGCTTAACTGGGATATCCTACTGAATTATCCTTTATTGTACCACCAGAAGGCTATTAATAGTGACACTTTCAATAAGCTGCATTTTTGAAAGTGAACTAGAAATCACCACAGTGGTAAAGCACTTAGAAGTTATTGCTATACCACTGAAGAAATACAAACACAGTTATTAGATGTATTTTTAAAGGAAGACTTTTTTTTTTCCACCCCATATGAATTACTGCACTCATAGTTTTTAAGTCAGAAGGTGGTGCCTGAGCAAAACAAAGGTGCTTACTTGGCAAAGAAATTCTAAATTGCTGACACCAAGCATAGCACACTAAAAACAGAGCTATTAGGATTTTAAAGAGTATAGTGGGAAATAAACAGCTAAACACAAAGAGAACAGAGTGGGATGGAGGAGCTTCATCAACCCAGTCTGAAGGAAGGCTGGTCCAAGAGCAACTGAAAACAGCAAAAAACAAATGGGCATTTGTCAAAACAGAGTTTTCCACCATAAAATCATGGGTGCTGTGTTAGAAAGGAATCCTTTTCAGATCTGCTTTAAAACATCTATCAAGAAAATGTGAAGATAAAGCTCACATTGATACCCTAAAACCACCTTAGAAACTTCTTCTACACCAAAAGTGTAAAAACGGCAGAGAAAGCAGGGGCATGCAAAGGTACAAGAAAACAAGGACAAAGTTGATCTCCTGGATGCCCTCCTTGTCTTCCAGCAGGTTTTGCTCTGCCACTGTGCAGAATCAGATTCATGGATTTGGGCCAAGAAATACACAGTTATGATTTTATTGAACAATCTTTATTGGTGGAGAGGGGTTGTTAAACTTCCACTTAGAGCTTTTTTCAAAATGTATTTTAGTAAAAAGGCTGAAGCTCCAGGGATGGTTATTCCAGGATAAATGCAGGAGCCAGAGTGAAGCTGTAATGTAGAACAAGGAAGAAAAAAGAAAATACTCTCAAGACATTAAGGTCATCTCCTACCTTTCATTCATTCTTTTTCCCCTAAAACTACCTATCTCACCCTAATATTTTTTGATTCAAGACTTAAGGACTCTTCTGGGCACTTTACCTACTACAAGTTGAGTCAGACTTCCCACTCTTCACTGTTATCATGCTAAGAGAAACCAGCCTTTTTTTTTTCCTTTTTTTTTTTTTTAAATTTTTTATTTAAACACCTACTCAAACAGTTTTCCAGTCTGTTAACCTTGGGACCCCCCTTCACCACCAGTTAAGAGGTGACATTTGAAGCCTGGAAGTTCCCCATGTTCACAAAATGGGTTCCTTGAGCTCATCTGAAGACAAATTTTTATTTATCTCCATGCTCTCTTCCTGAAAACATCATTTTTCCTACACTATATAACCCCTGACTCAACATACACCAAACATACATCTCATAGTCTTGTGGTAACTGATCCGTCACTTAGGAAGGAATTCAATTTTGCAGGTTCAAGAAAAATCAGCTTGCAAAGGCAAATTAAGAGAAAAATGTATTATACCTGAGAATGCAATTGTTAAGCAACCCCCTCATTTATAAGATTATTCACTGAATAATGACTTTGGGAATATCTTGTGAAGATGAGTTTTATGTGTCTATTAGCTGCCAATCCACAATCTTTTCCTTCACCCCATTCCCTTATAGGCAAGAGCTGCAGTTGCAGATTCATCTTTAGTTTTTGTTAGTCCTGGCTTACCATGCAAGGAGAAGAGGAAGCAATGCCTAATCTGCTCTGTGTAGCTCGGAACAAAAGGAAATAATACAAGTGGGGCAGAAGGGAGCTCACTCTAGAGCCCCAGCGACCTGCCTGTGCTCAGCAGACTAGACATAAGGAGACCATGGGGAAGAAAATGCATTTCCAAGCAGGTTGCAGGAATAAGGATGCCAGGTGGAAGGATGGCATGTTTTCACCGTGTTTGTTTTCAGGTTTGTAACTAAAGATGGTTTAAGGACTTGGCATGGGAAAGACAAGAGCTCCCCCAGGAGCCTGGCTTTGGGCTCACCTGGGCACAGGCTGCTCTGGAGAGGGCTCTGCCTGGCCAAGGAACAGCTCACAAACACCATCTCACCTTGAGGAGTGGTGGAGCTTGGACCTTTTTTTAGCAAGGAGCTGAAACAAATGCAATTTCCATGCAGGCAGACTGCCTCTCCTGGTGGCCAGGGCCAGGAGAGGCCTCTCTTGCCTGCAAAGAGGTTATAAATAGCAGCATTATTCATGCACCGATAGCAGATACTCCAACACGTCTCAAAGTCAGAGTGACTGCAAACCAAGGCAGTGATACACACAAATCCATAGCATTCCTAAAATAACCTCTCTTTTGTAGCTCTTGGACAAGGCGAGGCTGCATCCTCCTGGTACAGCAGAAATGTCAAAGGCATCCTCCTCTTTATCCATGTGGATGAACTTGCTAAGAGAAGCCATGCTGCCGGAGCAAATCAGGTACAGTTTCAAACAGAGATTAAGTGACTTTCACAAGCTGGAAAGAACACTGGAATAAGGGGAATGAAAGGAAGGAAAGATTAAAAGAAAGGTGAATAGGTGACTCCTTTGATGAAAAAATGAACAGGTTAAAAAATATGAAGAAAGCACATCCAAAACCCAAAAGCTCAAGCCATTTCAGTAGTATTCAGACAACCTCCAAATAGGAACAGATTGTTAAGGTTTCTGGAATCAAGAGATGTGATTTTTGTGAAATACGATTTAGCAATAGTTAATATTCTAGATGTATTTGCAAAATGTTTTTCCTCTCAGACTTTAATAAAGAGTATTTTTTAAAGCCTAACTATTAGTATACACTTTGTATAAGAGAGACAGACTTATGAAAATTAGTTTCTAATTAAATAAAAATCAACAGATGGCACTCTATAGGCAAGCCTTTATTTTCCTCATTTAATATATAGCTTTGCCTGGAAATTCTTGTGTGATTTAAAGAGTTTGCAATTTGGACACGACAACGCTGAATAAGTCACATGAAATGTGTTTAAACTGGATTGTCCCTAACAATGTCATCAATGACAGATTAAAAAGATATATACAAGGCAAAAAATCCAAACAACTTGTATTTCCTAGTTTTTACAAGAATAATAATTTTTTCAGCCATTGACATTGTAATTATCTTCTGTAAAAAGGTATTTTAATTCACATACACAAACACAAGATTTGCTGGTTGCAGCTACATGTGCAACTTTGCACAAGGAATCACAAGAGTATTTCTTCTTAAATGTGAAGGGCTGGAACTCTATGGAGTGTTACAGTAAACTGAGCTGCACACAGACTGGATCTCAGTAAGGAAAAGCACAAGTGAGTCTTCCTCACCCCAGCCCTCCAAAACGAGTTCACCTTAATGCACCTTTTTTTACATGACAAGTACAACTTCCAGCTAACTAACTTTACCTTCCCTAACCCTTGGCAGGAAAACAGGATGGACCGGGCCTGATTTTTGGAATACAAGGCTCAGACACAGAGGGAGTTTTGTTCTGGGTTACACAGGACACGATTTCAGCTGTGTTTTCTATCCCAGGAACTGTCAGGGGCCACTTCAGCTGCAATAGTACTGGCAGAACCCATTTTGGGCAAAAAAGTCCCATCAAAGAGTACTTCAGGCCCTACTTTGGGAATTTTTAACTAGCACTGAATTAAGTTCACATCCCCCTGAACTCCCCCCAGCAATATCTGGGAGTAAACAATGATTACAATAACTCAACAGTATGTTTTTAGTTGGTTATCAGAGATGAAAGGTGACTACACTGCAACTCAAAGGAGCAGACTGACATGTAATTGCACGGGTTTTGTCCTTGTGCAAATAAGTCACAGTTTACTGTAGGCTGATTTTTCTCTGTGTGATATCTGGATTAGCAATTAACATTTTAATTAAAGATGGATTAACAAATATTAGGAAAATTATGTCTGGAACTGTTCAATTTAAAATCCCCCATATATACACAGATAAACATGTCATTAAGTGCAAGTCATTTTCTGGTCTGTGTAAAAAGGATACGATTTATGTCTTTGAGAGACAGCACAATAATTTGATATTATACATGGAGATAGCTACTGAACAAATATAATACATGGGGAGTGGTTTTTTGGGGTTTTTTTAGAAGCTGTATAATTACCATTAAGTTTAAGATGTTCATTTAGTGGAAGTTCTGACTGCAGTTTGAGCTATAGACCAGATGAACTTAGCTATGTTCAAACAGAGCATGGTGGTGAAGGAGGACACACTGTTCTAAATGTAAATTGTATTAGCAACAACATATTGAGATCTCTGTACTCCTTGTTCCATTTGCAGTTTTTTGCCACGAGAATAAATCACAGTGTGCTTTCTGTTCTTGTAGCAATCTTTGCAGGGAGAAGCCAGAATCTGCACCATGTGCTTTTCACTCTGCATCTGGTCTCCTTTTGTCGAGGCACCCTGGGTGCTTGGTTTGCTTTTTCTGCTGTATTTTCTGTGAGGGTAAAACCTCCTAATGTCCATCTCACCTTCTTACCAGAGGACAACATTATGATCAGAAAATAAGTGGCACTAATGACCAAGCAAGTCAAATGGAGAATAGGAAAAAGAGCATAATGTGTGGAATATTTGGACCTATTTACTGGTCATTAAATTTACAGATAAATCGCACTTTCAGCTTGGTCATAGAAAGGAACTGGGAAAAGTACACTTATGGCAAACAGTATTATCAGAACCTGCAAAAAACTTGAATATTCTCATCAGCACCTTTTGAACCAATCTAGATACAGCTAAATGATTTTGCATTTGTAAAAATTTATTATACTTGGATGAGTAGTAAATAACATCATACATACAATGAAGCATTGATTTATAAAGCCAGCCTTTTTACTGTTTAGTCCCAACGTGTTTTAGCTTTCAATAAAACACTCAAAAGAAATAAATCCAGATCATTATAGTGCACTGTTTCTACAGCAGTAGCAAACAAAACAAAAAAAAAAAAAAATCTCTTAAGCCAAATAACTTCAAAATAGCAAAGCTTTCTGGCTATGTAGTTGCTGAGCATCTCCCTTGGTTTTACTTCACTGACAAGAGTAGTGATAAAGAAGTTTATTTCCAACAGGTACTGAGGTGGTAGAGCACCCACTGGTGGGTAGAGACACATCCAATGAGAAGCAAGTGCAACAATTCACAGCTAAGCAAACAAGAAAACTGAATACCTTTGGAAAGGAAAAAAGCCTTTTCATCCAACCTAATGTTTAAGGCAATATTTATATAGGTCGTGTCAGATTTGACTATGACTCCTTTCTGTATGTCAAAGTCACACATCTAAAAATCCACATTCAGAGACTAGAAGAGGAGACTCAACAAGAAAGTCTCTTGTGTCTACAAAGCAACTAGAAAACACTGAGGCAGCAGAATTGCATTTTAAAGCTGCTCGCTTGAGTTTAAACATGACATTCTGTCATTTCATGGGCAAGCAACAACAGAGCAATACTCATAATACAGTGTTCACTCTGACACCATCATTCCTAAAGGTTGGCTCAACATTTTCATGGAATAACTTTGTTAAACTGTGGCTAGGATTTTTTTTTTTTTTTTTAAATACTAGTGTCAGTCTGTGTCTGGACCACACTGAGGTTCAAAGCCTTGGGCTTGGAACTACCTAACTCACATTTAACTCTGCAAAAGTTGGCACTAGACAAGAGCAGAGCCTGTGTAGAAAGGTAGAGATGGGGTGAATTGGTTTCTGAGAGAAAAGACTCTCGCGTCTTCCCTGGGAGCCTCATGATTCTAGCAGAGAGCAGTGGCAAAGCAAATACAACCTTCAGAGTCTTTCTGAAAAATACAAGTGCGTGATTAAACATCTGTGAGGTACTGAGAGCCATTACACAGCCGGGCCACAGACACCAGCTAGCTCCTCTGCAGAGGCAAATCCCTGCACCCACCCACCTACAAGGCTGCATCCCAGCAGGATGTCCGAGCAGGTGTCCGAGTTTGTAATAAACAATTTCCATCCACTGTGAAGTTCTGTGATGTGAATTTCAGAAGCACAGGCCCCATATATTTCTACTGTAAACACTGTAGTGTTTGCACCTCTTCTTTCTGTAAATGTTTTGACTTGTCCTCAGAGCATCCTTTGAAATTGCCAAAGAACCAACACCTCCTTGTTTCTTTAACTTGTCAAGTCATGCACTGCTATTAACATTGCAGGAATAAAAGCAGAAACAAAAACAAAACCTGAGCTGTATTATTGGAAGAATAGAAATTCAAAGTGCTGGCCATAAATTACACTGAAAGGGAAGTTCTAAAATGCCCTCGCAGAAGTTGCTGCAATGTTTTGAAGGGAGAGAGGGTATTTCGAAGTGGCACATGTGCTGCCTGAAGCTGAGCTGTCATAGCAACAACCTCATTAAAGCACCCCTCTTGGGAGTGTTAACCTGTATTCCAACTGTTGGAAAGCTGTCATTTATAATGCGACTTAATTCAGTTACGAGTCAAAGTATAGTAGACAGCAGAAAAGTGAAACTGCTAATTTAAGGAATTCATAAAAGAACATGAATACCATGTCAAACAGCTGTGAAAAAAATCTGGCTTTTGCCCTCATCATCATCTGTTCCCTGAAACTATCACCACTATTTCAGTCTTTAAGCCTATGATTTACAAGTTATTGGCAATTCCTCTTTCCTTGCCACCACCCCTCTAACCAAGGCTCGGGTTGTGGCTCTGTTCTTATCTTACCATCCCTACATAGAAGGCACCGCCATCTCAACTGCTCACCCGAATTTTCTCCAGCTCTCACACAGAGCCCTCACCCCCAGCAACTCACAACCCCACAGACAATCCCACAGCAGGATCTGCTCTGCTCCTCTACTGCACCATCCTCAAGGCTCTTCCTTCAGTATCCATCTTTCCCCTAGAATCCTCCCAAAAATGACAATTCAAATGAACATTATGATCCTTAGAAACATCTGCCAATATCCAGAGCTGCCTGAATATGATACTCATCACTTCTCTAATGGAGTGGCTGTGCAGCAGCTGAATAAATTCATGCATATTTGGATTTCACTTTTAAAGATCTATGATTTAATAACTAATTGACAGCAATAACGCATCAGTACAATATGTTTTGGAAGGGTCTTTCAGTTTTTAGAGGAGTAGAGATAATTGTAGATGAAAAATGAAAGAAAATGGCACTGCTTAGTAAATGAGTCGTTAACCTTTCAACCCGAGAGCTCCCGCTGGAAGCCTGACCAGAGGGACTGCAAGAGCTCCAGCAGCTGCAAGAGAAAGAATAAAGTTAATTCAATAGCTTTGGATTTCTTTTAGTTCTTTTAAATGCTTCCAAACTTGGTCTCCATCTCCTCAAAACAGTTGCTTGCCACAGCATTTTATGCATCACGAGGCAGGCTCAGATATTCCCCGTTTGGTAGATCTCATAGGAAAGGTGAGCTTTACATATCCTTGCCCATAATGTGCTGTCTGCAGCATTTTAAGCTAAAACACGAACCAGTCATCTGCTGTCAGTGCTGTGACCTTGAGTGACAAAAATCACAATTTTTCCTTTTTGCTTGCAGCTCCCCAAACAGCAGGAACAATCTCCTCAAAGGTCAGGGAGCTGCAGCCTGCAGGGCAGCACTCCTCCCATGGGAAGCTGGGAGAGGAACAGCGACCAGCAAAGCACAAAACCACCCAGTTTTAACTTCTGTGGATCCCAAAAAGTGTCTGAACTCATGATCCAGTGCTCTCCCTCAGTCAAGATTGCTTGGACAAATTATGACTGTTTACATAAATCAATCCACAAACTTGGTTCAAATTTTGGTAGAAATTTCAAGACTTGCAGCTCTCTGTTTGGATCACAGCTTACAGTGTTATTGCTTAGAATAACAACACAATACAGAGACTAAGCAATAAAAGTACCTGTGACTTGCATAAAACATGTTATTTACATCAGGCTCCTGGTATGACATCCGTTAAAAAGAAAATACTGCTCATATTTGCACTGATCTCAGTTATCCTGCACAGCCACACTTACCAAGAGATACACAAAATAAAATTATTAGCTTCTGGTTTGCTGGTTTGTTAAAACAAGCCATCTCTGCCGTTCTAGGTATGGCTCTAATACACACGGATCTGTACAAGACTTTCTGTATTAATGTGTTTATTTGTTAACTGTTGGCAGAGTTGTACAAGAGTACATTTGCAGCCAGTTGCAACTTACAGATTTTACAATAAAAAGGGAGAAATATTGGCCAGATAGTTAATTAAATGGCACTGAAACCATTTTTTCCCCTTTCACAATTTCCAGTTAGTATTCCAAACCTGTCTTAGGTGCCCCAGTGACATGAAAACCAATAAATCTTCATTTATTGTCAGTAGATTTCTAACCTGGCTGTTTTAAACAGCATGATGAACACATTTTAGCAGAATATATTAGCTGTGCCAGTTTAATAAGGGGGAGATTGATGAAGCCTTTCCTTTCTTCCCCTGTATGAAGCACAGCACCCAGGGAAGAAAATCCTTTGGATTTTCCTTCTTCAGCAGCACGTTTGCCTTTCCTGGGACACCATTTCTCCTCCTTGGACTATTACTAGCCAGTCTTCTCCAAATGAAGTTTCCACTGAAATTCAAGAGGGATCTCAAGCTTTATCAGCACCCAACCTCAGCCTCCAGGGCTGTACTGCTGTGCCCAAGCTCTGCACAGGTTTCCCCTCTCTGTTTCCCTCCTTGTTGGGCTCAAAGCCAACACAAACTGAATGTGGTCACCTGGCCCTGACAGGGAATGAGGTCTGAGGAGGGCTTACCCTCCCCTGGGGAAGAGCCAGGGTGCAGCCCAGGTGGGCCAGGGTCAGAGCTCCATCCCTGACCCCTCACTCCAGGATCAGCATCAGCAGCACCACCAGCACTGAAGACATGTCTCAGATCAGATTTTCTGACAATTAAAGGGTTACTAAGGACAAAGGAGAAATTTTCTTCCCCACTATATAAAACTTAAGACTACCCAGAAAAATACAAATGCTTCCCTTTATTTTTTTTTTTAAGGAGAATACTTGTCTCACATTTAAAATTGCTCCAAGAATTAATCCTCTTCTTGACGCCTGCATCATTCACATGAAGAACGAGGAGACCACACCATGAGCAACCCTTCTCCATCATCAGCACAGGAGAAGCAGGAGCCCAACCCCACTCTTTCCAGGAGGTGCTTTACTTAGTCCCAATTGCTCAGGCATTTTTCTTTCAAAATAAACATAATTTATCAGTTTTTCCAAAACTTTCCCCAGCCCCTTCTGTAGAAGGGAGGCAGGAGTTGTGACCTTGGCAAGTGTATGAGCCCCAGAGGTCCAGCAGGAAGGAGATGTTTTGAGAGGTGTTTCTCCCCCAAGTATGGGCATGCATATTGTTACTGGCTAATGAAATTCATACTCATACCTCCCACTTACTTACTCCTTCTGAAGGATATCCTTTTGGATGCTTTGTGGTCCAACAGACTTTGACATCTAAGAACCTGTTAGTCTGCTTTTTATTCCTCTTGTAATTAGAACAAATGTTCAGGTTATTGAGAGAATTAAGTAAGTCAATATTAATGAGCTTTTGGACTATGTTTTAGACCACTTCAGCCGACAACTGCAAAGTACTCTGGCTTACTTTGCCAGGGTTTTGGGTTTGTTGGTTTTAATCACTAACAGACTTCTCAGGGGGAAAAAATGGTAAGTCTGGGCACCCAAGGTGGCCAAACCGAAAAAACTCCGTTTATACTACTAGTTACACACTCCTGCCCCTAAAAACAAAAGAGCTCTAAAGAACAGAGCACTCTACCAAATACAGTTTTGAGGTATGTACTTACATTAGATATAACCAATTGCTTTAAAGGGCAACCATTCCCACAGCACAAAGTTCACATAAATATTCCCACAAGTCCCAAATGCAAACACTATCTGCAAAGTCCACATGCTTCGTATTTCACCAAAGCTTTGCAGAATACATTTAGCATAAGAGAAAACAGAGTTAGGTTTTACTCTTCACTTCATCTTTTCTGACAGAAAGGTGTCAATAGAAAGGTGCTGACAGGAAAGCTGACTGCAGTCCATGCAACTTCATTACTGAAGTATGGGGGGATTACTTGGTGTTATTGAAACATCACTGCACTACTGCTGACGTCTTTTTTTTCCTTCCTTACAGTGTAGTGATTCCTATTGGGATGAGTTACTTTTAACCTTCAGTTATTTATCAGTGGGGGAAAAAAAAAAAACAAACAACTTTAAGTCTACAGTAAGGCAGGTGAATGTAAAATACACCCGTGCAGACTTGAAGTCCCACAGTGGGTACAATTCATTTCTATAAAAATTAGATCCGGATCATCCATGAACTCTTCACTAATACACTCATTCCCAAAAGCAAGTGCTTTAAGAAGCCTCCTGTATTTTCAGGAAAGGAAGAAGAGATGTTGATTTCCCCATGGTTTATCAAAGACAATACTTGCACATACCAAATGCTGCTGCTTAACTCTTCACGTATTCAGCAACACAAGCTCTTGGTTCAGAAGCACTGTGGAGGCTGCTAGAGTTTTTTAGTACTGACATAGCCTTTTTTTTGCTTCCCATTAAATAAAATAATGCTGTAATTTAACAAGTAACCCTCCACCATTAGCTTCCAGTTTGTTTATTTCCCTGTGACTGCAAACCCCAAATGAAAACAGCATTTGACAGGCACCTGTACCATCAACAGCTGTGACTCTCTGATGAGCTGTGCAGCACCTGGGCTCCTGAAGCTGTAAGGGAATTTCCCAGGCATGAGACTTTGTACATTCGATACGGAANTCCTACTTGACATGAAATCAGAATTCATGAGGTGAAATCAGATGCAAACCAGTAGGAGTCACCACTCTGCTGGCCCACAACACAAAGCCCACGGCCTGCTTATGCTTCTCAGGTGTCCCATGAAATACAACCAAAGATTTCCACTCAGGTGGGGCAGCTTTCCCACTCAACATAAAGCAGCAAATGGAATGAAACAGAGATTTGTTGTTGTTGTTTAAACTAGTGAGGGGAAGTTACTTGTGTGCATGCACAACCAGGCAGTGGTAAGCAGTCCAAGATGACCACCCTGAGCAGACAGGTCTCTCCTCCCCAAAAATCAGCAGAAGAATCATCAGCTGACTTCAGGAACAAGCACTCTGCTGTGTTAATTTACTCCTAGTACCACAGCAAGGACATGCTGTGCTATCTTTAGAAAAAACTGGCTACTGTGGGGCGAAGCAGACTGTTGATATATTACGCTCTGACATTTTTCATTAAGATATATAAACTTGTGGAAGATGTGCTCTTGAATTTGCATATTTGCATCATGCTTTTCATAGACACGTAAACAGCCTTTAATGCACTTAAATTACTCAGAGCTGCTGGATTAGCAAAGGGGATGCAGTGGCAGGATCTGAGTTGTGCCACACCTACCAGCTCTCAGCACTCATTTTATGCAAATACTTTCAGTTATGCTCCTAAGGCTCACAGCCACTTATTAAATTCCCCTGAATTTTGAAGTCTTTTGCTGGTAAGTCTTCAGAGCAGCAGTCAACAGCAGAATGGCAATCATGGGCAATCACTGAGAGTTTAGTTATGTTACAACTTTTTGTGAGGCACTTCTGACACAGTGTGATGCCACCGTGGGAAGACAGGCCACCAATTAATGTAAATCAGCATGGTTTTATCAAGGAGCATTTAACAATTCTAACTGACATAAAATCATAACATGGTTCATATACTAATTACTGAACACCACTAATTGGTGTGGGGAGTTATGCTGTTTTCAGAAAGAAGTATGGAACTTACGAATTGTTCTGAGAATATTCCACAGCAAAGGTAGCAATAGCATTAGAAACACAAGCAGGCTTTATACACTTGAATGTGCTTTAAATACTCAGCCTCACAGTTTGTATCAGAGCTGTATTTCAGAATTTTGTCATCCTCTGTTGACAACCATCTGCTTCAAACTTCTTACAGCCCTAAGAGTGGCCAAAATAGGATACTGACAGAGAGAATTTCTGCACAGAAAGCAAACTATTCACAGGACAAAATAAGTGTCAAAGGCTGGAGACCTGGACACACAGGCCCAGAAATCCAAGGTAAATAGGAAAATTACAGAAATTTAGATCTGACACTCTCCTGCAATACTATTGGAGATACAGTTCACAGGTCTCTGAAAACGCAGAAGTAGCAGATTAGCTGACACCAATTCTCCAGAGCAGTATAATCTACAGAGTAAATAGGTAATATTGTGTACTGTCAACTCTGTTCAACTCACAGCCACTGGAAACCCAGAGAAAGAAATGTAACACAGCAAGTGCAAGCTGAGGAATTCATTCAGATGGGTTTGTACACACACACTGACCTGAATAGCTTGCTCCAGTTTGAAGAAATGTGATAATGGGCCACTTGGGTCAGGGCATGAGAATCTGTCTGCTCAAAAAATGCCCTAGTACTTACTCCTGGCTTTGCTGTACTTAGCACAGCACCTTTCATGGCTCTCCCTCTACAGACAAGGCTTTATATATATATTTTTGTAAATATATATGCAATATATTCTCACAGAAGTGGTTTACAGCAGCCCTACAGCATCACCTACTCAGGTGAGCCTCCAAAACACTTTTTTGCTCCAACACAGAGCAGCAGCTTGCTTTCCAAGGCATACCAACAATTCAACCCAACAAGCTGTAGGCCTGGGATAGTGATTAAGTTTTCACACTTCTATAACTTGACTTGCTTCATCTCCCTTGCACAGGATTTAATGTTGCAGCCTCATGAGTTCTGCCTAAGACTCCTTACTTTAAGATACCACTATGGAGAAACCATTTGCTGCTCACCATTCTTTCTGTAATCTAAATATAAAAATAAAAACACTTGGCTTAGGACATGGGCCCAAGGGGAACAAATTCCATTTTGCAGCCTTCCTCCACTCCTTGCACTCCTTAACTCCCACTGCCTGCAAACATCCCTCAGAAAAAAAACAACTTCAATAGTTACACAAAACAAACCTATTTTAAACCAAGTGTTTCTGATGAATTTGGAAGTCAGGCCAGTTTCCCTCCAGGAGATATATGACTATCAGCACTGGAGAACACACAGGCTTGACCTACCCCTCATTATACTTTACTAAATACTGCTGGAAAAACATCTGCTTTAGGATAGGTTCCAAAAGAAAGTCAAGCGTGCTCATCCTTAGATAAATCTGCAGATTCATAGGGAACTGATGTGCTGAGTGAGAAGGTACCACCCTTATAAAAGTCCACATCTCCAAAACCAATAAACATTTCTCATGAAGAAAAGGGTGGTGTATCTTGTAAAAGACCAGTAGGTTCTTCTGTGAGGCAAAAAACTTGGTTTAACCAACCTAATGACTTGCAAGTAGCAAACCAAAGACATCTTAGCATATGGAGCTGTCTGGAACGTTCTCTAGTTTTCTGACCTCACAGGAAGGCAGTCTCCTTGCAAAAATCGATGTTTTTAAATGAAAAAATATAAATTTAACTTTATTTAAAATAATTTATGCAATAATTCTTCTTCTACAGGATTATTACAAACTCTGAAATGAGAAGTAATCACACATTTGATGTACAAATTTTAAAATGAGAGAAGAGAAATATAAATGTGGGTTCAGTTTAAGAAACCCAACAAAATTGAGCCAAATATTGAAATAGAAATATTGCAAGAAATAGGTATTTCTTGCATAAAAGTCATAGGACAATACAGACAATATAATTAATTAGAGGACCTCTAATCTTAATTAGAGGTCCTCTAATTAAGAATTTCCAGTGAAATTCTAATAAATTGGTCCAAAATTCTTTTATACTTACATGCAACCTGATTCTGTTACATCAAGGACAAAACAAAGAATCCATTGACTTCAGTGGTCTTGATGAAGGTCTGAAATCTATTTGTTTACAAAACATAAAAAATGTTTTGCTCCAGAGAAGAAAAAGTCTCATTGGCAAATGACACACTTTGATTTCCTAAGCACACAGCTTTACACAAATACCAATATATTTTGGGTAAATCTGTGTGTTTGCATATGCAAAAGAGCATCCAACCAGCAATGAACTTACTTTGCTCTCTCCTCTTTTATCTTCACTGTATTTCAAGCAAAAAGAGGCAGGTGTTTTGTGGAAATCTACCTATCATGTAGAAAATTGCAGTGATTTGTCGTGATCTTCTAGCATTGTGTAACTTTTTCAAACTTGCATTTTTATGACTACACAATACTACAGCATTTCTCCAAATAAAAATATACACTAGGAGGGATGTATCAGAAATGGTGGGGGTTTTGGTACTTCCAGTGCCTTAGAACTATTCAGAAGAACTTTGCTTGAGGAAAAATAGTTTCCTGCATGTTAAGGGAAGTGGAGACCCAAGTGTTCTACACAATATCACAGCCTCTGAGAACATAATAAGCAGCAGCCCAAACTAGTTGACAATACCAAAATTCTATTTGAAAAAATATCACTGACAAGACATTTTTGTTAGTTTCCAGGCAGGTGAATTACAATCATAAAGCTTTACATGAAATCCACATGGAAATTTTTGTGGGAGCATGTCCATGCATTCACAGAACAATCTTCCAGACAGAGCACCCCACATAAAAAGACTGCATTTGCAAAGCATTGCATCAGCATTTCTTGCACACGGTCCATCCCCACCCCAAAATACCACTGCAAAAACCACAACTGCACCTTTTCATTATCTCTGCTCATTCGAGGAAAAACAAGAGTGGCTTTCAAGAACTGCTGTTAAAATCAGAGCTCTACAGTACTGAAAGCTTTGAGGAATTACAGGTATTATTCTGAAAGCTTAGATTTCAGCTTCTAGCACTGATTCTACTGCACTTGAAGTGTAAGTCATTCAAGAGTGCCATGCCCAAAAGTTACCAAGAGATGTCCTAAAGGCAATCAGGCAATAGATAGCCCAAAACACATGGACATTCACCAGAAAAGGAAACAGGTACATCCTTGTTTCTGAAGCAAAGCTGAGTTTCAGCTGTCTGGCTCCTCTGGAAGGCCTCATCACTCAGCAGGAAGCAGCAGGAGAGGTGTTTAGGAGCATGGGGCGGGTTGGGAAGCGCATTTCAGGGTGCAATGTACCATATCTAGACCTCGTAATGCTGTAATCTGTTTTTCCGCCTCAGAGAATTAGGCTGTATTTCCAACTGCATGGAAATAAAAATCTCCAGGCATATACCTCACTTCCAGACTGGCATTACATCATCTCTAAAGAGCCCTATTACTTAGCAGCACACTCTGCATATTGCAGTGTTTTGTTATTAATACACCATTGCAATTTATGGCAAAATGGTCAATAAAAATGTGGTTTCTGAAGAGACAAACAGCCTTCTCTCCAGCATGCAGCCCTATCCTCAGACTGCCAGGGTTCATAACCACCACACACAGAACCTAACCCCAATTCTGTATTTACATACTGCTTGGGAAGCAATGAGTTATACAGGCTCATATAACACTTCCCAGGTACAGAGAAAAATCTTACTCCTGCTATGTGGATCTTGCAAATTAAATCAGATTAATAACATAGTGAATGTATTACTGGCAAAAGCATGTGTTTATCTCTAATGATCCTTCCCAGTTCCCATTAAATCTAATTAAAAGGCACTGACTGAGTTTTATTGGAATTCCATTACTGAGGTCCAATCCTGCTCTCACACGGCCCAGCACCCACAGGAAAATGCCCTCTCCTCCTACAGAGGCTCCAGAGCATCCTCACCAATGGAATCCTGTCAGCAGGACCATGGCTGGGCTGGGCAGCTGATTCTACAGCAACAAGTCCTGGTTATTTCACTTTACCAACTGCTTTAAAATGAAGATCTGTATCACTTTACAGCACTATATTTTGGTACAACTTGGGAATTTGTCCCACTATGGTCAACAACTGGCTAGCTAGCTGGGATAAGTTTACAAATATTTTCATCTCTTCGATAGAGATAATTTAAGGGGGAAAAATTTTGACTTGTTCAATTAAAAAACAAACTAGTGGGTTGGACAGAAGGTGCAAAGTCATTATTTGAGTAATTATATTTTTAAAGAAATCCAATTAGTTCCTAATTGCACTTATAAATTCAAGACCTAGTTCTGCAATGTCTACACTTAGCCCAAACTGACATTAAATACAGACTCAATAGTCTGTATGACTCGCTTAGAAGTAGCCAAGTTCTGCTATTTTCATCTTCACTGTTCATCATTAAGAATGTTTTAAGGAAGTGCAATTAAAATGAGTTCTCTAAGCAAATTTTTTTTTGATTGCATTTGAAGAACAAGACCATTAAGCGACAGATTAATACATAAAAACTAGGGAAAAAGCAACAACATGCTGGGATTCCAAATATGCTACTGTAGCAAAAACAATGTTCTGTTATCTAAATCGCCAGCCTTGCTAGAGAAAGCCGCAATTCTAAATTCACAAGTTACAACTATGTAAGTCCTTAGAGCCAATGCAAAAAGAACTAACCCATTTTCTTCAACTGCAAATAACCAGTAAAGGACCTGTGAGAAGGTGCTGGAGGAACATTCACTTCCAACCTGCAGAGTGAAGTCAATGTTTATGCCACTTTAAATGCAGAAAGATTGGGGTCCATATGAACCTTAAAGGTACGGCATATGCTCACATTTACATAGCAGCCATCACGTAGCTGTTCAAAGGAGGCACTGTGTGAAGTGAGAGCTTCTCTCCAAGCCTTTGGAGGACAGCTCCTTCAACCTGCCACAGCTCCAGCAGAACTGCTGTGATAAATTAGTAACAGGCTTGCTGCAGAACAAGTTTACACATAGTCTTTTCACATCAAACACCTAGTTTTGAACTTTGAAATGCAGCTTAGCCTCTAAATAGTTTGTGTATTTCTACCACTTTCTTTTTACTAAACTACAGCTGTCGGAAACCACTGAACTTACGAGAACAACGCAGGTAATAACCAATGTGCACAAGTTCACAGAAACCCACACACAGAACCTGCTCAGGCTCTAGGAGTGCTAAGGGTTTGTGTGTGCACTCACATACTCAGCTGAGAGCAGACAGACATCTCTGAGTGCTTCCAAATCCAACCAGCCACTGAAACTGCGCTTGTGGACATCTCCCACAATTTCTGACTTTAATTAACCCTTATCACACATCCTGAAAAGAACTGTCCCAAATTCCTTGATATATTTTCACCCTCCTCTGTAATTCTGCCTCTCTAATGATAGGCATGTTCTTAAGTAATAGGGGATTTTTTTAGGGTAAATAAATAAACAGCTATGTCGCTGTGACCTTGTAAGCATCTCTCTTGCACCCAAGATACTAGTACTTATTATCTACATTCAAAACATTACGAAGTTAACTATGGGAACATACACCTCTGCAGCACAGCACACAAAGAAGCTTTTTTAGGTTTTTTCAAGAACGCTTTCCAACAGATGGCCAAGCTGGAGCTCAGTCTTGTGAAGTACAGCAGTGCTGGTACACCCAGTTTCCAGCATTAAGCTGCTAATAACGACAGAGTTGTATTGTGAAGGCTCCCAGTGCAGTCAGCATCACCTGCTGTGGCACCTTACTGGGGAACGAAGGCCATCAGCAGTCGTCCCAAGAAGACAAATTTATCCCACCTGGTTTGTGTTTCTGCGACGGGTGAGTAATCCAAACTCCCACCAGCCTAACCTTAAGCCTGAAAATTCCATTTCAAAGTCATTTGCTTCCAGCTTTCACTTAAATACGGTCAAAGGACACTGCGAGAACAATAAATTCCCTGCTAGGTGGGATGAAGACACAAGTTTTGGAAGTGTTTTTGTGACTGCAGAAAGGAGTAAAATTCAGAAAGATTTGTTGTTCCTTCTAAAAAAGTTTTCAAATTAGCAAAAAAAAAAAAAAAAAAAAAAAAAAAAAAAATTTAAAAAATAACATGTGATATGCCATCACTCATGAACTTGAGTTTTAAGTTATGTGACAACATTTTCCCATCTCATATAAAGTCTCCCTTTACAGAGCATCTCTTGTCTGCAAGACTTTGCTGAGAGGCTGTTTCACCATGCCAGCACCTGCCTGAGAGCTCCAAAACACTAAAACCACACATGAAGAGTGGGAGAAGACAGTGGCTCAGTGCTGCTGACAGCAGTGATGTGCCACCAAAACCCAACCCAAACAAGCATCAGCACAGACAGCAAGTTGATTAATAACGAGCAATGCAACTCATTAATACTGGTGTGGATACACATCTCACTGACAACACCGAGATTATTCAGTCAAGCTCCCATTATCCAGGGCATCTCTGCAATTTGGATCACCTCTAGGTAATCACTCCAATTAACACAGTGGATCCATGTAATGACGTTCACAGCAGCAGACACAAAAATCGAGGATGACAAAAAAGGGTGTAGGAGCAGGGTGAAGCTCCAGGGTGGGAAGAGCTGTGGGAAGGAAACGCCCACCAGAACCGCAGAGCACCGATGGGACTTGTGAAGTTCCCTTGAGCGTCTGTAGAGAGCAGGTAACAAATGTTGTCTTCTCAGCTTCCTAAACTGTTTGCAAGGTTTTCCTCAGGCTCCTGAAATTCATTTGTTGCAGCTATACTGTGAAGGAGTTGCAAGTGTTGCAAGGAATCTGGGTCCATGCATTTCCTCAGGAAGAGACCGACTGAAGCAGAAGAAAAGGAATTCACCTCTTCGTGGCTTCAGTGGCACAACCTCAGCTGCAGCAGGACTTAGCCCTTACCCTACCACACTCTCCTGGCTGAATTCCCTTCTGCTCACTTCCCCTTTTCATCTCATTTCCAGCTCCCCCTCTCCATATCATTTTTCTCTTGACAATTTTTTATATACATGAAATTAGAGGAGCTGTAACCTGGCTGAGGACAGACCTGATAAGACTGGAAGAATGTAACTGTATTTCAAACCCAGAGAGAAGGGCTTAGATAATTCAAACTTTGATGGGGTTCCCCCTCACCTCTTTTTTTCCCTCCTGATGTTGCCCACTGGTCTAAGAGAAAGTGTTACCTCTCCCTACAGCACCTCACTAATATTTTATATTACCATGGCTACCACAACACTGCTATTAACACAACCCATGACATTTTCCCAATTCTCTTATTACCTATGGCGAGCCTCAGTGCATTCCAAATTTCAGTACCTTTCACATACATTAAGCTTAGCATGCTCCACTGACTCAGAATTTCCTCCTGTAAAGGAAAATCAGCTTGGTATGGTCAAAAATTTTTGCACTGTATCATAAAGTTTATCTGATGTGCAAATGTAATTCCCTCTCTGGATGCCTCATCCTGAATCTCTTTTAGGTTGAGACCACTTGACATTTTTTTTTAAACAAAATGCCTTTTAAGTCCTAATTTGTGCAGTGCTCGGTTTTGATAAGACATGACATTATGATATGATGAGTTAGTTGATTCTAAGTAAATTTGATTTATCCCACTTTTGGGGCTGGTATGATTTACAAGGATGCTGCCTTTTAAGATAGGATTGATTTTAATACAAGTTGACAGCACTTTTTTTTTTTTTTATTGGTGAAACATTAAATCAGAGCAAGGTAACTACGGAAAAAAAAGGTAAAATTAGACAAAATGTAAACACCAGAAATTAATATTCATGTATAATTGGCACTTGCTTACCACTATGAAGGAATACAGAGCAACAAATCAGTTTCCAAAACAATTCCACGAAATGTTTGGAAGTTTGATTTTTATTCATAAGATCAGATGCAAGCTACAGCTGCTGAAATCTAATCTGACCATTCTGTGAATACCATGGAAAGTTCTTGAAATATTTTTCCATCAAACAAGCACTACCACGACCACGAATCTTTGTGAACCAAAGCAAAAGCATATGTAGCCTTCATAAAATTGAAAGGATTTCCTGAGAACCTTTCCTCTCTGGCTGTTCAAGTGCCATTCTGTGGAATACTATCCTCATTTCCTCGCAATATCCCTGCACCTTTGTGATGCAGTGTTTTAAACATGCAAGTTTGTGATGCTGCAGCAATACTTTTCTCGCTGATAGGTAGTTATTACTCATTTTCGCAGCATGAATCACCTATGTAATTCTGATAGCTACGTTGGAAAGGGACGGGAGAGGTTTGGTAGTTCGACTGAAGCCGAAATCTATACCCCAGACCGACTATGCAGAGGCATCCGCACTCACCCGAACGAGTTGTAAGCAGTTAGTAAACAATTCAGTAGGTAGTATGTACGTGATGGAGAGGAGCTGGATGTCTAACAGCGAGAATTCAAGGCTTTATAGAGTTACATTTCTGCCGAGATCTAACTCGACCCTCGCACACTGCGTACACCACCACGCAGGGCATCTCATTCATGAGACCACGCAGTCTGGGAGCTGAAGGGCTACAAGCCGATAGACGATTTTCTGGTGAGCAGGGGTTTCCACAGCGGTAAGAAAACCTGAGTCAGAGCAGCACACTGCCGTTCCCGCACCTGAGCCGCACAGAAGGCGGACTTGGGCTATACTTAGAAAATATCCAATTCAAACATCTCGCAGGAAAATGAGAGCGCTCTGGTGACTGTGCAGTACGCGACGCGAACCCCCGAGCCCCGCTCCGGCGGGTGAACCGCAACCCTCGTGGATCAGGGACTTCCCTGAGCAGGAGAACAGACTTGGAAGTTCCGTGATCGCCCACCCCGCGGCTGCGGGACCCCGAGCCCCCGTGCCCAAACCCAAGTTCTGGCACTGAGCGAGCGCCAACTCGGGGACATTGCCGAGGGAACTTTTGGGAGGCTGAGGGAAGCGGAGGGCGCTCGCCGTTCCTGCGGCACATCGCCGCCGGCCGCGGGGCTGGCTCGGGGAGCCCGGCCGGGACCGGGGGTCGCCGGCAGCAGCCCCCGCCCGCGGCGGATCGCACCCCGCGGTTCGTGCCCGGTAAGGCCATCGGGACCATTGGGGACATCATCCCGCTCCTCGCCCCCGTGTATTCGCCGCCGCCAAGGTTCGCCCCCAGCCCAACGCGGCGCGCCCGCAGTCCAGGCGTGCGGGAGCGCAGTGATGAAGCGCAGTGAGGGGAGCGCGGTGATGGAGCGCGGTGATGGAGCGCGGTGAGGGGAGCGCTCCGCGGCCGCGCCCGTCCGCGAAAGGCGCAAGGGAACAAAACTTCCCGAGCAGAAGCGGCGGAAAGTTCCGCGGCTCCGCACGCCGCCACGGACGCGCCTTACCTCCGCGGGCTGCGGCTGCCAGCGCCTCGGCGACGGGCGGTAATCCCCAGAGCGTCGCCAGGGCCAGGAGGAGCGCGGACATCGCGGCGGGCGTGCGGGAGAAGAGGCAGGAGCCGATCCTGTCGGTCGCGGGTGCGGAGCGGCCGAGCCTGTGCGGGAGGAGGCGCGGACGGCAGCACCGGCACTTTGCGGAGCGCGGAGCGCGGCTGGGCTCGCCGCACGCAGCGAGCGGGCAGCGCGGGGCGCCGGCGGCCGGCAGCGCCNTGCGCCCCTCAGCGCCCGCCGCTCCCGCCTCGCGCCGGAACGTGGATTTCCTCGGAAATTTGAGGGTTTGCTTTGGCTTTTTTCTTTCTTCATTCGCAAAGGCGAGTGAGGCTGAGGGAGCAGGAGTGAGTTAGGAAAAAGAAAAAAAAGAAAATTTTCTCTCTCTCTCTCTCTCTTTT
>VZTR01003745.1:1467574-1487013 GCA_013400775.1 Chaetops frenatus
TAACCCCGCAAGCCCCGTTGCCGTGTGACGCTGCGGGGATGGCGATGCTGAGGGAACGGGGCGCGCGCGGCCTCAGGCTGTGAACACCGAGTCGATGTCCAAAGCTGCCCAGGTAAATTTGGCTTCGGTTAATGATGCTCCGCAGAATCGCAGGAGGATTTGTGTTTAACACCAAAGCCCATCCAGTTCCGACCCTCCGCCGTGGGCAGGGACACTTTCCAGTAGACCAGGTGGCTCCAAGCCTCAGCCAACCTGTCCTTGAACAGGGCTTTGTTTTTAAGTATTTCAGAGGCAATGAAAGGAGGGAAGCACGCTAGTTCAACAGCACAATGCCGTCTCCAATGACCTCTCCATCTTCTCTAAGTGTTCTTTGTCTTGAGGTAGGTCTGAGCTCACATTCAGTACTGCCTGCTCAGACTTTATGCGACTTTACATAGGAGTATTACCTTGAAATGGTCCTTTACCAAAACTACAGTTTATCGCATCTTCACACATTTGGATTTGGTTGTTTGGTTTTTTGTTTGTTTGTTTGTTTTGTTTTGTTTTGTTTTACCCAGACCTTTTAATAGGTGAAAGGTGACAAAGCTTCTACATCATCCTCAGATATTAGTTTTCTCCAAAGACAGCTGGGTGCTAATATTGATGGCTGAGACTTTCACATTCCAAGGGTACAGCCTCAGCTCTTTCACCTTCACGTTTATATCCACAGCACAGAACCTAAATACCTTTTATATGAAGCACTACGGCCAAGACACCCAGGACCAGACAGACCAAGCATACCTGAAGGACAAAAAAGTCCTTCAGACTTCAGAAAATGTCAAATATTTCATTTGAACCGGGAGAAGTTCAGTTGCCCAAGAACTGAAGAGCCCAATCTGGGTCCCAGAGTTACCTCTGAGGTCCGGGGTGCCCTCACAGAGGGGTGCAGGTTTGATTGTTGACAGCAAACAATTTACAACCAAAAGGGAAAATCCAGTTGGATCCAATTTTGCAGTCATCTACTGCCTTTAAAGCCTGTGTAGTTCCCTCACAGTCAGTTAGTATTTATACAGCCATAACTGAGCAGAATTACGGATCCCAGAGTAGAAAACCTTTGCTAACACAGAAAGATGGTCTGAATAAGGATGGAAACATCTGGCAGTGTCCATGGTCTTGAAAATTGGTTGCTTTTATAACCAAAATGAAGTCATGCTGAATGTCACACTGGAACATCATTCCACCAGGATTGTGGAAGAGATTGCTCTGAGTCCTGTCTCAAACCTCCCCCCCCCCTCCTCCCCAGCCACCTATACAGCTCTTAGGAGTTAATTGTGGCTTTATTTGAGCAATTCATTTCAAATACGAAAATGTGTAGACGCTAGAGCAAAGCGAGAAAAACGTGTGAAGGAAAACAAGGGAATTCCAAGTTTTAAGGAACTCCTCTTTAAATCAGTGACATTTCCACTGTGCCAGGACTGTCACATGGCATAAAGACACACATATTCACAGCGATCACGATGTCCCAGCATTCTCAAGATATGGACCTGTCTTTGCAGAATAATCTTCTTTCATCTTGACTTCTCACATCTTCTGCAGAACTTTCAAGGTCTGCAGGGTTACAAGTGGTCATGCTTTTCCCCCAAACATTATCTGTTAATTGGCGTGCTGCCCTTTCGTGCCTCCTCACAAAAGCACCTCAGCTAAAATCCTGCTTTTCAACCATCTAATTTGCTCCTTTTCATTCTTATTCCATACTTATTTAACAACAGTCCTCACTACTCTCCGTGAATAATTTCCTTTAATGATATGGTGCCATTTAGTGCCCATTTTAAACATTAACATTTATGAGAGGCTTTGAAGAACTGATTGATCTTGCTTTCAATACTGCTGATCACATATGCACATAAAATTATTAAAATATTTAAATAATATTTATAATAAAAGTCAAGGGCTTCCTTGTTTACAGGACATAAAGTGTCAATGTGGAGTATGCAGTGAGAATTATGACTAAAAATGCAATTATTTATAAGTAATTATTTTTCAATTTGCCTAAAAATGTAACTTGCTTAAAGATAACAATGTGAGGTAAGAATTCTCATAGAAGCCTGGTTTTTAAAATACAGGCTGTTGAACAAATAAAAGTTGACCTTTGATAAATCATTTTCCTCCACCTCATTTCCATTAAACATCAATTGCTATGAAGTGATGGAAGGATAGTACATCTCTATATGATGGAATGGGACGACCTCAACAGTACAGTAAAAATACATAGAAGTAACTGCCACTCTCATCTCTCCTTTCCACATCCAAAAAAAAGGCTGCACCAACAACTTTATGAAAGTTTTAATGTGCATTTTCTATGAATAAACCAAAAAATGCCTGCTGAAATGACCACAATCCAAGGCAGTATCCATACATATATAATAATTCAGATGCTTCAAGCCATCACCTGCTATATGACAGGGTTTTCCTTAACCTCAGACTTGGGAAAAAAAAAGGGAATGGCAATTTTAACTGGAAGAGTTTCTGCATTTCCAGCCTCCCTGTTGCTGTTTGAATGCACACAGCTGTGTTCAGAGTTCTGTATGGTGTCTGAATGTCGAGACATGCAGGCCCAGTGGCAGGTACACAGCTCAGGAACCAGACTGGCTCGTCAAATATTTATTGAAGTCTTCACTCAGTCCCATCTGAAAAAAACAAACCAGAAGCACTGCGGGGGTTACACGGAGAGCAGATACAGAGGAGGGAGACAGAAAGGAATTGAGGGAATCTCTTTTCCTTGCTACAGCTGAAAAAAAGGAAGGTAATTGCATAGGAGACTAGAGTGAAGTACTTATCAGTAAATTCAAAGTTAAAGCTGGTGTTAGAGATCTGTTCGCACCTACGGTACTTTATAACTTCTTCGTCGTAATCAGAGTTATTAACACTGACAAGTTAAATAAATTAATTCATCAAGCTATAGAATATTATGAAATCTCTTATTGAGATAAATTAAACAAAGTAGAACCAATCATTCATACTTGCTGGTATTATACAACACAGGAATATTAATTATCACCAAAAGGTAATTCTGGCATTAGTCACTAAGAAACCACCTGAACTGCATAACTGAAACTTGCGTTGTGCTCTTGTTAATTGTGTACCAGCCATGGCCTTCAAGTGCTTGTGTGGGTAGGCAGGGATGGTGGCATCAGTGACTCCCCCAGTGCCCGAAGTGACAGGGGCAAAGGGGACAAAGTTGCTGGCTGGTGTGCAGCCCTTTGCAGAGCATCATAGTGCCTGGCCTGGTTGCTAGGGGATGGTGCTGGCAGCCAGTCCAAAGGCGGTCGGGTGCCCTGCCCTGTCCCACCACACAGAGAAAAGTTGCCAGGCAGCAGCTGACACAGGAGCAGAAAGAAGGGAGAAAGTATTTGAGAGGATCGAGAAGGGAAGAAAGACCAAAGATTAAAAACCAGAACAAAAAAACCCACCCTGTCTGAATTCAGAGGGCTGCATTACATGCTGTCCTTGCTGGAGAAAACATCCCTGAAGGAATTTTTCATTACTGCAGTGCAGTGTTGGTTTCATTATTAAAGACTTTCTGAACGTGCATCTCCAACGCTGCAGGAAAAGTTCTCCATGTGTGAGCTGTAATGTGGATATTTGCATACCAAGTGTCACGGATGGAAATTGCTGCCTGGAATTCCAGATGATTTGGCATGACTTTAATACATGAACTGGGAGGTATTAAACCCCACATAAAAATGGATCAGTGTGAAGACCCTGCCTCACAAGTGCAACAATAAAGGGGACACAAAGCAAAACGCCAAGTCCTAAACCTGGAAACCATGACCTTGATCTTCCCTAGTCTCCAACTCCCAGCTATTGTGAAGAAATTCTGATATATTCTTTTTCTTGCAAAACGCTTGAGAAGTGCTGCTGTCCCACACCAGGTGAAATGCAATGAACTGATGCAACTCTGCTAAAGGGCAGCTCAACGCCAGCTTGTGGTACCCAGACATCTGCTCAGGACAAGTGACATTTTGCAGTTAACTGGACATGCTTTAGCGAAGGCATAAATGGGAAATCTTAATGCTGATTGCAAGGTTTGCTTCTTGTAAAAATAGCCTCATAAAAGTTATTAGAACAGAAAAGAACTCATCACCTTTCAAAGTCTGTTTAAAGGACAATTTTGAGGAAAAAAAAAAGCATTTCCTTCAAAAGAAACTTCCAAATAATTATATTACATAATAAATTAAGGTGTTTATATTAAACTGGCCAACTTCCTTACCTGCCATCCTGCTGTACTCAGAGGTGCTGCACCCACATGTAGGGAGAGATTAAATTTATTTCCAGTGAGTGGAGTAGAAACTCCTTGTCCAAAAAAAAAAAAAAAAAATGTTCACAATCAGTGCTCAGAAATTGAATGAAAAGTAGACAAAAAGAGAAAAATCTGGTTCCATCTATTTCGAACTTCTATGATAAAATTTGTGACCATACCATGTGGCACATTAGCCAGTTCAAAGTACTTCCATCACCAGTTTATCCCAAAATAAATATACTCCATAGCTCCGAGTAACACAATAAAATTACCTTTGTTTAATATCATATTATTTTCTGAGACAGTTGATGACTTAAGTTCATCTCCCAAATACCCATGAGCACACAAGTCATCATGAATTTATTCTAAATTTTTAGTCCTGAAGGTCCAGTTACTGAAACCGTGGAGATTTGGACAACTAAAGTGCCTCTCCAGTATGACCAAGGGGTGCCAGAGAGAACCAGTCCTACCATTAGTAACTTTGGATTAATTCCATAGTTTACAGCATTCACACAATGCCTATTCAAAAACCTACTTGATTTTTTTTAAAATCAGATATCAGTGCAACTTATTTATGAAATTTTCAATTTCATTATGAAAGTGTTGTGAAGTAAAGTGTACAACTTTATCTAGCTCTTCTTTTCCTAATCATGGCATCTGGAATAACCTAGTGAGATCTTTCCCAGTGATAGCAAATGATTAAAATAATAATACTGCATAATGTCATTCAACAGAAGTCATTATCCATTTCCACAATCTCCTTTCAGGTTCCCATGTCCTACTGCTCTCAAGGAGCATATATTTGCCAGAAGCACAGAAGGAATATCTAAAAAACAAGCAGGTTTTTTTTAAGACTTATACCAGGTGGTGTTGAAATTGGAGATACTTAATAAGCATTGTAAATGGATGCTGTTATAAAAAATATCAATCGTGTATTCCCAGTCATGCAGCATAAAAAAGGTGATATATCACAGAAATAGAAGTGCCTCTCCTGACAAACCTGGGGAGCTCATGGTTGTTGGCATGCCCTGAAACACATAGACTGTTTTTCCTTATGACAATAAAATCAACAATAGTAAATGCATTTATTATTTAAAAAGTACAGTTGCCACTCTCTGTTGTACATCAGATTCTCATGCCAAAATTATCCCAGCTTGAAGCAAAAAAGTGATGATGCTTCACATTTGTATTTTAGGTGATGTTCCTAAGGGAAAAGCCCTCCATGTCCACTCCAAACATACCTCCGCAGTACCTAATTCAGCGGTCTTACAACATTTTCCCTTCTTGATAAATGTTAGACACTCGCATTCCTGAAGGATCCTGTACAAACACTTTCCTTCCTGCACAATATTTCTCTACAGAGAAGTGGAATTTTACTGTTTGGATGAGGTTTAGCCCCATGGCTGGTGGTGCATCATCCCCAGCTCTGTCCCACCCCTATTGCAGCAGCATCAGCGCTGCCTCGCCAAGCACGAGAGCTTCTGTGCATAACTGTTTACTATCCAAACTTCCTTTAACTTTCCCTTTAGGAGAAGTTAGTGGTATTTGCCAGTCTGAGATGTTTGGAAAATTATCCTGCTGACAGCTATTATATTCACTTTTTACTCCCTTCCTCCAAAATGTATCAGAATGAAAACTTATGAGTGTGCACCACAGCGTTTCAAAGGCTAAACGAGCCTCCCCCTCGACTACAAAGCAAATTATTGTGCAACAGCAGCCAGGTGCCATAGCAGGGTTTTCATTCTGGTTTAGGGCTAAATCTGATTAATCATAAAACAGATCAAATAAAAGAACATCTGGTACAAGATTTTTGCCATCAGATAAAGGCTTTACGGTGGTGGTCCAAATGACTGCTGTGGCAAACAGCCACCACTTCAACAGTAGACAAAATTTTTCTTCATGGCTTAAAAAAAAAAAAAATCAGAACAATTTACATAAATAATTGTTTCACTCCATAAAGCCACGAACAGATCATGTGAATGTCATTACAATTTAAAACAATCCCAAAAATTCGGTAGGCGAATAATAATTGTCTCTATTATTGAAACATCATGTACAAGGTAGCTTGTTTAGAGTTTAAAAATGCAGGCAAGCTCCACAGTCTGCACGATGCTCTCACGCTTTTAGCATAATCAGGCTCTGAATGTCATTTAAATGCACCTTTTAATATCACTTTGGCTTTCATAGGGGAATAGTAAGACTGCGGCAAAAAAAAAAAAAAAAANAAAAAAAAAAAAAAAAAAAAGGTTTAGTTTATTTTCCTCACTTTTGTTCCTTTTATAAAAGGTAATGTGAAAATGTGCCCCAGGGTCTGCCCCATCCCGGCGCAGACAAGCCGAGAAGTTTGGGAGGAGCGGTATCTGTTTGCAGTCCTTGAGTGCCCCCCATAGGCTACTGCTCAAATCATCGCTCTAAACTAGGCTCAAACCCAAAATTCTTTCAATTTTGGGGAAAAGGAGCCTAAAATCTTAAAATCTAAGTTCCCTCCCTTCCAATCAAATTATAGATCAAAAAAGAACATTACAGTTGTTGACATAACTGTAATGCCAGTCACTATTTACATTGTATTTTATTTTTTGAGTAGTCTGTGTTTAGAAGGGTTAAGGCTCCATATAGTTCTAAATATAATTTATTTCGATGTGGCCATTTAAATCGAAAAAATTAATAGATGCAACATATTTTAAGAAGCAGAATAGTTACTTTTCCAATAAAATTAATAATGAATTCAAATATTTATGGGAATAAAAACTGCAAAAACACACTGTACCTTGAAATTATATAGTTCTCAAGCTAATTGATATAAATTCATAGATTTTATTAGAAAATTTTAAAAAACTACCCAAGCTCATTATGATGAATACTTAAAAAGTAGGACTTTTAAACTTATGTGAATATTCTCTCTTTTTATAATTGATACTAAAGTATATTGTCCTTTTATCTGTGGTTGGCCTTAAAGTAAACCTCAAGATTTATAGCTAAAGAAACTTCCCACGTACGACCCTGGCAGGGTCAGATACGTCCTTGTCACGCACCCAGGCACCTTTGGAGCACCTCGTGTCTGCACAAATGCACTCAGGGAGCATGAAGAAAGAAAGTAGCAGAAGGGACAAAGGAAACTATTGAGAGAAAAAAATTAACTGGAACATGAAAAAACAGTTCAGTGGGTGCAGTCATTGAGTAATATGTTAGAAGGTGTTTCACAATGGAACAGAAACCCTCTGAGGGGTTAATTCCCCCAGGCTTGTTTGGTTAATGCTATTAGGGAATCACAGCATTTACTCTGTTGTCTGTAGATGGAATAACAATGAAATGCAGAAATTGCTACATGGAGGAGAAGGAGAGCTGGTAATGAGAAACTACAGTGGAAGATGCAGAGGGAAAATCCAAATTCAACTTCTAAACAAAGATCACATTCATCTTTATATATCTCTTCCTTGTAACAGAAGCAGGTAGATCTGCTACCAGTACAAGTGCACAAATCAGAATAACAAGGCTCTGTACATTGAATTTAATCCCTGACCTAAAACTTCAGAGTGACTGTTCCCATGGAATGACTTTAACTCTCCTGAGTGTGAAACCCAGCTTATTTGCTGTTTCCCTTCTCTCACAGGAGAAACTTTTTCTCACTTGGAAGTGGTGATGCAGTGGGACACTCAGCAGCCTGTTTCTCCTCCCAAGCTCTGCAGTGCACACTGAGAAGGTCGGGAAGAACTTTCCTTAAAGAAGTTACTAAATAGATCTTGACTGATACAAGTTTTACCGTCACTGCTTGGGCGTTTAGATGGATTGTTCTTGAAAAATATGATTTTGGTTCAAAATGCTGATTTGCTCTCTTTCCCCTCTGTCTATCTCCTCTAAAGGATGGGTATTCCCCTCCCCTGGGCAGGACAAATTCTGCTACTTCTTTACCTGGAATGGGGATACAGGTAGTGCTAGTGGGGGGCAAGGAGAAGAGTAGAGAGACAAAAGACCTTTAAGTTGAACCAGCCCCGTGTTTTGGTGATCCTGGTTAAGGTGGGAACTCAGTTCAATAACCTGAGGAGCTCTTTCATGGCTGTGTGATACTTTCCCATCTAAATGGGGAACAGAGCAAGCTGTGCACTCATGAAGAAATGAAAGGGTACTGGTTATTAGGTAATATCCAACGACTGTTGCATGTGCAAAAGAACTTCAAGGGCTTCAGCATTTTTGTTCAATACAGGCACAGCACAGCAGCAAAAGAGAGCAGATGACATCAAAACACACGTGGATGTCTGTGGCTGTGAGGGACCTGGCCTGAGGGGCTAAGGCTTCACTTACAGCTCTAATCCTGAGGGTATGAACATAGACATATTCTTCTCCAGTCCCTTTTCCTTGATGGTAACATACAGTTCTCTGCACATGTAGAAAAATGGGGCTCAGCTCCTCTTCTTCATGCAAGAGGGACTCTGTTCAGCATCTGCCTGTTCCTTTTCAAAGGGCTTTCAAGGATTCTGTCATATAAATCTGAAAGGAAAATTGCAGCAGGATGAGAGAGGAAATTCCTTCATGGATAAATAGGTAAGTGATTAGAAACAAAGGGCAGCAGTAAATTATTATTATTTTCTCAGTGGGGAAAGTGGAAGTCATGCCAGGAGTTCCCAAGGATATTTCTGCAGCATCACATGCAAGCCAAGAAGACATCTCATACACTGTGGTTTACACTTTGTCTGTCCTAATACATGCAGAAGCCTTGTGTAAACCAGTAACCTGGTGCCCTTCCTCTGAGTGAGAACGCAGGGGGTTGAAAGAGTGAGGAAATGATACAGGGAGCAAGAAAAGACAGAAAGTGAAACCCAAGAAATGAGCAAAAGAGAAAGTCACTGACAGCTAGGCCAGTTGGGAATACTGGTCCTGAGGGAAATATTCTCCAGCTGATCTTAAAAGCCTATTCAAAGAGAGCAGAGGCAGGAATGGGAGTGAATTATCCTATGGAAAGAGGTGCTAAATAACCATTGGTCCACAGGAGGATTACTGAATGAAGAGGTACTGCAGTTTTTGAAATCAGACCTTATTTACTTCTTTTTGTGGCTTTTTCTTTGTAGCAGCATCCATACCATAGCTGGCACTTGGCCAATATTCTCAGATGATGAAAATAAACTTAAACTAGCAGATTGCCCCCATTAACTTGTTCTGAGCACTGTTTTTAAGGGGTACAAGTGTCTGCAAAAAAACCAACCAAACAAAAAACAAACAAACAAAAAACCCAGACACCAGAGATGGTATTTATGTCTTTTCTCAAAGTAAACTAAAGTATCTCTGGAAACACATAAACTAGGAAGAGACAAAATCATTTAACAAGCTCTCATATTAAACACATTTTGATACAAAGCTTAATGTCTTCTTTCTGGAAAAAAAAAAAGAAGCAATCTACAAGGATAATGCTATAGCAGGACAAGTGGCTGGGATTATTTGAAATGAAGGCAGGAAGATCTTGTAGTGCCCTATGGCAATCCATCTGGGGAAGATTTCAAACATATCCAACACTTACTTTAATATAGTCTGTCCCAAAGGCAAAACTATTTGCTTTTCACAAGGATTTTTATGAGCTACATCTTAAAAGTAATCACTGGCAGAGATAATTTATTGTTAGCCAGGGAGGATATTGAAAGGCAGGGGAGCTATTAATCATCTATGCAGATATGGGTGAGATGCTGGCCCTATGGAAGTCAATAGTAAAATTCCCATTGACATCTGTGAAGCTGGGCTATTACTCTCTGTGCTGGAGGTTTAAGTGTTTGCTCTGTCTGTTAGGTCAAGTTCCTTGTTTGCATAATTTTCTGATTTACACAGAGTTAACGCCATGGTTTGACCGAAGGAGTATCTCCAGTTTGCTGAAATGAATGTTTTTCTGCAGGAGGACTGCTTCCATATTTATAATAGGAATTGTTTCTGTGTTACAAGGTGCAGGCATGCTGTAAAAGTCTGTATATAGAGGTACAGTCAGTCTTTGTGCAGAATTGTGAGAAGGCTGTGGCTGAGATCTTGTGGAGTGAGACTATGTCACGCTCTCTTCCTGGCAAGTCCATCTGTGTTTAATTCTGCTTTCCTTGGGAGAAGTTCACAATGGAGTTGTCAAGTACAACAAACCAACAGCAAGTTCAATAAACAATCCCAGAAATCTCCACACTCAAAATGCTTTCAGACAATTACTGATGTCCTTCGGCCTAATCCATGCATTCCGTGAAAAGTGGGGACATTAGCCCCAAGAGTTAACTCTTCAGGAAAAAAAAGCCATAAAATATACAAGTTTAAGGAAAGCTCTTCCTTTTTTAGTTGGAAAGGGTCATAAACATATCACAGCAGATCATTTGGAGACATTGTGCCACTTAGATGTCATGATGAACATACTCTCACTCCTGCTCAATATTTAGATTCTTTGTGAAATTTGTTGCCAATGCTTCATACGGCTCCATCTCCTCTGCAGCCATAAAGGATGTGATCAAATTATTTCTACCTGCTTATAGACAAAGTGCTCTAGAGGCATCATTTTTAGTCTCAGCCCATGGGAGCAGAAGTGATTAAACAATTGCTGTTTAAAAATAGCATCACACATCACCAGCAGTCTATTGCGGAATCAGCTGTAAACCAGCAGCAGAGATGTTTGTTTTTACCCTCTTCTGGGCTGT
The DNA here is from genome assembly GCA_013400775.1 of Chaetops frenatus. NCBI lineage: Eukaryota > Metazoa > Chordata > Aves > Passeriformes > Picathartidae > Chaetops > Chaetops frenatus. The sequence goes on from VZTR01003745.1 coordinate 1,478,501, forward strand.
CATGGCAGACAAAATATTCCCTTTCTCTGAATTGATTTGTTCTGAAAGCCCAAGTATATTTGTTTTCCTGAGCAAATCCTTATGGTTAATAATAGTAGGGGAGAGTTATTCTGTATGCTTTATTTTAATGAATAAAACCCAAAGCACAGGAAGGTTTGTATTCAAACAAGGCTGGAACAAAATTCAGTGAGAGATTTTTGCTTTTCATGTGTCTTTTGTTTGGTGTTCAGGATTCAAATCTGTAGCACCATGCTCTAAATCCATCTATGGAAAAAGCAGGGTCAGACCCCAGTGATGGATTAAATCTCACTATCCAGAATATTTGAAATTGCTGTTTTGTTCAGAAGCATGAGGCTGATAAAAGGAACGATAGCCTTATCTATATATTTGTTTTCATGTATATTCAAAACAGGCTGAAAACCTGGTCTCTCTTAATTAAATCATGAATAAATATGAGATTTCCTCCCTTTAAAGCCCAGCCTGCTGCCTGAACTCAGACTTTCCTCACCAGGAAGAGTTGGATCGTGCAGGTTCAGCTCGCTGAGCCCTGTTGTCAGCAGCTTGAGTGATATGTTCAGAGTGCACGATCTGGTCTGGTGCATAGAGAATGAGATCTGTTGAACACAATCCCGGCACCCCAGAGCCTGAAATTCAGATTCAAAAGATGCACTGGCCTCCTTCCCAGGGCTGTGGGATGTCAGTCCTGGCATTGAGCTCCATGATCGCACTTCCTGGGACCCACATTCCTTATTACCACCTCATGGAGGAGCATTTCCTCCTCTCCAAGGAGTCAGGCAGCACAGGGTAAAAACCCCAGGTTGGGGACTCATCTGAGTTTCCTAAAAATACAGGCCCACCTCATTATTCCGTGGGGGACCAAGCACATGGAGCAGCCAGGAAGCTGGGGCAGCACATCTGGAGCAGCAACTAAACCCACCAGGAGCACAACCAGATCTCAGAGTTTTTGGCAGGTGTTGCTCTTCCCACCCTTAGGTCCCACGCATGAGCTGCTTTCTGTCTGTCTGTCTGTCATCCTGTGGCCGGCCACCCAACCATCTCCAGTTTGGGAGGGGAGATGCTCCTGGCTGTGGAGCATGTGCTGCCCTTCCCTGCACTGTGCAGAAGGCAGCCAGCACCCGCAGAAGTGGGTGGTGGATGGCACGGGAAGGAGCAGGAGGACAGTCCAGGCCATGTGATCGGTGTTCGGCACGCAGAGAGGCATCAGATGCAAAAAGCATCTTAATTATCTCAATTCAAGGCAGAAGTAAAATTGCCTTCCTAATTTTGGAGAGCACTGATAGGAAACACCCACCCTGCTAAGGCTGGAGCACAGATGGAGCCGGACTGCCAGCAATAAGGTCATTCAAGGGGGAACGTGGAAAGGGCAGTGCCTTTGGGGCAAGGTCCTGCTCTTTCACTGGATGCTGGCTTTCTGCTAAAATGGTCAGGCATTGCCTTTCCTTGCCCCAATTTACCAATCCCTTCAGGATAAGAGCTAGTGAAAACCTTGCTTTTCTGGATCAAATATTTCCCATTTGTCCAAGCTTTTCCAATGAGCAGCTGATTTCAGTGCCTATGTGGCTGCTTGAAAAGGCTGTGAGAGTTTGTTCCTCTGGCTTTTCCATGCAATGCACGAAAGCCTTTCTCACTTCCCCAAATATCCATATCCCCAGAAGTGCATCACAAGCCAATATTCATATAGACTTCCAGAGCACTGCAATATCCTTGGAGGTGAGGGGGGTTCCCAAGGGAGATGACTAACCCTGATTTTTTAATCAAACAGCAGAGGGTTGTAATGCAAACAAAGATTCAGATGCTATTTTCACGTCCCATTCCTCGGTGTGTTAACCCTCAGTGACACCTGATCTGCCCACAGGCTGTGGAAAGAAGGGCTGGCTGTGTCCTGCCTGCACTGCCCTCAGCTATTGAAAAAAACCTCATCCTGCTGGGTAGTAGGGAGAGGATTCTGAGCCTGCCAGGAGCCTGCAAAGGCCAGCACCTGAGCTAGGGGCCAGGATACAAGGAAGAAGACGTGATGACACCCTGAAGTAAAAGACTGAATCAGGGTAGGAGCTCCCTTTTTGAAGGGGGGGAACACACAATGCATGGATTAGTTGTAATTTGGAAGCCAGACCATAAAAGCCATGCTAAGGCACTTGCTATACTAATTTGGGGCACCTTAAAATGTGCTGGGGAATCAGTGTGCATGTGGTGAAAGGTGAGCCTGCATCTGTGCAAGTGCAGTGTTTGGTAGAAATGGAGGCAGGGAGTGGGGAACCAGCTAAACATGATTTTATACTACACTGAAATATTCAACACAGGAAAATCAAGGTCATATTTTTTTTGTGTGCATTTGTCAAGTCCAGGCCATATTTAATGGCTGAATTTTAAGTTATTTTTCTTCCTCACTGTTCCTGTGTTAGAAATCTCACACATGCCATAACAGATGATTTAATGGCTTTATTTTCCTGTGGACAGAAACACTTTGGTGCTTTGAAACCCACTCCAACCCCCATCTCCTTATCAGGTGAATCTCCACTCTCTGATGGTACTTCTACATTAAGTTGCATCTCTTGGGCCAATTCAGGACACTTGCTGTCAGCAACACAGTACACAATTTTCAAATTAGCTTTCAAAGTAATCAACAATTTATCATTTATTTATGTGTCCTTTTTATATCTAGCTTAAAATTTAAGCATTAAGATAAAAAATGTCTTTGAGTTTACTATTGCATTTCACGCTGCATAACTAGATGTATGAATTCTCTTTTGTTTGATATACAAAACCCTTGTGATGGGCTGTAATTCAGCTAACATTTCTGCTTTTGGTACATCTTTATTCCTGGATTTCACTAAAAGGAGTGGAAAAAAAGTAGATGTGTGTCATACAGAGCTTTTTACATTGTGAAATTCATAACCCTCATAGGACAATAATGTAAATGATGCATCATCAAGTTCTGCATTGTCTGAGGCTTCTCTGACACTGACAGAGAAGGAGCTTTTCTGAGTAATCCTTTCACACCATCAGCTTGGAGGGGCTCTGCTGCCCTGGGCAAAACTCCACCCTCACCAATCACCCCTACAAAGGGGTCCTCAATGTTTTGTGAGAGTCACTCTCAAGACGTCAGAGTTCAGTCTTTTTCTGTCACTCATGTTACAGTCTGCTTTTCAGAAGTAAGGCTGCTGCTGTAGCTTTTTTTTTCTGAAAATGGAAAAAACCTTTAGTTCCGTGCTTTGTCAAATTTTTTTCCATTTTAAAATAAAACTCTCTCTTCTCCCACCCCATTTCCCATTCCTGTTCCCATCGTGGCTCCCACTGGCCCAGCAGAGACTGACAGAGCCCCTGCTACTATGCAAGGAAGAGGCAAAGACTTGCCAGCCACAGAAATCAGTCCACCTGAAAATGTCAGGCCACCAAAACTGCTCCTTGTCACCTGCAGCAGGAACCATGAGCTGCTCAGCTTCACAACAGAACAAAAGTGAAACAAGTAGGGGTGGTTTGCTGTGTGTCTTGGTGGCTGTTGCTTGATAATGGAGGAATTTTGTTAAATTCAGAAACTTTGAAGTTAGAAGGTATCTGGAGAGAAAATAAAACCTTGACCCTTTTACAGGTTAAAAGAAAAAAAAAGAAGAAAAAGGAGATCATGGAGAACAATATCTAAAACAAACACCTTGGAATACTGGGTATTAGGGACTTATTTGGTGATGGAGAGTAAAACTTACTAGATATGAGTTCCAGTAATAGCTTTCTATAGCAACCACAGAAATATGAAATCTGGGCAAAAGGAGAGAGAGAGAGAGAGATTCCTTTTGCCTTTACTGATGAAGACAACAATTTTTCCTTGAGCGGGTCTGGAGAAATTTATTAAAAACCTTTATTCACCACATGCTCAACTCAGGAATATGAGAATACCTTATAATGCAATGTGCAGGTGCCTTGTTCTTGCCCAATATTTTTACCCATCCCATCTAATGATAGTGAGAAAAAGATTGTTTTAATTTTAAGTTTTACTTCTTTGAATAAATATTTGATTGCTGAGAGGGATTTGCATTTTTTTAGGAAGCCAGGGCACACCTGTACAATCATATACTGAAGGCGTTAGATGAGAAGATTAAAATGTTCAATACTTTCAATCTAGAATTTGCATGTTCTGATCCTTAAATTGCAAAGATAAAGGCATAGCTATGGAAATTATGTGCTTTTTATTTACCAAACTAAAAAATTAAGGATGCAAAAAAGTCTATCTAAAAGAGCAAAAATTGATCTCAAACCTTACCCAAATTAAACAGGAAGAGTATTTCTGCTTCAAGTCTAAAGATGTTTAAATTATAGCTGTGTTTTAAAATCCCTTTTATAGACAGAGATAAACTGATTTATTTTTGAATTACTTACAGACAAAACCTATTTGATTTGGCACTAATGATTATTCGTTAACTTATGCTTCCCTTCAACCATTTTTTAAATTTCAGTGAAATTAATGTCAGTTATGAATAGAAAGATGAGAAAAGGGAACCTTGAGTCCCAAACTTGAATCTGATGCTTGTTAAATGCTTTGCACTAATTTATTATTTCTCAGACACACAAGATTTCTGTTGATCCTCTCCTGCTGGGGAAGGATCCTGCCTGGTTCTGTCGACCTCTTCACCTTAGCACCTACTTCCCTGTTGCTGCCCCAGCCTGTCTGTCTTACTCCTTTAGCTCAATCCTTGCTCAAGCTGAGGAGAAAATGAGTTTGCAGCCCTAAAATGTTTGCTTCCACATTACCCCATCTTGTCTGGCACAACCTCATGTAAATTCTTGTATTCCATATATATCCTCAGGTCTTGAGATGCCACTAGGAATAGATGCGAATCCTGACAGTAAAAATGAACAACATGAAAGAACCAGACTTGCTCTCTTTTCCCCCCTCCAAGTCTCTGTTCCAGCCAGTAGCACCAAGGGCTTTGGTTTCCCCTTGCAAACAAACCTGTCTCAGCTGAAAGGTGGTGTTATATAAGATTTATATGTTACAATTATAAGGTATTATTTTAGATGTTTCTCTGGCATTACAACATTTCAGCCAAAAATCTAAAGCTGCATAAAAGAGCACTCATAGTGTAAACCTTGAAAAGCAGTTTTAATGGAGTCCTCAGCTTTGTAGCAACCCAGTATTGCTCCAGTTCTGTACCAGTAAGAGCAATAAACTCCCTAAAGGCTCTGGGTGGGGAACACCTGTATGTTGATACTGGTTTCCATTCAGGAAAACCAAGAACATCCCATTCATAGCTTCTACAGTCAAGCCTTCAATCCTGCTAAAAAGTCTTTAATCCACACCCCAGTATTGGAGAGCATCAGGATATAGGTTCAAACTGAGTTGTGGTCAATGTAAAACACAATGAATCAGGAGTATATTGGTAAAAGCAGCTTTATTTGTAGAAAAATGGCAACCTTGGTGCTCTATATCACTTCTCTTCTAAAGGTTCCCTGTTCCTACAAAAAAGTCACTGAGAAAGAAGAGGTGGGGGGAAAGAAATTGCTGTTAGTTTCAGAATTCCTCAGACTTTTATCCAGTTTGTTCTATGCTGAAAAATGTTCTCAGGTATCAGTGATCCCATTCATGCAGAAGTAATAGACTTACCTTACAGTACCCATCTCCTTGTGAGGAAAACAAGCCTCTCAGACATCTCAGAATGCTGTCTTTGTTTTTTTTCTCTCTGTAATCATTGTGTCCTTCTGTTTTATGTCTGATAACGCTCTGTTAATCAGAGTTATCTCCATGTATCAGATAGCTATTTATAATATAAAGGGAGCAACATATGGAGCCAGAGCTCCTTTCTACCAACAAAAAGCCCTAAATGTTAAACACAGAAAATCCTGTTCCTCACCACTTCTGGTCCTCTGGCAAGTAGAAATGGGAGAACTGGAGTGTCCCTCCAGCCTGGCACCCCGAGGCACAAGAGTAGAGGAGTTCACATTTCCTTAGGGCAGTTCATACTTCTCAGCCATTCAACTTTTAGTCCAAGTTCCTAATTCCTACAGCTTTGTGTTCTGCTATTCCTGGCCAGATTTTAAATCCAGACTGAGGTGACTTGTGGCTGTTTGGTAAGGGGTGTTTGCATTTCCACAGAGCTGCTGCTGAGCCATCCTCCCTCACCATCTCAGGCAGACAGGCCTTGGCACCGTCGCAGCTCTTGAGCACTCCCAGGTCTCGTGTGTTTGCATGTGAAACCAACTCCTCTGAAATTCATCCTGCTCCTACATAATGGCTGCTCTGGCTCCTGCAGGATAAAATTAACTTCAAGGTGAGAGATTAAACTGTGTGCATCATCACAAAAAGGACTCACCCCAAAGGTGCCAGCAGGCATATATTGCAAGACATCACCCTGCAGGAAAATTGCTTCGGCTGTTCCTTCCATCCCATTTCTGATCCAATCTCATGTTGGTTCATGTAGCTCAAATTTGTTTAAAGGAATGGCATAATATTGTGTCAGTGATATACAGTCATGATTCAACTTACACCTCTGTCTTCTGCTCATTACAAGAACCTGAAGATGTTAACAAATTATTCATTAGTGTGGGTTCAATTTTATTGACATATTTTAAATTTATGCAAGGTCTTGTCACTGTGGACCTCAGGCACTGTCCATTCATAGCAACTCTAAATTCATGCAAGTCTGAGTTTCAGGGCAGGACCAAAACTGTGAGAAATTGTTGCTTAGAACAATGTTAAATTTAGAAGTAGGAAAAAGGAACCCACAGACATTGCACATATTTTTAGTCCTTTCCTGGACAAGATGAGTGTGTGGAAATAAAGAAAATAGGTTTGGTACTCATGATTTTGAGAAGACACATCTTTAGTTTTATAGAAGTATACGACTCTACTGAGCAGTATCAAATATAGCTCCCTACATAAAATGTTAGTTTAGCTTGTCAATGTGCTGATGCTCCTGAGCTGCTGAGCTTGGCATGGAGGGGAGCTGTGGGTGTCTTTCTGGAGCAATAGAGCCACAAGTGAATATGCTCACAGTTTTAAAGTGATCATTTTTATTCCCTCTCTGTTTAAAGCTCTCACTGGGAAGATTTCATGTTTCTGTGAACTTTTTCAAAGTTGACTGTTAGGACAATAGGGGGTTTTAATCAGCTCCATCCTTGTCTCACTCCCTGTTCCTCTCCTGTCATCCTGTTAAGAAGAGACTTCAGGGTATTTTCTTTTACCTCTCCACTGTTTGTAATGATTTTAGAATAAATTCCAAATCAGAATAGTCTTATTAGATAAGTTAATAACTATCTAGTAAGTAATGTCTAATTTAATCCACACTACAATGGACACTTAGATTTACATCAAATTCATTCATCATAACCAGTGATCTGTAAAACTCACCAGATTTTAAACAGAGCACTGGGTTATTTTACATATTTTTTATTTAAAAATTTTAAAAGGAGTAAAAAACCCAAACCCAAGACAAACATTTGATTTGAGCCATTATGAATACACAGAAATAGTTTCCTTAGTTTTGAATTTAAAAGCCACTCTATTTTTACACCAAAATATAATTCACATAATTTAGGAGTTATTATAAAGTCAGTGCTTAATAAATTTGTATTTTCCCTTCATTTACTGTGAAATAGAGAGCTGTGGGCTAAGCCCATTAATCCATGATATCTGCAACACAAAAACGACAAATATTCTGAAGTCTCCAAAACAAACAATCCCAAACTTAAAAATTAACTTAAAAACTCAGAAATCAGCCTGAGGGAAGCTCAAGGAAATGAATAAAAATATCCAGAAAGAATTAGAATCAACACTGGAGAGAGAGTAATTGGGTTGACTTCAGGTTGACTAATTCACACACTGAAAGTTGATGATTTGGTGAGTTGAGGTTTAGGGGTTTCTTAAGTCTTGTCTTCACCCTTGTTCTTGGCCTTACTAGAAGGATCCACAAATGTTTATTTCTACTTGCTTTTCCTTATTGCCAGAATATACACACATGCACATATATGTGTATACATACTATACATTTCCAAATTTATATGGAAAAGACCTTCTTTTAAATGAAATGCACCCCACGCAAACTACTGCCAGCCAGGAAAGTGATTACTGCCTGAGGTAGGCAGGCTGCAGTGCTCATATGTGATACTGCCCGGGAAATTGTGTGACACAGGAGCTCAAACTTCCACTTCAAATGCAGTGCTAATGTCTCTTCTTAACCATCAAAAAGTAAGTTGTGATATTCTGCCTTTTTAGTAGGGGAAAAATGCATAATGATGCAGTGTGGCTGAATTCTGAGCATTTAGCCCAAGGTAACACAAAAATGATTTCACTCACTTCAATGAAATAATTTCAGATCTAAACTGGAGTAACTGAAAATAGGTAATTTTCATTTGAACTCCGAGTTCTTTCCTAACTGAATTGTTCAAGAAGATCCCATATTTTCACCCAGCACCATGCAGGGAGATTTTTTTCCCTCACTTTGAAAAAATAAAACCTTCTCTTGCTGTATTAACCACCTAGATATTCATATGGTCAGCACAAA
>VZTR01003745.1:1487789-1564716 GCA_013400775.1 Chaetops frenatus
TATATATATATATATATCTATATATATGTATATTATATATATATGTATAGATCCAGACATATACAGATATGTACAGCTCATGGTCCTCAGGAAGGCAATGCTCTGCAGAAAAACACACCAGCACAGCCTTAAATAAAGGAGATCCAAATTTGGACAAGCTTAGCCCAAGCAATGTAAGAAGTCGGATAGAGAAGTGAGACTTGTATCTTGATTTTGTTAGTGCTGCACTGCTCTTCCAGAAAGAAATGAGGGGGCACTCTGCAGGACATCTGGAAAGCTGTAAGGAGGAAGGGAAAAGGCAGTGTTAAGAAAACTGAGCTGAAATTTATCCTTTGCTATTAAACAGGACGTTTCTTTCCCAGACTGGTTCATGGAGTCACAACTTATGGTTTGCACTCCTGGATTTTCTGGATAAAATAGATTCAGTGGAAGCCTCTGTGTGAACCCCCATCCATTCAAATTACTGCCTCCCTCCAGGTTCTCCCATGCAGGAATATCCTGCCCATGCAGGCTAACACAGCTTGGCCTCTGCATTGCTCCAGGAGCTCTCAGAATGATTATGAGCCAATATTTCCACTCCTAAGGTCTGGGGGAGTCAGGCTGCTTATCATCTTAAATGATGCTACAATTGCAAAAGAACAAAAAGAACCACCCAGTCTGCACCTTTTAACCAGAAATACTTCTTAAAAGCACTATATAAAACTACACATATCTACTTTAATCTATTCTTGCAGATATTTTGAGTTGGGCAGTGGAATATTTAATACTATCCCTGCCCATAATAGTAGAATGAAAGGCAAACAAAATACTCGACTGTTTTTCTACTGCATTTTTTTACCTGGAGAGGTTACAGTATCAGCAAATCATCTCAATGTTATGGTCTCACCTGCAATTATGTCTTCAATTTTGGTTATTTCTTTGAATGTGTAACAGTAATAAAGGGATATACTGAGCAAAATGTAAACTGTAAAAAAAAAAAAAAAAAAAAAAAAAAAAAAAAAACCATGTAAAAAATATTNAGAGAAACCTTGAGATAAATTTGGTTTTATATTACAGGCAATAATAACGGTTTAACTTGTGCAGAAATGATAAAAAATGAAGGAGTAAATAAAATCCTAGGTGCTGTATATTACTTACCAGGAGGTAAACTCTGACAGCATATCAACTTTCTTAATGTAAGAGTGTTGGGGTTTGGGTGTTCCTCTTTTTTTTNGGATAAAACATTTGATAAAACTGAAAACTCTTTCCTTTCAAACATGTAAGGAAATGTAAAATATACATCTTCTCTCCCACCTTCTCCCACTGTTGATCTCTGGAACTTGAGATTAGTGACTGTTGGTGTTCTAAAGAGAAGAGTAAGGGTTTTTATGGATAGTAAGAGCATTGCTGTCAAGTGTACAGTGAAAACTTCCTAAAATGCTCTCTCTTCATGGAATTAGGCAGTCATATAGTGGAATAAGGAAAACACTCTCTTACTGTCCCTTCTGAGGTGTTCTTGTGTCTTTCTTGCAAATGTTTGAGAGAAGAAAACTCCTTTGCTTTGACCATGCCAAGGTCCATAAGTGACATTACATCTCCCAAAACATAAAAAAAGTGATTTTGACTTTCTGCTTCCAAACTAATTAGCATCATTGCAGAGGGTGCCTCAGCCCTTATGAATGTGAATATTTTCATATTTCATAGAATTCAGGTCTTCTGTTCCAAAAACATTTTCCTCCTAGCTTTTTCCTCTAGCTCTGTTTCTCACTGGAGGTCACCAGGGTGTTAACTCTCTAGATGGAAGGAAAACCATAAATAAAGAGGAGGCGAGATGCAGTGTTTGAGTGAGTGAGGTCTGGGCACTGCACTGATACAGGCTCTGGCTCCCACAGGGATAGATGGATCATTCACTACTCTTCAAAATACATCGTGCTCTATTCCCAGCAAGGAATGCCATGTGAAATCATGCCCAGGTGAAATAGTTTTCCATTTGATTGCTGGTTTTGCTGTCAAACCTCATGTGTGCTGTGAGCATCCTATAAACAATTCCAAAAGGCAGGGCAGGGAAGAGGAGGTTTGTGTGTGTTGTAGTTCAACAGACCTTGGATCATTTAGAGATTTCCCAGTTTTTCCAAGCTGTTGGTTGTGGTGGGTCAATGTGACATGATACAAACCCTGGGGTACACCAGGTCCTGTCAGCCTTGTGTCAGTACTCACCACACCTGAGAGGAGAATTTCCTGATGTTGTGTGCTGAGGTGTTGGGTCTCTGCTGCCACAATGGCATTGCCATGATATTTTCCTGATGTAGAGGGAACAGGAACACTGGCAGCTTTGGGTAACAGGTTCCCCTCCATCCTCCTGCCACTCATGCACAGCAGGGCAGATGCAGGAATGTCTTTGGGAATGCATAAATCTCCTGGACTGAGTGCCCAGGGGCCATCCTCTTTGCTGGATAGGGTTGCATATAATTTATTTTCATTCACACCCTTTTTCTTTCATGTTAGCAGATAAGTAATCTTCCTCTTCTCAACTGCATCCTTAATTATAGCAGACAGAAGATTATTTACCACATTGAAATTTCTTTCAGATCCATTAGTTTGCTCAATGTACAGCTAACCATGGCATTATTTTCTTTTGACAGTGTTCTTGAGAAAAGGTTTGCTAATACACAACAGCAACATGTGAGTCTAAGAATGCTCAAAACACAGCATCTACACTGCCCATCTCTTTTTTTTTATGTCTCCTTAGGGAGGCATAATAATATCCCTTGGATTTGCACAGTCCACCCCCCAGGACCATCAGAAGGCTTTAATAAGAGTAATTGATACAACAATCTTAGAAAGCACTTTTGAAATGGGAAGTATATTAACTTTATTAGCATATAACAGAGCTATGTAATAGATCAAGTCATTAGCTGCAATATTGTTATAGACTGAAGAGAGAATATGGCTTAAGTTAAAAAAAAATCCATTATTTTTACTTTTACTATTATTTTAATAGTCAAATGCCTGATATAAAATGTGCCTTGAAATATTTGAAGATGGATTTGATAATCCATTCAAAGTGGACATCTTCAGCACTCATCGGGTGGTTACTTTCATGTATTTCCTTGCTGTTATTCATAGCCTTGATGGTTACAAAAAAATATTTCATTCACTTTCTTCATTTTAAAAGAAATGCTTTTCACAGCATTCCCCAAAGTGGGGCTTTTAAGTCAGAGACTGAGAGAGTTCACATCACTCCATATGAAGCAACAAAGGGTGGATAGAGTGGACAAGGCAGTGCTCAGAGGCAAAGGGAGTATTTCAAAGGGCTGGAGCAGAGCAGAGGAAGAGGAGGAGGAGTGGGAGAGGAGTTTAAGCACTTGACCTTTGCTGGGTTGTGTCATAAGGTGAATAAGGGATTGGGAAGGATGGTGGCTCCTTAGGGTCTGTGCCACAGTGACAACAGCCAGTCCCAGTCAAACCTGGCAATCATGTTGCTGGGTTTTTTAATCCCATTTTCTAGTTTCAAGACAATTTCTTTGCAGGGGACCTCATTTCTCTCTACAACTACCTGGAAGGAGGTTGTAGTGAGGGAGGGGTCAGTCCTCTCTCATTGTCTAAAGGGAAAGAATGAGAGGAAATGGCCTTAAAATGTGCCAGAAGAGGTTCAGCTTAGATATTATTAGTAAAATTTCACTGAAAGGGTGTTCAGGCCTTGGAATAAATTGCCCAGGAAGATGATGGAGTCGTTGTCTCTGGCAATGTGCCAGAGGTGTCTGGATGTGGCACTTGGGGATATGGTTTAGGGGTATTTATGTTGGTGCTAGGCTGATGATGGGACAGGACGACCTTGAAAGACTCTTCAAACCTTGATGACTCTATGTTCTGTAAATGTTAAAAACTGAAAACTGTCAAACTTTCTTTTTAAAATCCTATTAAATACTCAAAAAATTCCCTGAATGTAGCAATAAGACCCCCTCAGGTGATACCCTTTAAATTGACAAAAAGAAAGCTGAAACAACTTCTGCCACCCCCAGAGCCTGTTCTCCAAGCAGGGATCCTTCCTGGTGCCTCCAGACATCTTGCAAAATTATTCCCTGGCCTCGGAAGATCGTTCATTTCTTTTTGCAAAACGTGCTGAGCTGTTCCCTGAGGAGAAGCCATACAAGGGGTTGATCTGTTTCCCCTCCCAGCTGGGCTGCAGGAGCACTCCCCTGCATTCCTCACAGCAATCCCCTCCATCCCATATCCTTGCTATCAGCAGAGGTTTTGCTGCCTGGGAAAGGAGGGTTATTCTCTCTGGGAAGCACAGGCTGGCATCCTCAGACAGAGAGCGCATCCCTGACGGCGTGTGAGGGTGTGCTGCAATGCAAGGCACATCCTCAGGCTTTCCCCACTATCAGCACTGACTCTCCCTCATTACTTATGGTTTTGGGGTTTTTTTTTTTTTCACTTTCCATTGCTGTATTTGCTTCAATAAATTAGAATAATTTTTTTTTTTTTTCCTTTACCCTGGTAAAAAACNGTTTTTTTTTTTTTCACTTTCCATTGCTGTATTTGCTTCAATAAATTAGAATAATTTTTTTTTTTTTTTCCTTAAACCTGGTAACAAGCACCTATGCTTCAACACCACTTTTCATCTTGTACATAGAAGAAGTTCAAGTGATAGATTAGTTACTGGGGCAGTGAAATGAATGAAATCTCTGCTGTTTAGTCTCATGATAACAGGGATCTGGCCAAAGGGGAAGTGGAGTCTGAATGGAAAAACAGAACAACATTCACTTGCAATAACAATTGTGTTACATATTGATTTGGAATTCACTGTTTCTTTAGGTCCCCCACTCATCGAATTCTCTGCTAGCTCTTACTCCAGGGTCTGGGATTTAACGAGCCTCTCAGATGAATGCTGCATTCCTGCTTCTCACAAACAGTTTCAGACTTTGAAAACTCAGGGATACATTCTTGCAGTGTCTTACCGTCAGCTAAGTTTTTCAAGCCCTGCTTTGTAGCCACCATGACTAGTGGCAGAACATTTAAGAACCACAGCCTGAGACTCCAGAAGAGGATTTCAGAGTAAAGAACAGCTTCCCATGAAAATTCTGGTGCGGGGCACAGCCAGGCTTTGCAATATTCTATTCAATAATTTTGTTTGCAGCTTCTTGAAGCTATTAGGGAGATGTAAGGTGACTTCTGTAGACTGTGTCTCAAGCCTGTGTATATCAGCTACCTCTATGAGTGGCCAGACTCCTATTAATACAGCATACCCTCATCCTTTTCAGTGTTTTGTAATTATTGACTCATTGGTTAAGTTAAATCTAAATCTAAATCTAAACTTACTTCTAACATCTTAATTGAAGAATTGAGAAAAAAAAAGGAGAATCTATTTGAAGCAACAGCTTCTGTTTAAACTCAAGGATAATTTTCAGGAAGGGTTTTAAGAAAAAAAGACACTCATATCTGACTTCTGATTTTTCTTTCTTTTTCAAAATATAGCTTCCTTTTTAAACTTGTCTTTCTTTGATAAGCCTCATAGCACTACTGCTAATAGACATTCTGAATCAACATATCTGTGACTGATTTTTTCTAATTTTTTTTTTCCATGAAGCAAATAAATTAAAGATCAAAACGAGTATTGGAATAATATGACACCTTTCTTTCACAGGAGGGAGTGACCTTGCTTGCCACTCTGCTTTGCAGGAGCAATGTGCCAGCAATGCTAATAAAGTGCTATCAATTCATGTGCTTTCTCAGTTAAATAGTGGTGACTTTGAGAAGTGACACATCTTAAATTGTGTGCTCCTGTGTGGGGCACGACACACAGACCCACAGAACCCTGTTTGATGCAGAGCTTTACCTGCTCCATGCAGGATTGACCCAGGAATGGGATGGAGGTGGTGCTGGGGCCATGGCTCTGTGCTGGATGATCCTCCAGCTTTCTCCAGGTCTCAGTTCCTGTGGCAGAAAAGGATCAAAATATTGTGTTATGATTCATGGAAAGAAAGCTCCTGTCCATCATCACTTAGGCAAAATAATGTGGCTGCAAAATGTGCAGGAGGAACATGGGGAGTTTTCAGTGGGAGCTGGAAGATTTGGGCTCCCACTTACCAGTCCACATTAGGTTGTCTTTGCTCCCATTGCTACCAGTGGTGCAGTGCTGCTAAAATAGAGTTAGCCTGGAAGTGTCTTCTTTGCTGAAATTCTAATTTAGCTTTTCTGTGTAAACACCCATTTAGTATCTGTATCTCGCTCCCACCTTTGTAAAGTAAAATAATAATATTCTCCTGCCTCATATGGTGTAATGAAGTTTAATACATTAAAGATAGTGAGGCACTAGTTGCTATAGTAATGTACTATTTAAATAACTAGGGAAAAAATCCCTCAGAAAGGTTTCAACAAATGCAGTTTAGTGAGGGCTACTTGTTTTGCACAAAACATCTTTGGGATGGTGAACACACCACGGGGAATGTCTCCACGAGGCTACTCAGGAAAGGAGCTGATAAGGGCAGTGTGGTGTGTGCTGGTAACCAATGCTGAGCAGGGAGAAGCCTTTCCCATCCTCACACACGCTGGCTTAGCTGTCTGCTGGCCAAGTGGTGGCTGAGGTGGGGGAATGGTTCATCTGAGCCCCTCAGCCTGGGAAAGGCACCTCTGACCATCCCTTCCCGTGCTGACAGGGGTTTGTTTGAGAAAGGACCAGCAGCAGGCCCAGTGGCTGTGAAGCTGCCAACTGTTTGATCATTTGTACAGACACGGCAGCCTGGAGAGAAGCTCCCCTCCCTGCTGGAAGCAATTAAACTCTCTGCTGCTAGATTAAACTGTCTTTGGAAAATACCTCTGGTCCTGTGTTCAGAAAGCCACCAGCAGCTTGCAGTGTACTGCTTAAGGAACTGCATGGTGAGGCTTGGAATGTGGGCTTGCACCTTCCCTGGCAGAAGGTGAAATCAAATATATATTCTCCATTTCTTGGGCAAACACTGTAAGAAATAGCATATATAACACAGGAGCACCACTACCAATCATTCTCTCGGGGGCCAAGTTTTAAAAATAAAGTCACTTCATCTGTATTCTTCACATGATTGTTGGCTGTGATCTCGGAGCAGTTATTAGATCAAATTCCTCAAGAGATTTAAGGAAAACAAAACTTTGATTTCTGAGTTCTGATCAGCTTGATGGGTGCAGGGGAGAAGCTGTGGGTAGCAGAGGAGGTCGGCCCCAACATGGCCTGGGTACCTCACAGCCAGAAGGACCTTTTGAGCAAAATCTTCAACTGAGATGCTTCAGTTTCACCTCAATCACCCTTTAGGCACCTGCACAGTTTTTAGATCTTGTCCACAATCACATAGAATAATTTCCTAAGTTAGGGAGATAAAATTTGTAAGCCTACCCCATCCTGCAAAGATGCTCCTAAGTGATGAATGCAAGGATAATGTTTTAAATTCTATTTCTGATGATGATATAGAAAAGATCAATATGATAAAGAAAATTATGAGTCTTTATGAAGTTTAAAAATTGTTTCTTTTCTGATTTAGCTTTGAAAAATAAGGATTTTTTAAAGTATATCTGTATAATTAGGTGCTCTATTCTGTTGAAATATTTTATTTGGACTAAGGTTCATGGACAGAAATAGAAAATATGGTGTAAAACATATCTTGGTAATAGTTCAAATGCAAAATGTATAACTTGCAAATCAAACCTTAAAGCAAGTGAATCTCTGTTGGAATCAATAGGAGCTGAGATGGTTGACTGAGCAGAAGGTGGGAAAAATAATAGTTTGTTGCCTTTGTGCTGCAAATATAAGTCAAGTCAGTCCACCATGACCTCAGTGTGTAGCAGACTTTATACTTAAATGGTTTATTTTACGTATTGACAATGGTCCTCTAAACTTGACTCCAGCTTGCAACAACTTCCACCAACAACTTTACTGGTGGAAAAAAAATACAGTACACTAAGATAGGATTTTTAAATTTTTCAGCAGCATGTTTAATTAGAAAATTCTGACTTGCTGTAACAAAGCGAAGTGTTTTATGGGAAAGTAACAGTTTTGAGAAAAATTTTGTCCCAAATATTATACAAATTGGAGGTAAAAAATTGAATTCCAGTAATACAGAGAGAAAGCTACCTCTGCTTTTTGTCTGATGCAAACTACCTGAACACGACCTTCCTCAAATACATGAGCCTGTATCCCCACTGGGGTGTATAGAACCATAGGGTCATTAAGACCTCCAAAATTCCTTTTCCAAAATAGCATTTATACCAAGAGGAATCATAGTGATAAAGAATTTCTGAGTGTCATGGTCCCCACCTGGAAACAGGATGATGCCATTGTTTTGAGTCCAGTACTTCTTCAGCCTCCTTTCCTCACCCCCACACATCTGCTTGTACAAAAACTATTTATTTACCTTGACAAGCAGCCCCATCCAGCAGAAGATCAGCAGAGGAATGTGTAATAGGCTGGCAGGCTCTGATCTCCAGGAGCCTGAAAACCCTAAAGCAGACAGGGGAAGAGCCAAGCTTGGCTCGGTCACACCTTGTGTGAACTCCAACAGTGAGTTTTTATAGTTTTGCTTTATGATGAAAATTTCTGAAACCTCTTGGTCCTCCCTTACCCCAGAATGGGAATTTTGTAATCTGAAAGTGTTTTACAGCATGAGAAAATTGCTTCCTGTCTTGGGCTACTTTTCAAATTGGACCTGAGCTACCATTATTGAATAGTTTTCAGGTTGTCCTGGCTGGTAACTGCAGTGACTCCATCATGATGAAGCTTTCAGACCTTTTTAAAAAAACTTTTGGCAGTAATTGACTGAATTAACTGAAGGGAATTTCAGGCCTTGTATACTCCTATATTCAGTGAATTGTAGAACTTTCTTTTTCAGTGTTCTGTGGGTATTAATTGGTTAGGAAAAAGCATTAACACTTTGCTCACATTCTCAAATACCTGCTCATGCAAACCAGTACCTGCTCATACAAATCAACATATTGATCTCCTTTCAGCATTTCAAATAAACAGTTAATGAAAATATCTTTAATTATTTTATGGTCCTTCATGTCAACCAAGTGTTCACCCTTTTTTAGAGGAAAGTGTTTGAAACATCATGGGGTAAAATTAAATTATTTGACTGAGACCACAGAAAGGCACTTTCAAAGTCCAAATCATAAAGCAGCGGACCTTACTTAAATCACCTCCACAGAGGTTTAAGGTAAAGTGTTGTGCTTGTCATTGTAAAAAAAAGCCCAACCTGTGTACAAAGTCAGCTGCAGTCACTTGGCTAATAAGTATAATCTGTTCAACTGCTCTAACTCAACCGGGTTTGATTGTGTGCCCAGCAGTAGTGGCTCTAATGCTTTTTAGCTGGGGAGGGGGAGTCACTAAAAAACCCTCCAGAGACCATGTGTGTGTGCATGGAGTAGAGCTGTGAGAGAGCAGGACTGTGCAAGCAAAGCCACTGTGAATGAGCGATTTTCACAATACTTTGAGCAAGAGAATATTTAGTTATATTTGAGAAAACAGAAAATGTTTCTCTGTAAATATCCTTGCAATGCCCTTCTCTGCAGCACGTTTTGGGGGGTAGCTGGAGTTGGCCCATGCCTGTGTTTGCAAGGCTGGGGAAGCCCATGGGATCCCCTGTGAGAGTGGTTGCATGAAGGCACCAGGATCTACTAAAGCATTCCCAGATCTTGTTTGCCAGCACAAAACCTCATAACAAAGAGGATTCAAGTGCACAGCTGCACAATGAATTTGCACAAGTGGCCACACAAATAGAAGAGAGGTGAGGAGGGAGTCCTGCTCTCTCCCAGGTGAGAGCTCAGGCTGGTGCACAGCCCCTGAGCTCCACACCCACTTTACTAACTCGTGCTCTCAGAAACCCCACCATGCTCCATTTCCCATGGAGCAAGGAAGGAGGAGGGAGACAACAGGAGACAGGACTGCTTGTGCCTGCCCCACTTTTACCAGGGGTAAAGTGACTCATTGTTGACACACAGAAAATTAAGGTGTGTAAGGTCATACTTTTCCAAATTTCAGGAATGTTTGAGAGCTAATTTTAGGCGAAATTGGGAGCTTTGAGCCAGCACAATCACTATATATAAAACAGCATGGAAATTTTTTTAAAACTGGAATTATCATTGGTCTTTATGGGTCCATGTGTCACAGGCAGGAATTTTCAGCTGGTTCTTGGGCTTGGTGGGCAGTGCTGTGAATGGGTGTTTGTCTGGCTATGAACTGAGAAAAACCCTAAAGATCTTCAAGATTTAATGATATATAATTCTTATTCAAAATGCATAAGCATTGAGAATATGTGAAATTCATTATTATTATAATGTGTGTCTGCTTTTGAAAGGTGCTCAGCAAGACATGGGAAATATATATCTACTGTCATCCCTCAAACCTCTCACCTGCAACGAGAGGGAGATGAAACAAAGGAGACTAGTCTGGGTACTTCTATGATCATATTGCAAACTTTTTCCTTCTGGAATATTGTGGATCAATTTCATGCTGAATTTAAATATCTGCAGAATCATAGGTTTAATCTAGATAATGTATTTTGTAAGTTTTCCTGATTTAATTTCCTGGCTCTGTTGTACACTGTAGGCTTTGTTACGTAGAGCCCGTAGATGATTGATAAAAATAATTTTATAATGAAATGTGAATTAACACTAATTCAATTTGGTGGGTTTTGGAGATGACAACTATTGATATATGGATTTCCTTGTTCCTTAGGAATATACAGTCAATAGCACTGAAATTGGGATTGATCAAATGAATTGTCTTACTTGTGCATGTAGCTCCTTTCATGACTCATGATTTTCCAAAATATTTGTAACTTTTAAGGGTAACAATTGTCATAAAAATTTAGGATCAGTCTACATGTTGTTGAGAGAAGCTGTGGCTGCCCCATCCCTGGAAGTGTCCAAGGCCAGGTAGGATGGGCCTTGGAGCAACCTGGGATAGTGGAAAGTGTCCCTACCCATAGCAGGGGGTGGGATCAGATGAGCTTCAAGACTTTTCCACACCAAACCATTCTGTAATTCTATAATTCCATCATTCTACATCATTGTGGTTGCAGTTATAATCAGCAATTAACTCAGGATTTATCAGGCTTCCCAGTGAGTACCAGGAATTGTCCGAGGAAATGCAAGATAAACATGGAACACCAACTTTTGGTAGCTGATTTTGTGAATAGCTTTATCAGTTTTGGTATCATTAACACTGGGAAATAAACATAATTCTCAGGGTAGCATGCATGTGAAAGCAAAATTTGGAAAAGGGGAAAAAAAGAAATCAGTTCTTATTAACCAGTTGTCCCAACATATTGTATGGGAAATTCATGGTTTAAATGGGTTCAAAGCCATTTAAAGAATACATTTATCCATGAAGAAAAAACAGAGTTAAATCCAACTGTAGCAGCTGCAGCACTAAATTGTGAATAAAAGATCATCTATGCCATTTATGGTATCCAAACAGAGAGTACCAAAATGTGTTTCTATGATGGCATAACAAGGTGTTTCAAATTTAGGATCCTATCCAAGGTCGTCTAAAGTCAGACTTAAAATAACTCCTCCAGAATCTGACTTCCTCAAGTCACTGTGGTAAAAAGCAATATAAAAAAATATATTAGCACTGAGTGGTCTAGTTAAGAACAACAACATGCAACAAAGCATGAGAAACATGTTACAATCAAGGGAACTGAAATGTTTCCTGTAAGGAGACTATGCATCCACCATCTCCAGGGGTGGAGAATGAAGGAGGAGGAAGAAGAGAAAATCCTACCTGCTTTACTTGATTTGTTTTCAGTGGAACCCAAATAACTTACACCACATTATGACAACAAAAATCTTTAGTTTTCATAGCTCCATATGGTGAGAGGCTCCAGGAAAGGAGAAGCTTTCCACCCCCACTAGTAATTCATGTGCACTGAGATATTTACCTGAACCTTCAGCCTCAGATAACTCTGGCAATTACTTAGAAGTCGTTAAAAACGTAAGCAAAAGCCAAAGTGATTGAATGATGACATTAAAGTCATCTGTGGAGTGATTCATTTGGTCTGCTCGATGTTGTACCCCTTGTTTTGCTCCCCAGGTTCAGTGATGTGGTGCTGGCCTCACTCAGGGCCCTTGGTCTGGGCATCCCTTTTGGCTTTCCCTTTTGGACTGATGGGAGTCAGGGAATAGCTACTTAGCCCTGTTTCTTCCTTTTTTCCCCAGAGAATGGGGCCAGAGAGCTAAGTGGCTTCTGAAAAGGAGGCAGGTCTGTAAGGCTGGAAAAGAGGAAGAACATGGGGCTTACATGCACTTGTTTTCTTTAAAGATACACTTTTTCATGCCTCTCCTCATCCAAATAATTTTCCATTCTTTTGGATGATTTCCCAAAGTTGTCACGACAGAGGATAAGCCTGAAGGGGATTTAAATTAGGAGATTTTTTTATTGCCAGATCAATACAGGGTTGTCATTCAGTATGTAAGAGGAAAAGTGCAAGTATGAGACACTTGTGAGGGAACTGGGCAGGCAGAAAATAGTTGAGGGGATAGGTAACAGGATAAGAAGGATTTAATCTTGTAGCAGATGTCCCCATATTTTTATTTGCAAAGGGCTAAAACCTAACATGTAAGAAATCTGACAAATTTATGGCTAAGAAAAAGGCTTTAGGTAATTTTTTCTGAAATGACAAGCAGAAAGGTGAAACTGGTCAATCCAACACTTCTCTTTTTTTTTTTTTTTTTTTTTTTTTTTTTCCTTTTTTTTTTTTTTTTTTTTTCTTTTCTTTTCCTTTTTCTTTTTTTTCTTTCCTTAATGTAAATTAATAGCAGCCCAGAATGGATATCCATGTTCAATCCTATACAGGTGCAATTCACTTGAGGTCTTGCTTCAATCTGGTCATCTCTGTTGCAGAGAGGAGGCTGTTATTACCCCATCCCAGGTGATCCTCTGTGCTCACTGCTGATGTTCACAGCCTGTGTGATGATGGAGAGATGTTTACACCATGTAATCACCAATGGCCAGCCTTGCAGAAAAGGGAAAAGGAGAGAATTTCATAGCTAAAATTACTTTCTCTCTCTCTTTGAGATGGATCCCATCAAATCAATGTTGTGAGAGGTAAAAGAGCGTGGGTGGCCTTTCAGTGTCACTGAGCAAATTGTTGCTATTCTTTGTGGTAAAATGACAATGCCATTTCCAGAGCTCTCAGTCAAGGCAACACCGTTCGCAGACATTGAATCCTAATTGTTACATTCCTTTATTTTATTTTGAACTAAGCTGATGACAGTGAATAGACAGGAGACAAAATAAGGTAATGTTTTCATTAGTTAAAAATGCTCATTAAAATTGTAACATTTCCACAAGTGGGGAAAAAAATTTATCAGGCACTTATCAGACTACTATGATCTCATGATTTGGCAATAGGGAAGGACTGTGTAGTTCATTCTACTCTCACTGAATGAAAGGAATGGGCCACAGAGCTGGTGCTGAGCATAGAGCCTGGTTATAAACACAACCCCCCAGATCCATGCACACACCTAGGGGCTGTATCTGCATCAGCCTGCAGTGAGCAGGTCCCATAGCAGTTAATTGATCTCAGTTGAGGGAGAGGGTTTGCTGGAGGGTGAGGCTGCAGCAGAGCAGGTTGATTCCCCGTGGTGCTGGAGCCTTCCTGGCCGAGCAGTGAACCCAGAGTCCCAAGGGCGCTCCCTCATTTTGGGTCCCACTTGAACATGCGGCTGGAGACACTCTTGAGATCAATTTTTAGATTAGCTGAATACTTACTCACTGAAGCTGATTATGAGTGGAGGCTGATTATAGTAATTTTGACATCTCTGAACAAGTTTTAGATGCCTCTGATGAGTGCTCATCCCTTCCTCCCCAAAATGGAGGCACTAGAAATCAGTGAGCACTCAGCAGTGCGAAAGATCTTCCCTTTTGTAGTTTGTTTTTAGACAGAGGCTTTAATGCACTCTTATGCCATATAGATGTTGAAAGGATTGAACACAAACCAGGCCTGGACCAAAGTAACCATTGTAGGCTGCAGAGAAACCTCTGATGTGACCCTATATCACATTATTCTTATGTAGGTCAAAATCAAGTACAGCCACTGAGATTTTAGAAGGATATTCATGATTCAGAAGGTCTTCTCCTCCCTAAATAGGTGTATTCTGTGTCTCCCAGGAAAATTTCCTTCCCAAGGATTGACATTGTGTTACAGAAAACAAAACATTTTACAACTCCCCCAAAAAATACAAGCAAACAAAAAACCTCAACAAAACACTTTAAAAAGCCTTGATCTAGATGCATTGCAATCCTGAACATACCAAAATATTAATGTACCACTAGAAGACTAATTGACAATGCTTCCTTATAGATTTTTGTCCACTAGACATTGAGCAGGCAGATAAATCATAATATCCTTTTACACTGTGCAAAAGTATCCTGTCACAAAATACATAATATATTCTTATCCCCAAAACATCATTCCAAGTTGCTCTACATCAAAAACTCATTGTCAGCCAGGCTCACCTTACCTCTTACCTCCTCACAGGCACAGAAGGTTCTCCAAAGCCTTCCTATCTGCAACCAGTTATGCAAGTTGGGGGAAAAATAAAAACAGTTTCTCAGCTTGAGAATAAGGTGTGAATCCACTACTTAAATCAAGGGTTTACTAAATAAATTTAGAAAATTGCACAGAAGTTCAAGATTTAGAATCACTTTAAAATTTTGAACTGGTTCATTTTCTTCATTCTGGATTATTGAAGTAAGGTGCAGAGCAGCATGACAGGTTTTACAGAGGAGAGAGATAACCTGTTTATTCATCCAGGTCTCCCTAAGTCCATGTATTGACCCCTGGTTTGCCATGCTGCCTGAAAAGATCTCTAGAGACTGAAAATATAAGGATGGGCTACAAAATTTGTAATCTTCTAGGACTGGACTTAGCCCTGATTAATGAGAGGATGATATGATGACTCCGAGGCACAAGAAATCGATGTTTTATATTTCCATCTGCCCTGCCCCAAAAGGAAAGAAAAGTTATGTAGATGACAATACTCAACTTTAACAGGTTTTGGCGACATATAGTATATGCACCATGGAAATGAATGTCCAGACATCCCAAATATATCCACCTATAAACCTGGACAGCAGTACCAAACAAACAGAAAGAGAGTTTCCACACACAGTTTGGTATTTGTTTCACAGACAATTTTCTGCACATGGTTCCTTTTATATTGTTTCTGTCTAACTCTTGGAAATGATCCTTAGTGATTTCTGTTATGTACTTTATTG
This sequence comes from Chaetops frenatus, assembly GCA_013400775.1. Taxonomy (NCBI): domain Eukaryota; kingdom Metazoa; phylum Chordata; class Aves; order Passeriformes; family Picathartidae; genus Chaetops; species Chaetops frenatus. The sequence goes on from VZTR01003745.1 coordinate 1,503,019, forward strand.
CCCTTATATTTAGACCAGATATAATATTAGATGTATCATATGTGGTGAATAATTTACTCTTTTAATATTTTAAGAAGTGAACATTAATTTCAGGAACACAAAACTAACATTTTTTCCTTTATGTTGCTGTGTTTCTTCTGGGTCCTTTCATTACATCTACAGAATTAATGAAAACAAACACTTTAATTTTCCTTTTTCCATAACATCTGTTCATATGGAATTGTGAAACACATTTTGCAGAAATGCTCAAAAGATTTCAAATAGTTGATTTTGCTTCTTCCACCTAAATTAAATTTTTAGGATTTTATTTTTTTAATGTGATTTTTTTTTTTTTTTTTTACTATTCTTGTACAATGTTCTGCTCCAGAGATTATTACAGTTTATCTTGCTTATCAATAGCTCACTGACATTTATTGAGCTGGAAATATTGTTTGCTCTTCACTGTCAATCAAAATCTTGACTCCTATGTCTAGCTATCCATTCTTCTTTATGATTCTGATTGATACTGGGAAAAAATCATTACTGGATATAACTTAACACAGAAGTAACTGGTGGGTATGGTAGTGTGTTGAAGAGACAGCACATGTAGCAACTACTGTCAGAGATTAAGGAAGTCACTCAAAAGCAAATAGGCTGTGTTACTTAAACTCAGCTGCTTTCAATTAAAATGAAAAATTAATACTGAGTCAAGGCAAAAAATGTCTACAAATAATTGGCCTGGTTCATTTACATCTGATTTTTATCGTGTCAGTGAAGCATCCTTTGGCTTCAGTTTGAAAAGCATCACTTTCTGTTTGTTAACATTTCAGATGTGAGAATAACAGAATAGATCAGGAATGATTCAGAAATGTTGTAAAGAGACAACAATGACAAAGCTGGGGGGAAGGCATAGTTCTTCCTAAAGTTAGAGCAATTGGGTGAAATGAGTAGCCTGTACAATTAATATCCTATAGATCTAATAGGATATGTCCTATAAATGCTGGGTAACATGTGCTGCTCCTCAGAGAAGATTGATTTATCCATATGAAAATACTTTTTGCTTCAAGGTGGCCAAGGAACGCACTGAGTAAAGCAGGGTCAGAGGGTGTAGGTGGGGCAAACTTGCTGGAGTGAGAGCTGAGAGCGCCCACACCTCCAGGGAAACAGGAATCACCATCCCAGCTCCCCATGCCTCGCTTAGGTTCTCTGAACTCTGTCCCATGACTAAAGGGTTATCCCATGGGCACTCCCTAAGCTGCTGAGCTGAGCTCAGTGTATTTGCTCACCCACATGCCCAGCATTGCAGAGTGACTTTGACACTGGCAGATGGTGATGGGACAACAAAGGGGAACAGTTTTAAACTGAAAAAGGAGAAATCAGATTAGATGTCAGGAGGAAATTCTTGCCTGTGAGGGTGGTGAGGCCCTGGCACAGGTCGCCCAGAGCTGTGACTGCCCCATCCCCAGAAGTGTCCAAGGCCAGGCTGGATGGGACTTGGAGCACCCTGGGATAGGGGGAGGTGTCCCTGCCCCTGGAATGAGATGGTGTTTAAAGTCCCTCCCAACCCAAACCATTCTATGATTCTATGATTTTGTATACAAAAAGCAATGAATTCTCCTTTTAGGTGTTGTCTGTACAGTGTGCTCAATTGGAATCCTCCTGACCCCTCCTTTAAGGTTCATGGACAGAGGGAATAGGAGCAGCCCTGAGCTGCCTGGCTGGGAGAACAAGCAGGAGTGGTGAAGTTAGGAAAAAGATATTAAGTTAACTAAACATGGCAGATCAAGCCATATTTCTCTCTTCCATACCCACTCATCAAGAAAACTGTAGTGCTTTTTGTAATAAAGGCATCTATTCTGTTGGAGATGGTCAATTTAAAAACATATTGTCAGGCTGTGAAGGGCTCCTTACCTAAGAAAAACTGGGACCTTAATTTTTTCTTCAAATCAGACAGCTTTTTTATGCAGCTCAATTTCATTACCACTGAGATGACTTTCAGGGTCACTCTGAGAAAAAAACCTAGCAATTATATTAAATAGGAGAAGAAAATAAAAAACCCTGACTGTTCTGTTTACTTGAATCCTGCCATTCTGTCATTCCAACATGAAAACTGTCCTTGAAGTCTAGTACAACCTACAAAGACAAACAGTGGAGGGAGTTTATATAAATCAAATTGGTGTCATATGATCCCCAAGCCCTGATGTGTTTCTATAAAGTTAGAAGCAAACACTATTTTGAGCATCAAAGGACTGTGTGGCATCACTTGTTTTTGTGTTTTTCATTGCCAGGGGCATGTCTCTAAATAAAAAGAGTATCTTTATCAATGAAGGCATTCACCACATGGTGAGGCACAGCCCAGGCTGGACTCTAATAAATGACCTGCTCATAATTTGGGAGTGCAAAGCCTGAGTTGTTCACTTGTCACACTTGGATCCTTTACTGAGAGGAAAATCCTCATCCGTACAGTCCTGCAAAACACAAATCCTAAAAACTCAGCAGCCAAACTCACCGTGTTATCACAGGGAATGGGCTTGGACCACTGTTTGTATTATTCCTGTTTGTCTGCAGAAAAAACCCTCTACAACCAAAAGTGGGTACTTTTCTTTATCCACAGTGATAAGGTGGTAGCAGAGGGCTCTTCTGAAAGGGAGAGACATTTATTCAGAGGTGAATATTTCTTCTAGTTTTCTGAGGAAAAAAAATGGAAGAAATTCTTCCACCTGAAACTTAGGTCCCTATTTTCTTCTGGGACCTAAGTTTCAGGTGGAAGAATTAATAATAACAACAATAAAAGAAAAAATTGTTTTATGGTCTGCTCCATCTTCTTTCTTACTCTCTTTTGTGCTGTCTTTCATTCTTCTGCCTCGCCTCTCAACCTTTTTTTTAGACATAAAAATATTATTTTTGAAGTTTTCAATTACAAAGAAAAAAGTACTAAGAAACCTAAGTTGCTATTTCTTCTGAATCAAATTATGTCCCTGGTATGGATTGAGAAGACCTTCCTATGGAAAAACAAGCAAAACAAAACAAAACAGAACAAACAACAACATCTACAAAAACAGGAAAATAAAGCACCCTTTGCTATAAATTTTTAAAAAATTAAAATATTCTGTTTTCTGGCAAGAGAAATGGAAGCACTAGACTTGCATTTTTTATGAAAAACAAATATTCTAAGCACAGCAGCCTATTATCTGCTTGGCATTGGTTTCATTGTCTATAAAATTATATGACCTTGGCTATAAACCCCCTATGAGCTGGACTGCATATAAAAATCCCCTTCCCTTAAAAAGGATTTGTGTTCTGTTCTTGCAGAAGGTGCATTTGTACTTTCTGCTTCAGCATCACTCCAAGAACTCCTTTGCAATGACTCTCTCTTATAGACTGAGTGCACTGGTTAAAACTCACATTTGTTTCAGAAGGATTTAGAGTTCAAATTCACAGGTATATTAATTTTTTTTTTTTTTTAATTTTTACCTGCAGGTAGCATCAGATTCTCTTTCAGCTTTAGTGCAAATAGTCTTTGCTGGTAACCTTTAGGTTACAAAGAATTCAGCATTCAGACCTATCAATCTTGCACCGCAGAGCTGCCAAGACTCATAACAAAGGAGTATTTTGTTTGAAGGGCAAACCAAATTGACTTGTGTTTCCAATAACTGTAATGTCCGGCTTCTTATCAGTATTAATAAGAAAATGCAAATTGCATTCCTGTCAAAAAAAAAAAAGAAAATGAAAAAAAAAAAGAGTTGAGACGAGCAGTACAAGCAGTAAATTGCTCGCAATATGCTATTATATTCAGATTCTCATTTTCAGCTATACAGTAGTTTACTTAAGGTGAGCAAAAAGAGCAATCAATGCAAAAAAGGACCAAAATGTTCCAAGCCTGACTTTTAAGTATGAGCAAACAGAAGAGCATAATGGATAATTGTAGCAGAAATAATAGCACATAGCAATATGTAAATCATCAGCAGGTTAACTGTTAATATCTTTATTGGGAATTTTATTTAAAACAAAAACAAAATTCCTATTAAATATGCAGGAGTTTAGAAATTCTGAAGTACCCTTGGACAATGATCAACACTTAATTAATCAATTTTCTGTCTGCGTTGTAAAAACAACTTCTGCTTTATTGCTTTTTGGAAGCAATATTAAAATGAAGCCATATAAACACTATTATAAGGGAGAGCTTGTGGCTTGCAAAGTGTTCCCCTCTCTGACTAAATTGTGTCATTTCTGTTTCTTGTTTGATTACCTAATGTTAGTTGGAAAGCAATAGGTTTACTAATTTTTTTGCTTGTTCAAATACAATATCTGGTAGATTAAAATATAGCTTTTGCTTTCACAAAATCTCAGTGCACCTGTGTTGGGTAGAAAGGTCACACATGGCCCAAATGGAGCTCTCACCAACGTGTGACAGGAACCTGGGGATGTGGAATCCAAGGATGGAGGTTAGAGGTTAGCTTTAAAAACTTCTAGAACAGATGATGTTAAATTAAGTGTTCATTCCATTAGCTGCTTACCTTCTTTTCAGGGTAACCTGCAATTTAATTTGCATTAGGTACAGCCATCCTGGTTTGCAGAGGAAGTGTGGAATGAAACATCACTGAAATATCCCTGGTATCAGCATTAATTTGGCAAATATAAACCCTTCAAGGGGATCTGTGTTAGACCTGTGTTAGACTCTGTTACCTGTAAGGAGAAAAATCTGGGTACATTAAATGTTCTTAAAAGTGGAAGTTATTAGGAAGCCCTGGCATTAATGTGAGCACATAAAGTGGCTTTTGGAGAGGTTCTAATCTACAGGAGAGCCTGCTCAGGAGGAGGTGCATCCTTTCCTACAGGCAGATCTCATGGCATTTGGGAATAAATAGATGAAAAAATTCCATCCCAGATCCAAGTCATAGGCCATTAGCAGAACTTGCACAAGGCTCAAAGGACTCAGGAGCACACGTGCCTTGTGCAATTCCATCTCTTACCCAGGAGACTGAGGGAGCATTTGCATGGGGAGACCTTGTGGGAATCTAATCTCAAAGTGGCCAAAGCAGAGAAGCAGGAAACCTGCATCTTAGTGTGCAGTGGTGAGATGCAGATGTGAAAAAAAATATAAATTCAAAGCACAGAGGACACCTGATAATATAAAGTCTCTTTAAATCATGGATCAGACAAACTGACTAACTTCTGCTCAAGCTATGGTAAAAAGTATTCAAAATTCGCTTGCATCATCTCTGATTTTTATGTTATCAAGGGTTTGGCCTCACACAAACAAATAGCTATTAACTAACAGTGCCACTATTCCAAATGACAGTGGCCACATGCTGCCAGCCTTTGCCATGAGTAGGAGAACAGAATAAAAGGCATTTTTGACCAGACCACAGGTTTAGTTGATCTTCACACAAAAGCCATCACATTTATTTAACCTCCAGTCATCTTCTCCAAACTTCTCCACTCCAAGATGCCTTTCCAGTATCTGTTCAGGATGTGAGTACTGTGGGTTTGTGAGGTGACACAGCACTGCATGACTTTGCTTTTTCATTTTCTGTGTCTTTCCTAACACATCCTGGAATTTTGCTAACTTTCCTGACTCTGAGTGAGTACTGACTTCCCACACCACTTCTGCACCTAGAGCTTCTTTAGCTATTTTATTGCTGTTCACTCAGCACTGTGAAATTCTTTCCCTGCTCCTTGCAGAAGGCATTCACACTGCCCAGGTCTGCCTGACAGTGCTGTCATATTTAAATTGGCAGAACTCATACTGTGTTCTATTATTTCCATTATTTTTTTAAGGATGTCTTATTCTTTCTAATTATCTGCTGTGTAGTGTTCTTTAACTAAACCCTTTGATTTTTTTTCTTGACCTTTTCTGAAGATGTTTTTGCTGAGAGTTTGCCTAAAGTCAAAAACCAAGTTTTGTTTGGTTTTAATTTTTTAATTTTAAAAGTTATCAGCCAACTGCAAATATTTCACTCTTTTGGCTTCCCCTTTTTGTTATTCTTATTTTCACTTTCTATGGTTTTCCCTAGGTCATATATTAATTTGAGTATTAATGTATAAAATTTAATTATTAATTCAATAAATTCTCGAGTACAGGCAGACATCCTGTTAGTCAGTAGACTTTAGGACAGTTTGGAGTTGCTGTTTCTTAACTATCTAATCAAAATCAAATTTTATTTTTGTGCTTATTTTATATAAATGTTCATTACTTTTTATTCTTTACTTCCCAGTTAATCTATTTAGTATTCTTTTTTTGTGTGTTTTGTCTCAGCTAGGGTTGATCCCTCCATCTCAAATATCTGACATTTGTTTGAACTCATGAAGCCAAAAGGAACTTGACTTTGTATGAAAAGATTATAAGTGTTAATAACAAATCTGAATTTTCCTTAATTGAATGAAATTCTCTGTGTTGTCAAATTTACTATTCCTAAAATTAACCTCTTAACTTTTTTTAATTATATTCTGCATAAAACTGGGCTCACTGTTTGATTGTCTGGGGGTTTTTTAATGAAATACATTAATGGGGAAAAAGCTTCTAGAAATTCACAATGATCCAAGTTAAAAGCAAAAAAAATATTTCTTGCCTTAATTCCAAGTAAGTGCAGGTAAAAAACACTGTCAGACTTTTATAAACATGTGAGCCCCAACACCTGTCCCATTCATCCTCTGGCCAATTTTTATACATATCTAATTCATCTATGTTAGAGACCTCTAAAATCCACTCTGATAGAGCCCAGTAAAATGAAAATGAATTTCACCTCAGAAAATGAACCCAGATGGAAAACTTGGGAAACTGAAACCAAATGAGTATTACTGTAGTTGAATAGCTAAATTTGAGTTAATTCATGTATCCCTCACTCAATTTTTATTCCTTAACAATATCAGAGTATAATTGATACCTTAATGCTTTTGAATTCAGTGAATTTAAGTGTGTTGAGGGTTTTATTTTACGTCTCTTTCAAAATAGCCTAATGTTAGCTAAAGTAATTGAAAGAGTATCAGGTAGTTATAAATAGTTTAGCTAGATTGGCTTTTTAATTCCCTACGTCCTGTGCCTTAAAGCTGATTTTAATGAGGAAGGTATTGTCACATTTCCTCATCTCTTGTATATTCATGACTCTAGAATGTTCAGATAATTCATTTCCCACTAATCAAAAAAGCCCAGGAAAATATCAATAGAATTATTCAAATCTGTAAAATTTCAGAAGTATTTCCATGGTAAATGACAAAGTTAATGGCAGCACTTCAGAAGCAGAGGTTAATCACAGTTCATTGTTTAACTGCTCCCTACAATGACAGTACTCATTACAAATGCATTTGGTACATGTGTAGATGGATTATAGAATTTTCATGGATCCACTGGTCAGGTATTGCAGCAAAATGTTTGCAGTTCTTGCTGTTGATTTGCAGAGGAACCAGTTAATGCATCAAATGCTAGAAACCATAGCTACAGTGGATCTCTGCACCCACTGAAATAATGTTTGAAGGCTAGTTCTTGCAAAGCCAGGCGTGGTGGAGTGTTAAGCATGACTCAGAAAGGGACAAAACCTCTCAATTCTATTTGAAAATTATTCCTTGGAGGACCAGAGATAGAATTACATGGCCCATTGTGGCATCTTGCATTTGTGAACTTGTCAATATGCAGAGAGAGTACTTTGGGTGCTTGAACTTAGTTTCATGTCTGGCATTAAAAGGGAATTTATCTTATTCTTTAAAGGTAAAATTCTCTCTACTGTGGCCCACACAAAATATTTGCATTAATTTGCATCACTTACCATGAGTGAGTAATAAACCCTGTGCTTCTCTCAGCATTGCAAAAAAAGTTCTCCTTAGAAAACCTTAAAGAATTCATTGCTCTCTGAATCCATGGAATGCACAAACCCACGATGATTAACTCTGCCCACAACACATTGCAGAGCTCAGTCCATCAGGGCTTTTTGCTGTGCTTGTTCACACATGAGAAAACTTTGTTCTTTGCAGCCTGAGAGTTTTAATTTCAGTTTTTCTGCCTGGTCCCCTATTTCATGTGTTAGATGAACTGTAAATTCTACTGGTCCAAATATTTCCTGCATCCCATTAATTCCATTGGTGGGATATCATGATAGAAAGTGCAGTCACTGCTTCCAGAAAGAAAAGGTGAAAATATCAAATGCTAGTGCACAATCTGTGGCTTCATGTAAAATTTTCTAGTAGGACCTATTTTCACTGGGCATATAAACTTAGTTCAAACTGATGAGTCAGGTTCTGTGAGATTACTGCACATCACAGCTGAAGAGTGATTCTTTTATACATTTTTCCTTATAAAAATTGTGGATATGCTGCAGCTGAGCATTGCTTTGACCACTGGGGATCCGTGTGAAGGAGACACAGGCAAACAGAGCTGATGGTTGTTAAGAAAACCCTAAATAATTCCCAGCAATCTCTCCATTCAGCTCGTGTGCTGTGCAGTGCTAAAGGACATCTCACCTTCTTTAGTGTCCCTCCTGCCTCTGCCAAACTGCCCCTGTCAGCACAAACGGCAGCGGGCAACCTGCCCTGACTATCCTGGTGACCAAGGGGAAGTGATTGATTACCCAGAGAGAGCTCAACATTCTGCACTGGCCACAAATATCCCTGTCCCTACACTCGGACTGGTACAGGGGGAGAGAAGGTGCTCTGGCCAGAAGGGAGCTCCTCAGAAAAAAAAAAGAAAAAAGAAAAAAAAAACAAACCAACCCAAAAAAACACCACACCAGAAGAAATAATACTCCTTGGTACTGCTTAATTTTTTATGCAGTTGTCTTCCAGAATAAGTCTCAGATGTCCTCAAATATTAATACTTGTAATGAAATGCCCAGATTAGCAATTGCATAAATCCTTCCCTCGGATGGAAGTTGCAGCCTGTGGGATGGTGGCCGATGAGAGAGATTGTTCCAGCCACAGTCACCTTTGCCTTAAGCTGATGCCAGGTGCTATCAGCCAAGTTAGAAGTCAACACAGTGTGCAAAATATGATTCTCTGGGGGGCAAAATCTGACTCATCTGGCTCTCAGTGTCCCAGTGTGCTGGATGTGAATGAGGCACCACGGGATGGGAGAATGAGGGCAGATTGCGGCAGGGAGGATAAAACTGCTCCGTGAAACCTTTTAATACATTTTAAGTAAGAGACTTGGGGCTGTATCTTGTTCTCAATTTTGTATTGACCTTTATGGGGTTTTAAAAGAGAGCAGATTTTCCCTGTTCTTAATTTATGCCACTTACCAAAGATCCCTGGAGTCAAATCTCTGCTAATTTACACAATGTGCAGATCCTCTAAAGGCAATGGGTTGCAGAGTAAATTAGAGCATAAATCAGGTCAGAATTTGGCCCCTGATGAAGAAGCAATGGAAAGATCTTGTCTTAAATGATTCAAAAGAAGCAGCTAAGCCTATTGATTTTTATTTAAATTAATCACTCTTGGAATAGATCTCAAAACATTATGAAAGCTGAAACAGAATGCTCTTTATTTTACAAGATGGAAATATTTAGTATATTTGCTCTCTTGTGACCTGAAGGAAGAAGCTGTACTGACAGCAAGAACCAATTCCTAAGCAGCCCCTGAAAATTAATATATTCCATGAATAACAGAATCAACATTTGTTGCTAAATACCTAGATAACTTGGAAATAGCTGAGCAACGGGGGCATAAAGAGCACCTATTTTCTTGTTTGTTTGTTTGTTTGTTTGTTTGTTTTTTAATGCTAGGATCTTCATGATTTACTACAGTATTTCTTCCAAGGCCCTGGGTATCTTTGCTATCTCCAAATATTCATAATATATCATTTTGGAACAAATTCATGGCTAGTTTTCACAGGTGCAGTCACATTAATTTCACACCTCTGAATTTAGCTCTTTGCTGTGTATCTGGAGACCATTCATCAATATTCTCTGGAAACTAGCTTGCTCCCTTCTCAACAAATAACCATATCAGCCTCTGATATTTCCAGCCAGAACAAATTCCACTTGGTGGCTTTCATTTTTATGTGTATATTATTCTAAATATAGGAAATATTCTAGCAGATGGAAGGCAGGGTATATAGGAGCTTCTATGGCAAACTTTAAATAAATTGGTTTTGTGAGGAGACCTTCTCAGATGGTTATTACATCAATAAATCAAGAAGTATCGAATGTGGAAACATTAATCAGATTTTGATAACGTCTTCTGGAGTCATTCAGATCAGCTGACATAAAATAGCTGTAATTACATATTGTGGTATTGTATCATATGTTTCATATTTCATAACATTTATTCTTAGGGAATGTCTCAACAGTCTCCTATTAGTAGAAGACCATTATCCTCTGACAAAGGCCTATTTTTCTATTCTGCTGACATTAACTTTTAATTATCCTTTTTTTTTTTTTTTTTTTTTTTTTTTTTTCTTTTTTCTTTCTTTCTTTTTCTTTTTTAACAACAATAAATTAAAGTAAATGAGAATTATGGAAATCTCTCTGACTAATACCCTGTGACTGTTACCTTAAATGCTCAGGGCTAGAGAATGAAATTGAGTGTGTATGAGCTCAAAGACGCTATTTACTACTTTAACATTTTACAAGTCATACATTAACATTTAGCAAGTCATAAAAAATTTACATCTTTAAGCGATTTGTACTTAATAGGTTAGTGATATGCATTTCATTCAGGACACCGGGGGAAGAATCTATAAAACAAAGGCATTTTGCATTGTCTGCAAATAGTTTATGCTGATGGTGGATGTGCCATCAGACCCACAGGAGGAGTCTGGTGTGCTGCTCCTCTTTAGTTAGGAGCTGCTCCATGGGAATAACAACATGCCCGTGGTAGCAGACTGGTACAAACTCTCCTAAAGTTATTCAGCTTCTATTAAATTGGTTGCAGTTTAAGGAAAAAGGCTTAAAATAATCCAGCGACCACTACAACAAAATTATGGATGTGGATTATTGTGATTCCACTGGGATAAATATTGTTGTGTGATGTCAGAGATTATTGACCCTGTTTCTTTTCAGGAGGTCCCTGCAGTTATTTTTGTGCTCTGCTAGATCAGTTGTTAAGGACACAAACTTTGTGTCAGGATCCCGGTATCCAAACCCTGGCTCTGTGAATCAGTCACATCCATCCCTAACCAGGCTGGTGCCACTAGGTGGTACCCAAGAATGTGAACCATAGACAGCCACTTTCCCGGGATTTCCCTACTTTTGCAAGGTGCTCTGGGCTTCGGGAAAAGGCTGTCACATTCTCGTCATTTTTCAGGGGGATGTCAGAGGCACAGAGGAATTTAGGCCAAATCTCTGCCAGATGCAATCCCGTTCTCCCAGTTCCCAGGCAGCAGCACTGAGTGCTGCCACAGCCCTTCCCTCTAACACAAACTACTAAAACCTAATAAAGAGGTGTTCAAGATCAGACTGCAAGCTGGAAATCCTCCATACAAAACCAGAATGTGAATTAGTTCATGTAAATTCTGAACTTCTTTCAAGTATATTCTGAATAGGAAACACACAAAAATAGGTTTTCCAGATACATATTTCCTATTAAATTATTTATTCTGCTCTATTTGTGATTCTATAAGGTAATTTGGACATGCTGCTTTTTCACTATTTGCGTGTCTCTGGCACTGACAGCTGAAAAATGAACGTGATGACAGTACAGAATAGGGTGTTTAGACAGGAAAATACAGCAACAGTAACTGGTGAAATGTTTCCTTCAAAATATCCCTATTAAATATTGTCGTTTTTTTTTAAAGAATCAATTTTAGACACGGCCCCTACTTCTCTGAAGTTTCTCTCTTTTGTGATACAACTGTGTATTACTTATCCTTTACACGAAAAACATCTTAACTCTTGGAAAGCATGGAACTGAGCTCTGCAGGATAGTCTGCTTTTTCCTTTGAGAGATCTCCTGGGGAGCAGGTTGGTGTTACAGAAGCTCTCCAGCATTTACCCTGTGGAGTGCCTGTCCCATTGCACTGCTGTGGGGGGGATCTGCACAGCATTCATGGCATGGAGAGGAGCAGGAAAAAGTGTAAAATTACTGTGAAATCAGGGAATGTGTACTCCAATCCTGCTGCTGTCTCAGGAGGGGCATTAAAAAGACATTCACAGAAGAAATATTAATATCTTCATGTCAGAGAATTTAAGGGATATTTTGCTGTTTGCTTCATGATGTTAATGCTATTGAAAACTGATTTTTTCAGTTAATCTTTGGAACAGAAGTATTGGTTAGATCTTCCCACATCTCCTCCAAAATGAGACATTTTATAAGGCATTTGGATCAAATTTGATCTTGTCCCCTTGTTTTTTATATGAGTTGCTCTCTTCTGTCTAGTTCATCTTTGGAGAGGAGAGGAAAAGGATTTTATAAACGCTATAAATTTTTTCCTGTATCTCTGCCACCTTCTAGATTAAAAAGTGCTCTGTGCCATGAATAGACAAACACAGAAGTGCTTCTAAGGTTTTGAATACCAACAGTGCTGTTGATCCTTCTACATCCACATTGTCAAAAGTATTAGGTCCCTCCTATGTCCTCTCCAATCTTCCCCATCTTTGACAGAACAGAATCATAGAATCACTTAGTTTGGAAAGAACCTTTAAGATCCTTGAGTCCAACCATTCCCCCAGCACTGCCAAGGCCATCACAACCCATGTCCCCAAGTGCTCCACCAGAGACAGTGACCCCACCACTGCCCTGGGCATCTGTGCCAGGGCTTGACAACCCTTTCAGTGAAGTTTTCCCAACATCCAATCTAAATCTCCCAATTTGAGGCCATTTCTTGTTGTGCTGTTGCTTGTGACTTGGGAGAACAGACCTGCCCCCACCTGGCATCCTTTTTCCAGAAAATTGTATGGAGCAAGAAGGCCCCTCCTGAGCCTCCTTTTCTCCAGTCTGAGCCACCCTGGACCCTTCATACTTGTGCTCCAAACCCTCCCTCAGGCTCATTTCCCTTCTTTGGCTATGCATGCAAGGGAGCACTAATTCCAGCCTTTATAAAACTCTTCCCAGGGTAGTAGTGCTGTTTCAATGCTCCAAATGCTTGAAATAAATACTGTTCTGAAATGTTTGTAAATAACTTCTATTTTCCCCCTCACAGTTAAAGAACAAGTAAACATTTGGATGTTTCGATCCTGATCTAGCTTTCCAACTGCTGCGCCAATATATATATAAAATAAACATTTATTTAGATATAAATATATATGAATTGGTAGCTGTAATTTCCTTTGGGGTTAGAAAAACTTTTTGCTCAGCTGATCCTTTTGAGCACGACCTGAAGCAGAGGCAAAGCCAGGACACAAAAATCCTGCCACAGCCTATGGAGAGCAGCACACAGTGCCATCTGCAGTGCTGCTGTTCTCCAGGTTGCTCTTTTCCCTGGGGTGCCATCCCCTGCCTCCTGAGTGGATGGCAGAGTTCAGACCTGTCACTCTTTCATCTCTCACGGGCAATTCAGCACCTGTAACTCCCAGCTGAAAAGACTGTGGGGACTTTGTGCAGCTCACAGAGGAAGGAGAAGTATCGTGGTTAATGTTCCAGCTGATATCAAAGCTCAGGAGGTTAAAGCTGCTCATTTGAAATGTCGCAGTAGTAGCTCTGGCTCTGGGTGCTAGTAACATTTTTTATGTCTTTGTGCAAAATGGTGGAGGGGAAAAAGGGCACAGGAATGTTATATTTTGCTTATTTTTAGTCAGGAGTTTTAGGATATCCTGATTGTAGAGTCTGAAACGGTCTTGGTGGGAGGTTCTGTAAAAAATCAGGCCTGAGGAAATAGATGTAGCTACCCTGCATATCTGTCTCAATTTACTGTCTGTGGTGTTGGAGAGAGGAAAGAAACAGAATTATTTTCAATAAATTTTACACATAACTTGACATCCAATCAAGCACATCAACATTAGCAATCAATTAGGAGCTCAGTGCATGGTTCTGAGTAACTGTAAATTACTGTACACTAATGGCTCTTAAGCAAACCTCCAGAGCAGGTTCAGCTTTTTTTTTTTCACCAATAAAGCAGCGAACGTCATAAAGCCACAACAGGGGAAAATGTTCAAATTAAGTTAATCTATTTTAATTTTCAAATAAACAAATCTTACTTATAGAGCAAATAGCAGCAACAAAAGCAACACAATACTTTCCAAATCCCTCTGGACCATTTAGAATACTTCTCATTCATATTATAGCACAGGAATTACTTTTCTCTATCCCTTTCTCTCTCTTTCATCTGAGAAGGCTGTCACTCCAGTTGTGCTGGGAGATTTCTGTGTTTTTTTTCTTTCTGTTTGATTCTGTTTTCCCTTTGCACTAAAACGATACCATATTTAAAGGATAGAAAGTCTTTTGCTTTCCCATCCCCATAAACTTGTCTCATTCTCACTAAAGTCCCTAGGAAAATATACCATGAAAAAACGATATTAAGCATTTTTATTTATTTGCTGCCTTTCTGCAGCTCTGAGGGACTTATGTTTTGGAGTCAAGTATATCTCTGACAGCCTCCCTGAGATCATCAGGATCAGATCTGCTAAGTAAGAGAATGCATTTTTAAAGAATTTCCTCAAAGCTTTATCATCATTAATGGTACATACTTCACTGAAAATTTCTTCAGAAGTATTATGTCAAATGCTGACTTCATTGCACATATGTCACACACTGATATCATTATTATTACTCAAGTCTTACTGGAAAGAAGTTGGGGCCAAAGTACTTAATTTACTTAATTAATTGTTAACTGTTTGACCAAGAATGTCTTCCATAGAGAAGATGGGAGTACAATGAAGTGAGAAAAATTTCCCAGGGCTTTAGATCAGGCATTAAGTAAAGCAGTTACATCTTTTGGAGAAATGACTGTCAGCTAATACAGAACTTCTTTCCCTTATTCAGAAGATTCATTAATATTCTTGCTTATGCTGGAATATGAGCAAAAGTCGTTCACACAGACACTCAGCCTTCCTTTCCCCTGAATTCCCAATATGCATAATTCACCTTTAAAACCAGATCTTTTAGAAAAACATAATGATATTGGTAAAAATTCTTGTGCACTGCTATAGTGGAATCTGAATAAGTGTCCCTTGCACTGGTCCTGAAGAGAAATATCAGGTGGCTGAAAACTCTATTCTGCAGTTATTTACAGAGAAAGTAATCCTACTTTCTCTGAGGATTAAATGTTTCCATTTGTTCAGGCAGTTTTACTGATGTATAATAAATTGTGATCGTGAATGGAGCCTTAGCACATTTACATGTTTATTTCTGTCTATTCCTTTCTCTTGTCTCCCTAAAAAGGCATTAATGCACCTGTCCATCCCAGTCAATATTAGTTTACTCATATATTCTTTAGTTAATTTTAGGAGGTGGAAGAGGACATGAGTCTTCATTATTACAATGTTTAATGCCTAAAAATATAAAGCTATAGAAAGATAATATCAGAGAATCATAGAAAGGTTTGAGTTGCAAGGGACCTTAAAAATCATTGCATTCCAACCCCCTGCCATGGGCAGGGACACCTTCCACTAAACCAGGTTGTTCCAGGTCCTGGCCTTGAACATTTCCAGAGTGAGGCAGGCACAGCTTCCCTGGAGAAACTGTTCCAATGTCTTACCACCCTCACAGTCAAGAATTTCTTCCCAATATCCCATCTAACCTTGCCCTTGCTCAGACTGAAGCCATTCCCCCTTGGTCTGTCACTTCATGCCCTTGTCCAAAGTTCTCCTACAGCTTCAGGCATTTGAAGGGGCTCTAAGGCCTCCCCAGAGCCTTCTCTTCTCCAGGCTGAACACCCCCAGCTCTCCCAGCCTGGCTCCAGAGCAGAGGGGCTCCAGCCCTGAGAGCATCTCTGTGGCCTCCTCTGGGCTGGCTCCAGCAGTTCCATGCCCTTCCTATGTAGGGGGCCAGAGCTGGGTGCAGGTGGGGTCTCACAAGAGCAGAACAGAGGGACAGAATCACCTCCTTCACCCTGCTGGCATTCAGAACATCCTAGAAAGGCAAGAAAGTAACTAAAGGCTCCCTTTTCCTCATTTTCTGAATACACATCCTGCCTTCTTTTACAGCTTATGAGCACAATGATTCCAAAAATGCAACTGCTGAGACACATTGGTTTGCTTATTTAGAACCTGCAAAGGATCACATGGGGACAACAGGGCTTTATGTAGGTAATTTACACAACATCTAAAATGCATTGGGAGCCAGTTCTGCTCCTCAAGGCAGCAACTTTGTGCTGTCTTCAGAAGCATGTGTGCCCTTTAGCGCACAGCAGTATGCAAAAATATGGAGATGAGCCAGTGAGTGAGATCATCCCGGGAGTTTCTTTTGGCTTCTCCAGTAGCTGCTTCTCTCTGTGCTTTCTGGGAAGCCTGAGGCACTGGTGGTGTGAGGTGCTCCTCAACTGCCTGCCAGTGTCCCCTCAGCATTTCTTACCTCTTCTTTCCAGTTATCCCACCAGACATACAGCTGTGTGAAAGCTAACAGCCAAAATCTCTCATGGCTTTGCAGTTAAAGGAGAGGAAGTTCACTCATATCATGCTGCTCCATTTAAGTCCCCTAATCTGAACTATGAAGAAGAAATCAAATTAAAGGTTGAGTCAATCAGAATTATGCATTACATTCACAAAAAATAAAGCATCCCAAATCTCTATATTACATTAAAAAATACACTAAAAGAAGGTTAAGTTAGCAAAATCAAACACTTAGAAACATGGAAATACCATAAAAACCATTGCTACCTTATGCCACTTCAAACTAAGCCTCCCTCTGCATATAAAAGATGATACTGTCTTTAACAGAAGCTTTTCATGCCTTTTTCCACAAAACTTCTCCCTCACTGCTTCACGGTATTAGTCTCCCTTTGCTTTATCTCATGTGTCCTTAAATCCTCTTCTTCATTTACTCCTACTTTTCTCTCTTTATTTTTTCCATGTCCCTGAAAACACTGAAATCTCCTCTCCCAGTGCTGGTCAGTCCTTGTAAGAATTCATTCTTGGTAAGAATTAGTAGATGTGGAGTTGCTGATGAAGGGCAGATTTCAAACCCTGTGGTGTTCCACGAGGGGTTAAGCTGACACTGTGGAAAGTTTGCTTTATGGTTTATCCTTTATTTGAACTTACAAAAGAGCATCACCTGGACAGGGAGTCACTTAGGTAAAAATATTTATTTAGAGCTGGAGAAGTTACACTGCAGCCCATGTTCCCCATGGGAACATCAATGCACGTCATTGGCCTGGGCAAATTAGGGAGAAAACCAGTGAGAAAGATGATACTCAAAACACCCCAAGGAGATATTTTCTCTCTAATGCCTTTCAAGTATCCAACCTTAGGGATCACTCTTAACAACAGAAGGTAAAACATTTTTAAACAGACACGCAGTTTTGAAATTGACAGTGTCCCTTTAACAACTTCAACAGTTGGAGAGTTTTATGTAGGTGGGTGAATCTGACGCTAAATAGTTAAACCTGTTTTAACTAAGAACTTGTGAGTTCCAAAATAAAATCTTGCCTGTAGAAGAAAGTAACAGCAACTGGGAACAAAGCACAAAGGAATGGGCCAGCTCTAATTTATGCAGGTTCAAGGAGGCTCATTTATGTGCTTGATTTTTTATTTGTTTTTTTTAATGTGGATAATTTAGTCAAGTTTCTGGTAGGTGTCTCTGTTGGGACAAAAGGTTTCCACTGCTGTTGCACAGTGAGTTCAGCCTCTCATGGGTCAAAGATGTTGGAAAACATCTACTGAGCACAGTCTGGGGTCTCCTGCACTGGGTATCTGCCACGTTCTGCTCTGACCAGTGTGTCCTGTGCTGCAGCAGCACATCTGTGTGCACCCTGTAAAACCACTCGGGGTTGTTCCTTGGCTTGAAAAAGCTGCTAGATCTGCAAATGCAAATGTATTCACATTAATTAGAATAAATAACCACGTGGTTGCATCTTTAACTAAGTTCCCAAACTCCCAGGGAAGGAAGCTTGTGCACAGTCAAACACTGCAGAATTTGCATCTGAGGAAAGCATTTTAGGTTTCTGTATATTTTACCAACAATTAAGCAACTGAGCTGCCACTTTCCTTGCACATTTGCAATTTAAATCTAAAATTTTGGACCACCACAAGATGTTTTAGTTCCTGTCTTGGTGGTCAATTCACAGAAATGGAGAGAGCGACCTTGTGTGTGATGATGGTAGAATTTAGAGCAAGAATTAGCTACATTGCCTCACAGAAATCGTTTGGCTGGCAAGGATAATTTTTTGGGCAGCCTCTGCCACTGTACAGCATAAGGTGATATTTGATGTATCTCTGTGTGTAACCAAACAGGGAAGGGAGGGTAGCAAAGGAGCCAGGCCAGCAAAACCGGGTGAGGAAGCCACGGGGCTTGGATTCAACAGTCCACAATCATCTCCTCCAAAGGAGAGTGCAATTAAAACCTGGCCTGTGCTTTTACAATATCACCCTGCAGCAGATCAGCCAAGGAAGGCTGGTGACACAAACATCAGCACTGCCAGAGACACACTGCTCCTTCTGGATCAACAACAAACCACTATCTAAAATTTCAAAATATTTTCAGTAATCATCATAATCCAAAATTACAACAGGCAATTACACTCCTTGTGTCAAAAAAAGAGTCCCAATTTCTGTTCATCCTTGTTATGTGTACTTGGGGAGTTACCCCTGGCCATTGGGGAAAGCCAAGAGAATAAACAGCCACTGAGTGCAGGCAGTTCCTACAACAGAAAAAATGATCATCCCCAGAAAGAAAATTGGAAAAACCTTAATAAATGGACATTCTCTAAACCACACTTTCCTCAGGGGCCAGTGCTGCAGGAGGTTTGATCTGCTGTGCACAGGCTGCTATGTGCTCCCCTAGCAGAGATGTTCCTATACACAGCATTAAGCCCTTTAAAATTATCTGTACTTCATACAGTTAATAGAGGACCTATATATTTATACCCAACTTTTTAATCTGTTTCACCTCTGTGAAAGTACTGCATCCAGAGCTCTCATGTCCATCCTGTTGCTGCTATAGACTTACTTCGTAGTTTAAAATCTTTTGACCAGATTACATAGAAGAATATATATTAGGAACAGTCTGCACTAGAGAACATTAAAGATAATCACGATTTCAGTATTGCAAGATTATTGGTTGTATAGACTTGTGCTGTGTCTCAGTAAAGCCCATGAACGGTATGTGGTAGATATGAAATACCTAATTAAAAATATGAAATAAATTATATAAATTTGAATACTATGGGTGTCTGCTTGTCAGCTATAACATACCACTGGTTTTAATGTAGCTGAGATAATATGATTTTCAACCTTCCACTCAGAACAAATTTAATTTGTATTTCTCAGGTTTTTTTCCGATCAGGTTGGCTACCAAATCTTCCCACTTTCTTGGAAGTCTCCTAACAGCAGAAGTCATTACTACACTTTTAACCAACCACATGTGTAGAATTATTAACTTATTTGGAGGTCTGGCAAAAGTTATTCTTCTTATTAGTACCGTTGGAGTAATTCAAGTGAAGAAACCTTATTGAGTTGTCTGCTCTGTAACATTTTGGTGAGAACTGACAGGAGCTCTGTCTGAAGAAGGGGAGTTCTGCTGTTGGTTTAGCTTTGTCCCTATTAGAATAATTTAATACTAATATCAGGATATACTCCCCATAGTGGGATCCATGTGTGTAGATATCAAAATGACAATCCTCCCCCAAAGAAGGAATTCTTGCAGCCCTAATCCTGCCTGCTGCCTCAGAGGGACAGGACCTGTGCTGCCCCATGTCCATGCACTCATCCCACTCCAGCCCAGGATGAATCTGCACAGAGCAGCTTGGCAGGAGCAAACTTAAAGTTTTAAAAAACAAGACTGCATGACTGTTAATTGAGAAAACTCAATTATAAGTCACATCACATTAAAAAAAATATGACAAGAGGAGAAAACAACTCATGAGACAACTATTATCCAAAGATGTTTCCAATTACAAATCACAGCACAGCTTGAGCACCTGGGCTATTCATCCCGAGAGCTGATTACAACATCATGATATGAGTGATACAATGACTAATACAGTATCAGGACCAGCATCTCCCACTCTATTTTTTCAATATCGTGTAAGTGGAAAGTGTTTAATTAGAAAGCTTTCAGTATTCATTTTCTAACTTAATAGGCTTTTCTGGTTGATAACAACCTTATTATGTGTTGGGAATAGATGCTTAGCCAACCCAAAAATATCTTTTCCCCCTTCTTTCTTTTAAGAAAAACAAGCAGATATCTTTCCCATCCATTGAAACGCTGTTATTAGATTTGACTCATTTTAATAGAGCTGTGTCAGTTCAATTAGTGTAAGGGCAAGAAATGACAAATTATATTCTAGTTTTTTTTAAGTGTAATACCATGGGTAAAACAGTGTAATTCCGGGCTATAGATGCAATTTTTGTGGTAAATCTGGGGAAATGTGTGAGGCAGTGCATGTATCTCTAAAATTCCATCTTGTGTACTGCACTGCCTGACCAAAGTATTAACATTTCATCCAAATGAAGCTCTCTCATTGCTATTAAGTAGATGTACTAATTTCTTCCAGTTTCAGCAAAGTCACTGATTCCCTACCAGGTACCTCCTGAGTAAGTTACAAATGTTGTAGTAAATTACTTGAGGATTTTATGCCAAAATTCCTCTTTTTTGTTTGCTTGACATGAGAGTTAAATTATACCACATAAAAATTGAAGCTTCTGATGCTCATCAAACATAAAGGTTTCATTTTCCTTCCAAGTAAACTTGTAGTGAAAGTGATGGGGTTTTCATTCTTTAAATTCCAAAAGCTTTCCTTTGCCTTTCTTAATAGCTACTGGGAAGAAAAAGAATTTATGTAAAAGGAACTCCTTGTCTTCCTAAGTGTTAATTAACATTTTCCTCAGAGTTTCCAAGATATGGGCTTATTTTCAAAAGTGAAAACCTGGGGCTTGCTTTGGGTTGTTCTTGTAAGTAAAGACAGAAAAAATATTATCTCCCTTGCTTTAGAGGAAAATTTACATAGTACATTTTTTAGTACTTTAAGAGGGCTTTAATATTTTGGAGGATTTTTATGTAATGCCTGAATCAATTTAGTTAGATTTTGTTTTATGTGGTTCTAGCAAGCTCTGGAATGTGTAACTTCAACTGGAAATCTAATCCCTGCCAAATATCATCACTGAACATTTAATGTGTAAAGTGCTTTCAGATGGCTACACATCAGCTGTGATCCCACACTCCCCTAGGAGTAAAATATTAAATCTTAAAACACGAGAGAACAGGTTTGAATTTCACCTCTCTTTCATCTGAGGATAATTATCCACAAATTTTGCACTGAAATGTTAAAAAGTGAGGAAAAAACCATAACAAACAAATAAGAAGAAACAATTAAAAACCTTTCATTTTGTTAAAGCAACACAGGGTCTTAAAAGTGTCATGAACAGATGGGTGTGGGCACACCTTTGATGGCTGGAAGAAGTGGAGCCAAGGAACAAGGGAGGCAGATTGCTTCCTGACACCAGAAATGGGGAAGAAATGCCTTTTTGAGGATGAGATTGATTTTTAATTAATGACTGAGTTGTGCTACAGACATTGTTTTGTTGATTATAACTCCACAGTTTCAAACTTCTTGTTCTTCTCCAAGCAGAGTCATGATTCTGACATTTTTTTCCTAATTGGGAACCTAATCATGCTTAGTTTCACTGGGATTTCAAATTTGCATAATATCTACACATGGAATTTTGGCAGTGATTTTCTTAAACAAAAATTATTATCTTTTTTTTTTTTTCCGTAGGGTCCTGGAGGAGAATGAATATTGGAGAAGGAGTTTTCATCTGCACTCCTGCATCGCCCCCTCTTTCCTCATCCTCATCCTTCCCTCCCTCTTCAGTTCTCCTTGGCACTGTGAGTACCACCTGCACCTTTGCACCTCCTCTTTCAGTGCTGTTAGTGTCTAAAACATTGAATTATCCTCATTAGCAGCTACCACTCTGTGTTTTCCAGGGAAGCTTTTTGTGTCAGAAAAAGGACTATTTCGGTTGTGGTTAAAATATTAAACCATATCTTTATGTCTGTAAGGTAAAAAACTCCTTGACAAAATCTGAGAGCAGTGAAAGTGAGCACAGTAGTTAGGTTTTTGTTGGCAGTTTAACTCATAGGAGTGGTTTGCTTATAAGAAATCAAGGAGAGTGATGATAAAATGTTCAATGCCTAATCTCCAGTAAAAATAGAATGCATAAGGATATTTCTCAGGTTTTTTTCCTGGAACTATTTTAATGTCCTGTTTTCATCATCATTATAAGGGAGGTAAAAATATAAATAATATCTAGCATTTTTTATCTTGCTGTTACCTTGGTGTGAGGAAAGCTGGTCTTTGAATGTTGAGAGAGCTGTTTGATCCTTTACTTTCAGTGCAAACTGCCAGTAGGTCAAAGTCCTAATGCTTTTCCTAAGAAGTATATATATATATATATATTCATATCCTCTGAAGCAGGCAGCAGCAGATGTAATTAGCTGTGGTTTAAGTGTCTGTTTATGATGCACACTGAAGCACTTTGCACATGTGAGGATGGAAATCATCTGGATTCTGCTGGTTTGCTTGTCAAGTGCATGTTGTTTGTAATCACGATGCAATAGAACTCGATAGGTAAGGTTTCTTGAGCTCCATATTCACTTTGCACTAATATGAAAAGATAAAATATTGTCATTTGTGTGGCACTGAAGAATTTGCATCTCCTTATGACAGCACTTGATAAACAAAGAGATCTCATGAGAGCTCCGTGTTGCTGATTCTTGCCTGTTTATTGTAACTCTTGTATCAGTTGATATTCCTCTTAAAGCTCATTTATGAGCTATGGTTGCTGATGGAAACTGAGCTTTTCAAAACGGAAAAGAATGAGAAAGTAAAAGGAAAAAATGCTAATTTTAAGTTTTGGTGGAGAAGATCTTGAGAAAATTGATCCGAAAGGTTTAACATCAGACGTCAGTTCTGAGAACTCACATTTTTAAGTCACTGTTTTCAGGCTAATGTAATGATCAGGCCTGGCTTAGCATTTTAACAGCTGCATCTTTCCTGACATCAGTGGAATTATTCATAAGGCTGACGTCAAACTATGCCAAGGTAAGGAACATCAGTGGGATTAGGCCATTATGAGCCAATCTTATGCCTACTGGAAGCATAATTTTGCTATTAGTATGAAAGGTGTACAGACAGGCCTTTTGATTGCATGGAAGGCATTCTGGTTTATATTTATAATTTGGTGTGTCTATGTTCTGCTTTGTGTAAATCAGACCGTTTTGTAGTGTCTATCCCTGTGCCTGTGACATGTGCCTTTATAAATGAAGCATAATATGTTGTTTTGAATGCATAATGGCAGTTTGCATATTGATCTATAAGTTTGAGATTTTTACAAGTCAACATTGACTTTCCTTGTGAATTCTTCTGAATATATTAAACCACATAATTTTTTATAAGAATCCTATTTTTCCCATATGACTTTCTAAATTTCTTCTTGTTTTCTTTTGCATCGCTCCCCATTTTTTCTCTGTTTTTTTGCCAGCCCTCTTCATGCAGGCTGTCTCAGAAGGCAAACAGCCCTGACATGTGGCCCTGGAAGGTTTCAGAGGAGTACCAGGAGACATATATAAGGCATAGGTAGCATTACAATAGAGAAAAATCCTGTGATGCATTATTATTGTCTGCATGACCTCCCTCTGAAGAAAAGCACAGCCCCAACTTTGATATGATTATTCCTGAATGTGCCAAAGCAGTACTTTCTGAAATAGCCCCAGTGTCAAAGATGATGAATGGCCAATTCTGTAATGTCAGTCCCAGTGGTAACTCCAGCAGTGGCACAGTCCTGGGCTGTCTGGAAACCTCGATGGGGAGAGGGTCTGGGAGGGACTACGGGAATCAGCTCCTTGTGGCTGCATGGCCCAGGGAGTTCCTCAGCCTCCGTCCTGCTTCAGTCCAAAGCTGGGGCAAGTAATCCACCTAGAGTTACTTTTACACCTGCTGTCAGGGGATATATTTATTTGTCAGGCTCACCAGAAGGCAAAATAAGCAATCAAAAAAGTAGCTACTATTTCTAAAAATAATAAGCACCAAAATGTAACCAGGTTTGAACAACTGCCAAAATTCCATTTCTGTTACTTACATCTCTTCACGGTGCTTTTAAAAGATGTCTATGAATATTTAAAACGAGGTTCATTTTTTTATGAATTAGTTTTCATAAAGATGAAAATCCTGCATGTCTGAGGATAGTGTTCAGTAGTTTACCTGGGCTGTAGTGACAAAATTTCTTTATTCAGTGGCAGCTTGCTGTTCTGCCACTGAACACACACTTCTGCAGGGTCCCACCACCAGACTTGTTGTACCTCAGGAGCTAAATCCCACAATATCACCTCTGTGCTGGGCTGGGAATTTCTGACAGAGGGAATTAGTGCAGTGCAGCTCTTTGCCTGTCAAAATGCACCTACCTGCAGTGACTGTGCTGCTGCTCATCAAAGACAACTCCCATAGGCTTTAAAAAATAAGGTATTCATCTCATGGTGATGACTCACCTTCATCTTTTAAACGTGTATGTTGTCATGAAAACTCTTTTTTTAATCTTCTCTGAGCTCCTGTTTACAGTTTTTCATTCCAACAATGCCCCATCTTCCTTTTAATTCACCTAAAAAAACTTTGTACCTCCAGAAAAACACATAGAATATGTGAAATGTACAGTGCCTAGCAGGTTTCTTTTCTTAAAAAACTCTACTTTCTCAGTCTTGGCTTGGTATTTATTTTGAAAATTGTTCTTTTTTTTGTGCTTTCAAAAAAAATTAAGCCCAGTCATAGAAATCATTCATCTATATATGCTGAATTCTTTTAGCACCAGATTTCATATGAATTGCCACATAAAGCATAAAATCAATTAAATATTAAATGCTTAATACACATAAGTTCCTGGAAAGTTGTTTTTCTTTCACCAATTAAGTCTTCGAAAGCCTCAGCTTATCATATAAACAGAAAGGCATTACATTATCATTGGAGAACAATTAGTACAATAAAGCTTCATTTGGAGCTTAAAAGCTAAAACTTTTCTGTTCTTCAGATTTTAATGAAAAGTTATTTCTTTTCTTTTGCTTACATGTCCTGTTTGCAAATCTCAGCCTGAATAATGTCTGTTCCCTCTGCTGTTCTCCTCCCACTCTTAACCAATACTTGGAGACCATTTTTAAACTTGTACATTCTGACTTAGAGGTTTTATTTAAAGAGTGAAAGCCTTTCAAGGATTACTTTCTCCACAGCCAGTAGTAAATATCACATTTGAAACCTGCCAGTCAGATACAAGTTTTAATATAATATTTCAATCTTAAGCCATCATTGTTTCAAAGAACAATGTAATTTATTAGAGTAACAAACCAGGCTATAATGGACTCAAATCAATATAATACAATTAAAGCACATAAAATATGCAGAGCACAGTGGCATTTTGGCTCTTCTAACTACTTTATTCTCGTGCCCATATACACTGCTGTCTCAAAGCATGGGCCCGTGGGGACCATCTCATGGTCCCCTAATTTGAAAGGGATCCTGCAAGCAGAGCACAATATTTAATGTACATGCATCAGTGTCCATCTCAGTTCTCCTGGTGTTGAATATGACGTACAGCCTCTACAAGAACTCAAAATGCTTAGGAGAGCCATTCTTGGTCATATAAACAGAAGATATTGCTATATTGTCCTTTAGAATAAATGGATTAAAAGTGCTTTGGTAGATGGGTGGGAGGAGAAAGACTAAAAACAAGACAAAACCCTTTGCAGGCAGTACAAAAGCAGTTTTAAGGGCTTAAAAATAAGGCTAGTTATTTAAAATAGTGCATAACAATTCCCACTGTCAAAATCCTGCATAAAGCAAGTGGTTCATGCATGATAGTGAAATACAGAATGCCCTTATCTGATTTCAAAAGGCATTTGTAGCACCTCATGCTTTGAGGCTGTGGTCTAGAAAGGTGCACAGGACCCACATTTGCTGGCAGCACACCAACACTGAGGATTAGCCCTTTAATGGGTTTTTCCTCAACCTTTTTTCTTTAATTCCCTCCCGATGATAAGACTTCTTTTATTTATGCATATTATTCCTGGATAACTGCACCGTGGGATTTTCCAGCCTGAATAGCTTTAATTCTGTCAGTTTAGCTTTGTACATTTGAGATGCTGAAGCCAAAGATACAGTATTCTGCTATAAATCTACTTAAAATATCTGACAGATTTCAACTTTTGGAAATTCTTTAAAGTTTCTGGATATAAAAGAGCCTTCCACTACTTGATTTTGCCACAGATGTTTGTAGTCAATGGTAAGTACTTCACAAATATATTTCTTTTTCTTTTGATACAAAGCACATTTGAACCTTTCAAAAGGAGAAGCTTCTGCCTGAGCTTCTTCTGGGAATCAAGATTGGCATATAAGTTGTTCATGGCAGCTTCTAGTGGTAATCAAAGGTTGGAGGGCAGTGTTATATTTAATGACAACCATACAATGGAGGCATTATGGCCATTAAATATGAAGGACCAGGGAGTAGATGCTACCCAAATAACTTCTGCAGATTTGAAAAGCAAGAGCTGTTTCTCGAGATGAGTGTCTCAATCCAAGTATCACGTTCTCACAAGTTTCTAAAGGAAAACATAAACCTCTCTTGAACTGAGCCTTATCTTGAGCTGGCCTAAAGGCTCACTCAATTGGTACAGCACGGCTGAGTCACAGTTCCTGAACTTACAATCACAAATACAATTTCCCAATGTCCCTAATGCCACAATGGAGCAGAGGACAAGGGCCCCAAAGCATATTATTTTTTTTTACTAAACTTGAAATGTTTTTTGAAAGTTGTATGTACTCTTTTGTAAAATAGGTGGTTTTCAGCACTGTTCAGGATGGCTTCACCTTGCCTGGGTTCTGTTCATGTGCTTGGTGTACTTGCAAAAAAGGTTTGTTGTTTACTTTACTGGAGATAGAACTTTCTCATTTTACTTTTTTCATTAATTTGAGGCAGTGAATGTGGTCTGGCTTTGGTTCAGAGCTGTCTGACAGGTTCAGACAATGGAAAAATTAGGAAATATGCTGCTGATGAGAAATCTTTAAAACCAAATTAAAAATTGAAAAATCATGAACTGAAATGAATACCTATCATTTTTCTCACTGCCTAGTACATTAGTGCCTCACTGTGATAACCCAAACCTGATGGTTCAGACATTCAAAACAGGCCTTAGCTGAATCCCTGACACTTTTCTCTGGTTTGCTGCTCAGCTCTTTGGAGCCTTTATGCCAGCACACCTTATTTCAATATTTGCAGCTCTTTTGGGTTTGCTGGAGGGCAGCTTTGAAAAGGACAGGTCTACATTGCATAAAGCCCAGTACCACAATGCTTGAGCTGGAGAAAGGATTTCAGTAGATCAGATTAAGCTCAGATCTCATTAAGCTGAGACCTAACATGATCCTCTGCATCAGTGACCTGACTGACAGCCACATAAACCACTGATGCATCGTTGGACAGACTCAAAGCCACAAACACGAGGCCCAGCAGCAGCAGAAGTCACTCGGCCCTGGATCTCCCCTGCTCTCCACATGTTTTTGCAACCACAAATCACTTCAGAACTTCTGCAGAGCTGAGAGCTTTTGCAGTGTTTAGACACAATTTGTTTATTCCTTGGGTTTCTTGTCACATGTGTCCAAGGTGTCTTTTACCACAGGCTCACATATTTGTTCCCTTCCCATGATTGATTTTATGGGGTCCCTCATTACTCTGAGAGCTCTGACTGAAGCACCTTTGACTTGCATAGAGCTGTCTAAGCCCTCCCTGGTACCTCCCTTTTGTTACTAGGCTGAATCACTGAGTTTGGGCTTTGCCCTAACTGTAGAAGATAAATTTAAATCCCTCAAATTATTTTTTTTTCATCTATTCTATTCAGTTTTGTTGTTTGTTTTATTTTTGTATGTGTATGGGTCTTTCTTCAGCTTTCCTAGGGGAGGGAGAACAAACATAGGAGCTGGAGAAACAGAAATTATTTGGAGAGTTGCCAAGCTATTTGAAGGGCAAGACCTTGAATTTATAAATTTTTGTAAGTCTTATTTTTCTGGTACGACGTGTAGGGGTCCATGATTTTTAATCTTCTCACATATTTAGTTTCTTATTTGCATCTGTTTATCCTTGTATTACAGAGTGAATATGTACTACCAAGTACCTTCTCATCTTTTTATCTCTTCTCTGCCTTAATCCAAACTGTATCTGACACCCCCAGTGTGGGGAAAATCCCAACTGTTCATCAGCCAATTATTCATATTCCCATTAATGTTACTGAAATTGCTTGATTTCATACCTTGTTTGGTAAGAAAAAAAACCCAAATAACCAAACACAGCCCATAAAATATATTTTAACTTAATAAGTTCACTACTAGAATGCCACTCTGCTTATGCTAGAATGTTAACATCTGATGTTTAAAATGAGAAAATGAATATTTTTTTTAGCTGGGTTCTGGTTGTCAGATGTATTTTAAGGTAGAAGAGGGTTTTCGCCCTCTTTATTTTGCTAAGAAAGGTCAATTTGGAGAGGCAAAGTATTGGTGAACCGTGTTGGCTTTGCTTTAAGCACTGGTAAGTACAGTTTACTTCAGGGTGGTGTGATAACAATTGTTCTCCCTTCTCTTACTTTGGTAAAATAATGAAAAAAACATTATCAAGTAAAATTTCTTTTTAGAATTTCTATTTTTCTTCTTCTAGTTTGCAATATTGCAGGGCATTTCCTCCCTGAGTGTGGAGTTTTAAACCTCACTTCTCTTTCCCTGAAGGAAACAAAATGCTGTCAAGGCAGCAGCATTGAGAGCAATATCACAGTTGCCTACTGTGCTGCACTCAGACTCCATTAAACTGCCTCTCCTAGGTTTAACCTGTAACTTTTGGACAATACAGAACCTGCCTGATCTGTCCCACTACTCATTATTAGATTTGGAGATATGACACACTCGAAAAGAGATTTTCCTTCTTTCTTTCTCTTTTCCCTGTATTGAAATGGCTTGCTGAAAGATGGGATCTGCTGGACTTGGGCCAAAAGCACTTTGAGGCCATATATTTATAATGGTTTTGTTATGAAGAATGGCATCTGGCTAATGGACCCGTGCAACTGCTAGAAAAATATTGATATACATTCAAATCACAGGTCATATAGAAAGGAATAAAGCCGTGAAGAATCCTGCAGAGGTTAGTTTGTTGTGTTTAGGCATTTTCTTGCCATTTGTCTGTTTATTCTGTTTGCTGTTTTAAAGTCTGTTTGGTAACAGAGCAGATATGTATTATATTTTTCTGAGGTATTTTCTGTTCCATCTTTTGGTACAAGATAAACTTGTGGCTCTGTCATCCAATTCAGGCTTTCGTTGAAATGTTTTAAACCTTTTCACTGAATTCACGTCTTTCTGCCAAGGATGCTTCTGTAAAGTACATTTTTCACACTTTTTCCACCATGGCTCTTCTCAAAGATTGGGTCATTTGTGTCAACTTGTAAACAGTCTTTTGGCTTATGATTCTTTTCTGTTATTATTATAGATTAAAGTGGGTTTGGTAGCACAGCACTGTAATGTTGAAAGATAATTAGAATGTCCCAGTTTCAGGAGCACAGAAATTCTCATGTTAAGCTGGAGCGATGCTCAAAGTAGGATTTTGACAATAACCCATACCAGATGCTTCAGAGAAAAACCCTATACAGCACAACAATATAACAGCAAAATGGGAAATTTCTCGTTATACCTATTGGCTGGCAGCTTGAATGCCTTCAAGCATAATACAGGAAATGTTTGAATTCTTACTCTAACAGCAGTTGTTCTTATATATATTTGAAAACATGTATTAATCTTTATTCTGCCTTTGCATTACAGTATGCCAGCTTTTCCTCAGGGGCTCTTAGTGCTTTCCCCAAGTTAGAAACAATTCTGAAATACTAAGTAGGCACAAATCTCCTTTGATTATTCAAGAGATCCTTCCTTCTCTGTGATTAGGAGCTATTACCTGCTTTTGGCTTCTTCACAGAGGGGCTGCAGGACATCCTACTAATGCTTTTTTTGTTTTTTGGGAAAGTGTCCTACAATGTAGCTTTGGTGTTGTTAGAGATGAAACTTTAATGCTATATTTTAAATTCCCAATATGTGCCATGCATCTTTGTGCAAAATCACGTTGTTTATGTACGTGAAGGTGCTGTTCATCATTAGTACATAACAAGTGCCACATAACTCATTGCACCTGCCAATAAAAATTGTAACCTGAAGGAACTAATTCAAAATTTCACTGCTTTATCTGCTTTATTAGGGCATGTGCTCTGCCTGGGCACATAACTGAAGCCCCAATAGTCTGATACAAATGTCCCCAAGCACAGATCTTTTCCCTTCAACTGCATTTGTTCCATTTTCCTGATAGATTGCTTTCACTTCTTTCTAATTTTTTTGTGAGTGGTAGTCCAATAGAAAATCAAAAGGACAGTGTTTGGAAAATATTCCAGCAAGTTATTTTCTCAGCAAGTTATTTTCTGTGCTCATGACTAGAACATTTGCCGAAGAGCCAGACACACTGATAGATCTCATGTCAAGCACATATATTCCACAAATTAATATGACAGGAAAAAAAAAATATGCAAGAGCCGATGAAAACAATGTATTAAGTGCAACGTAGGAAAAAAGTTTGCTAGGCATTTGGAGGCATTTATTGTAATTATTTTTTTCTCAAATTGCACCATTCCAGTTGTACTGGACAGTAAGAAATAATATAATCCTAGAAGCAATGGGAAGAAATATGACTAAGTAGTAGTGATGTGTAGTAAGAACATTCTGAGACCAGTGAGAAAATTGAGGCTCCCCAGGAAAATCCAACAGGTGCAATATAAACTGGTTATTTTAAAAATGTGTTGGCCTGGAGTAGGTGCAGAAGACAAGAGTCCATTCAATTACTTGACAATGGACAATCTGAGTTGTGGAGTTTATTGACAACACCTGCCGTTCTCCAGGAACAATCACCCTGAGCTCACAAAGTGTGCACCCACCTCAGGGGCTCCAGGAGAGCAGCAAAACCCAGAAACAGCAAACTTCTCTCACCAGTGCCTTCCAGGAGCACCTTGGAACACAACTGGAAGAGAGGCTTCCACCCATCCTGTTGAAATCCAGCAGGAGTAAAGCTGGAAATCTGCAAAGAAAGGGAAAATATCTCTACTGAAGGTAGGCAAAGCAGATAATTTTGTGGGTAGGCTGGTTGCCAATTCATGCACTCTCACTGGACAACAAAAATGGTTATTTGTTATCAGTTTTAGTGCACAGACTGCCTGACCTATGCAGAACAAATTTGCTCTCTGTGACTTCTGACATATGGATGTTCTGGAGTCATGGAGGCCCTGGACAGGATTTTTCAGGATACCTCTCCCCTGCCTGCCTATGGAGTCCAGGAGCTCCTGAGAAAGTTCTGTGCTTGGATGACTTCTCTTCTAGTTCAAGCTGCAGTTAGTGTTGCCCTGACTGTGAGAAGAACAGAATATAATATAGGAATCTCACTGGTTCCTAAAGAGATCTTCTATGAAGGACATCTTCAGTCTGAAGGGCTGTGCTGAGAGTTGAGAAAATACAACAAAAGCATGAAAAGAGTCTCATTCCTTCCTACTCTCCAGATGGATTTGGTACATACACAATTGTATTCATGCAAACTGAAAAAGGTCAGAGATATAAAGAGGAATTTTCAAGGATGAAGAAACCAATAATTTTAGGCACAAGTGTCCCTTCTGTCACTTGGGAGGTCAGTGGCTTTAGAAAATGAATCTTCATTGAGATACACAGATTTTGTCCTCAGCAGACATTTGTTTCAAATGCAATCAACAAACTTTAAAAAGGAATTTGTATCAGTCAACAAGGAGCTCAAAGCAGAGCATAGTCCTAGCAGAGAAATGAGGTCCAGGGAAATGAGAACATCAGCGTGTGGGGTGCAGAGCCCCTCTGTAAACAGCTATTGGAATACTAAAAATTGTCCAGTTTTAGAAACATGGAGTCAGTTCAAGTTGTTATTAAATGTGTATTATGTAAAAGAGAATCTTCAGGGGGAATTACAGCGTAATGTCTGAGTTCTGGTTTGCAATTCCATTCATATGGAGATATTCTTGCCTTCAAAACTCTATGAATTTGTCTGACTCTAAAATGTGACATCTTCTTGTTCCTGTTCAGATTATGGAAGCATGCTAAAAAAAGGAATAAAGATGGAAATGGTTTTTTTATTTCTACATATGGCTTTGGTAAGAAAACAAACTATAAATAATAAAAAAATCCCTCAGCAGTGATATAAATCTAGGTTTGCTGTGAGACTTCAGCTAAAAATTCATTGGTAGGCTTGAAAAGATAACTGAATGACTTCTAAATAGGAAGGACTGTGGTTATACAATTTCCAGCAAGTTTCTTATTAATAATCTTTTCTTTTTGATTTCATTTCTTTTTTTCCAAAGCTTTAAGAACACAAGAAAATCTATTGGTGGTTTAATTTTGTAATTGTCATGTCCCCTGACTAATTAAGCATGCAATATAAATGAGTACAACACAAATGTAAATGTGTGGGAGGCTGATGAGATCATAGTTCTACTGCAGTTAGTTTGTTTAATTCTCAGTGAGTCTGAAGTTTGTGGAGCTGTCAAATAATTCTTTTATCAGGTCAAGGAGAAAAAATAAATAGTTGGAATTCATACAGAAGAAACTGTATAAATGAGGTCTGTTGCTGAAACTTTATGCTTCTGTTATGCACTATTTATAATATCCAAGCTGAAATTAAAGCTGGATATCTATTTGGCAATTGGATGCTCATCTTCTAGAGAAGAAATGGGTCATGGCCATTGGATGTGAGAACTTGCTCTGGTCTCCAGGAAGGAAACAAAACAACACATCCAACCTCTCTGATATCCCTACAGAAAGACCACTGGTGGCCTGGGGCAAGGGGTGGAGTCCCTTAGCCTGAACAAGATGGAAATACACTGAGAAGGAAATGTTGATGTTACAGTGCTGAGGTGAAGTTCTGCTCTGTTGTTTATTTGTGTGGCACACGATGTAAACCCCAACAGTAATCTCAGCCAAATCAATGGAATGACTGTAGAGAAAGGTGTTGCCCAATGGGAATAATGATTGGCAGAATTTTGCCCTTGGAATTCAATTAAAGTTATTTACCAGATTGCTATTTTCAGCATCTTTCTTATGAACTAATTTCAAGAAACGATAGCAATTACATATCTGTCAAAAAGTGTGATTTTCAGATCAGTAAAGAGCAACAGTTCATGTGCACTCCTTTGCACATCTGTAGGAATTGATTCACTGATTAACATGAGGAGGATGGGATGCCACCAACTGCCCTGTAATGACTGCTGGAGGTGCAGTATTATATTCCTGTATGCTCAGGAATAATTATCAAGATCTTGGGAATTTGTGACCTACCTTGTAAAACTGTTTTTCCTCGCCTGAGCTGAATAACCCCTGCCTTTGCACCAAAATCCTCTCCCAGCTAATTAAACTGGTTCACTAGGAAGAATGTCCTGTCCATTTGGTTACATCTGTTTGATACAACACACAAGTGTAAAGCTCATTTCAGTAAGCTGTGATCATGGAATCTTGGGGAAATCTTTTAAAATGAATATGTGTTTAAAGAAGTGGTTAAAGACTGAAATTATGCAATGAAATTCCATATGCCAAATGGTGAGATATAATAGATATCTGATCTGTTAAAAGGAAAAACCTTTTAAACTGATCGATCTTCTGTGCAACAATTTATGTCAGTGCCTTTTAAGATGATCCCGTCTTAAATGGGTGGCTGACAAAGAAATATGCCTGATACAGCTGCTAAATGAATAGATTTGCAATGTGCTAAGGCAATACATTTAAGAGGTCTCTCATGCATTTTGAGAAGAGGTTAAAAATCCTGGCAGCTCTTAAAAAGTGGATTCTTAAGTGGTGTATTTTTTGTGCCATAATATTATGGCTCAATAGCATATCAGCATTACAGCAAATATGGGTTTTCTCATTCTTCTCAAGACTTTGTTTTCCAATGAACTAGGCAAAAAATATTAGGTTATATTTTCAGTCTGAAAGAAAAAAAAGAAAGGACACTTTAAAAAGGGACAGACTGTTTACAGCCATTTTACAAAGCCTGGAAGCTGTACCTCGTTCCCACTCCTTCACCCAGCCCATCATGGTCTTGTCCAAATTATCCAGTCCCTGGCTGGCCTCCAGGACTGACTGATGAAGGTTTTGTTTGCATGATTTTCTTTGGCATTCCATCATCTCTACATGTAAGGAAGTATTAAAAAATATTCGAGCTTACCGCTTTTTTGTCCTTAAGATAAAAAGGAGGTGGTATCACCACCAATTTAACAGGGGCATTTTACTCAATAGCACAGTGTAAATTTTAGTCTCTAAAATGTATTTCAGTGATGCATCCTGTGTCTCCTGCCATGCCTATCCTGTATTAGTTATTATGCAGAGCAGTGTAAGATGGGAAAACAACTACAATTTTTCATCCTAATGGTTGCAGACAGTGACTGGTAAAAGGTGGGGAGCCTTGTATTACTTACTCTTCCATATTCAAGTACATATGCTACGTTATATGTAGTATTCAACCAGGAAACATTTGTCCTGAAGAAGAGGGAAGAAAAGCATTTTGGGAATTCTCTTCCTTGTCTGCTTCCAGAATTAAGCACTAAAGTATGACCCCTTGTTGGGAGAAATGTTGGGCTCGCAGAGACAGGAATATTTACCTAGAGATGAATCCTATTGGGGGTCTATGCTTTTCTCCTCTAAAACATGAGTCAAGTCATGGCTATAACTCAAAGTATATCTCTGTACTTAATGAAAAACCACATGCTGCTCACCAGTACATCTCCATCCGAGTCTGGGTGCACCATCTTTTAAAAATCAGAGAACAGTTGAGATTTAATGTTCACCAGTAAATTTCCACTCTACTCCCTTTAGGAGAGTGCTTCCGATTTGCAGACATCTTTATAAGTCTATAACTCTTTATTTTTAGTGTCACTATATTGCCTATGAGACCTCATCATAGGGGTGGGCAGCTATCTAAATAAGGTGAACATGCAGGACATAAAGATGATTTTCTAAT
This sequence comes from Chaetops frenatus, assembly GCA_013400775.1. NCBI lineage: Eukaryota > Metazoa > Chordata > Aves > Passeriformes > Picathartidae > Chaetops > Chaetops frenatus. The sequence goes on from VZTR01003745.1 coordinate 1,538,082, forward strand.
CTCAAAGTAAGACAGGCAAGAATGTAGAAATAAATAAAAAAGAATGGTGAATACGAGAAAGCAATGAGGTAATATTGATTAACACGGTGTGTAGTACATCTCAGTGTGGCCATAGCCAATGAAAAACAGTCACATCATGAAAAGAGAGGTTTGAGGGACATTCTGGAGGAGGAGTAGTTATTTTTTCTCATGTTTATGGGAAGCTCCTGCAAAAAGGGAGTGATAGTATGGGAGAAAGCATCAAAGTGCCAACTTGAAAAATGAATCCTTTAAAAATGGAGTTCAGCAGTATGATCTGGTTGGAGGTGGGGATACGACATGGCTTTGGAGGAGGAAAGAAGAAGTTTATGTTTGACACAGCAGAGAAAGCAGGAGGAGTAATATGAGCAAGACAGGGGATTAAGAACTGTGTCCTGCTCAAGACAGGCATGTACTCATAATGCCAAACAGAAGAGGGCTGCACAAGCTGAAATTCATGATGAAAAAAAAAATCTAGGTTAATTTCTAGCTGTTTTGATATTTATAAAACCTGTGCATACTAGATATGCTGGGCAGAAAATATCTGCAAGATTTTATCAGAAAAGCTAGAATCTGATTAACTGATGGTGTCAGCAACAGAGCTCCCAGACAAGAAATGTTCACTCTAATCTTCACTCTAATGAAAAGTGAATCAGGTTAGGTCATCTGAGGCCAGAAAGTGTTATGACTTAATAGAAATTAGAGATTAAACATAATGTGTGGGTAGTGTGGTTAATGCCAAAGGAAATTGTCAGCAGCCAAAAGGAGAAGAGCCTGTTGTTCCCCAGGTACAACCCAGTAAATGGAGGTTGCATTTGTCAGCTGCTCAGCGGGTTAGCACATAAAGTGAGGTTTAAAAGCCCAGTTCTTCTGTTTATCACCTCGTTTGTTGTAAGATCTCTGCAGAGGTTACTGCTTGCCCAAGCTGCTCCCAATGTCATGGCAAGAGGCACCAACAGTCAGAGAGAGGGGTTGAAGCTGAGAGGCAGGGGTTCATTGCTGTCCCCTGACCAGCTGTGGTCCCCAGGAGTCTGGAGGTGACCTTGGCCCAGCATCGCTGCCCTCAGGCCTCATCCTCAGTGCTGTCATGTCTTGGCCAGGAATAGCAATGCAGATGGTTTAATTTAAATCCATGGATAGGACAGATGATGCAGCACTTTGAAGTGCTAGGAACACCTTGCCAAGGTTACAAGAACTTACAGGCTGAGGGACAAGTGCAGAGGTATTTCACATGGTATGGATCATGCATGAAATTCAGATAACCTGATGGACACAGCTGCGAGTGTGAAGAGGACAATGCTCAAGAGCACATTAATAGAGAGGTTAAAGATGGCTTCTCTGGTTGCTAAATATATTGCCAACATGCTAGAGAGAGGCATTATATAAATTGACATAGAAGATAGTGCTGAAGTGAAGACTGAAGTATAGTTTAAAATAAGATCAATAAAAATTCTCACTTTATATGTGCAAAATTATATAGGAGGCCACTAATTTCTTCACTTTAAAGAACTCAGCTCATATTAAACAAAAAATGGCAATGCTTTGTAGTCAGGTTCTGGGAGCGAGAGGAAGCAATGCATGTTCCTAGTGGTTTATCCTTGATATTTGTCTTGAAGGGAAAATTAAATACATTGCAAACTCAGGAGTATCTGTTTTACTTGAAATAGAATGGCTTGAATTGGAAAGGACCTTAAAGACCACCCAGTTTGAACCCCTGACTCTGAGTGGAGAGAGGGGGCATCATTGGTCTGAAATTTTTTTCTTACAGTTTATTTCAATACTTAATTACATTAAGCAGATGAAATGTGGGAACAAAGCAATGCCTAGATTATGTCTTTTACCTTCCACGTTTTTACAAAACTCAGATTCTATTGTAGGTCTGTGTTTCCACTATATACAGGTTTTTCCATCAATAGAAGAATGCCTGATCCCATGTTTAGCATATTATTACACAGGCAGGCTCACTATGCAAGCTAATAGTTGTATTCTTGCCAATAAAAACTGATGAAAAAGCCACACATTTCTATGTGAGTGTTTCCACCTTGCCTTCACATGGAGATATTGCTTTGGTGGGGCACTGGGCAAGGGAAGATCTCTATCCCCAACCCCACAAAATTCCACCACTGGAACCCCTCCTCTGCCGCTATATTTGGAAGCCCTAATGCAGAGATGTGGTTAAAAACTATGGGAAGGGGATGGTTCCCAGTATTTGGTTTGAATATTTGAGCAGAGGCCAGGCTCCTGAGTAGCCTGTGGGCACAGAGGTGTGTGGGTAGGTGTGCTCAGACATGAGCAAGCACCGGGATGCCTCAGGAGGGAGGACAGGACATCCCCTGTGTCTGTCCCCCAACCATGGCATGGATCACATCTCAGAGCTGCTTCAGCACGAGCTCCCAGGCTCTACCTCTCTTCATAGGACTCGGGCTCAAAAGCCCACAAATGAATATTTAAACAAAAGGCATTAGCAAACCTGCCTGGCAAATGTAATAAGGAATGTCTTTTTGAAGAAAATATGCTACCAAAATGACAGATAGCCACATTTTTCACCTCTTGCATTCTAAGTGCTCTTAGTGTTAATTTGGGAATTAAGGTTCCTAATGAAAATAGTACTTTATGCACTAAGGGTGGTATTATATTTTCTTAATGTATTTTACAGAAGCCCTTTTGTTGTTCAGGTTGTTCTCATTTAAAGCTAAGGCTTGTTTTATATTTCACTGCCTGTTGCCAGCTTGCTGACAAAACTAAAGGCTATGAATTTGTTAGGCCCTACTTTATAATATATTCTGTTTATCATAATTTCTTTTTCATTATGGTGGTGTTATTTTCACTGCTGTACTGAAGGTGCTGTCAAAATTTCCATTATAAATACTGTTTCTGAGGGTTTATGAGTCTAAGAGTTCTGTATTAAAATCCTTTCTGGCTGAAATTTGGCATGCAAGTCTCAGCAAAGAACTGTTTTCTTTACTGTTTTCTTTATTTAGTTTAAATTGGCTTAGTCATCTTTTTAAAAGAAATTTGCGTGTAAGTATGAGGGGCCACACATATAGCACAGTCTCATATATTTAAATAACAGCAAGATAAACATATATTTACAGAAAATGTTTCTGAATTTCAATTGGTATCAATCTACAACCACTAAATGATGTGGAAGAAAAAAGCCCTGATAAAATAGACCTATTCCATAAATACACATTGACAATTTCATGACTTGTAGATTACTGCAGCAGATTTACAAGGTAATGAGTAAAGAGGCTGTGTTCAACGTTGGACAGAGATGCAAAGCAGAGGTGTAGAAGCTGTAATGGAGCAGTAGATACATCCTCCCCCCAGCACAAGGCAGGTGTTTGTGTTTGAAGGGATCCTATTGAGACAAGCAAGAACAATCTTTCAGTGACCTCTTTTTTCATGAGGCATTCGAGATGCTTAGTAAGAGTTTCTCTAGATTTTAATTTATAGAAACTAATTTTTCCTGTCACTTCTCTGCTTTCACTGACTTCTTGGGGATGATACACCTGTCTGATACTTCTCCCTGCTGTAATACCCTGCTACAGCTTGGTTTAGTTCATCCAGTCACCTCAAAAATCTTCTGCTTACTGCTTTTCCTCCTGAAAACTTCAAAAATCTTACAATGGCAGAAAAAGTAAGCAGCACTTGAAAATGATAGAATAAATACCTTTTTAATTAAAAAGGTGCAAAATATATACATAAAAAAAGCGCGTGGGATATGCACCAGACAGCACTCAGAGAATAACAGTTCTACAAAAATGAGAAAACACAGATGTTTCTCGTGCTTTGATTTCTGGCAGTGTGCAGTTTTCTTAAAACAACAAAAGGATTGAAAAGGGATGTTTTTCCCTGGTTTATTTTATGCCTCCCCTGCCCCACACTGAGCCCCAAAACGTGGCACTGAGGGCACTGCCTGCAGAGCAAAGCTGTGACTTCTTTCAGTCTAGAGAGGATCTGTCCAGAGCTACGTTGTGCTAAAACCTTCTGAGAGAAGACTGCAGAAAAGATTCCTGAGCATATGTTTGCAGCCTTTGTTTCAAAGCAGATCAACAGCTGAAATGCCATGGAACTCTGGTTTGTGTAGCCTCAGTAGCACTCACTGCCACAGGAGCGTGGCACCGTGCTGGCTGCAGCACTGTGTGTTTCCTCTGAGGAGCACCCTGAGGAAGCTCTACTCCCCATTGCCTCCCAGACACCTCCAGGAAGCTCCAGAAACCTCTATCTGAAGCTTTGACAGTCTGAGGTTCTTGTTTTCTTTTTTCTTTCTTTTCCTTTAATAGTGATCACAGCTTCTGTAACTGTCTTTGGAGACTAAGAAGTTTCCATGGCTCGGAGCATATGCAATATCTTGTCTGATTAATATCAGCAGATATCTCTGAGCATGTGTGTGAGTCCAATTTTCTTTTTTTTTTTTTTAAATATGGTTCATTAAAGAAAAAATCCCCAGTGGTTAAAGTATATAAGAGATGTTTGTTGACAGAGGCAGAAGGGAATATCATGACAATATCCGTGACAGCTGAGACTACTACCCATCCCTGTGGCCCATCCCCCTCATATTCCTGGAGCCCCCAGAGGTGCCCAGCAGGTAGAGGGGTACAGCCCCAAGAAATCCAACAGCACCAAGTGGGGTGGCAGATCCTGTTTTTTGCTTGTGTGCTCGCTGAAACAGATCCAGAAATCATGTAAAGACACCAGACTCCTTTTCAATATTCCCAGCTGAAATGCCTGCAGGAGCTCCCAGGTCCTTCAGTTAAGTGATATTTCACTGGGTATGAAGAAGAGTAACTAAAATAATCCATCAAGGAAAAAAAACAAAACCAAAACCAACAAAACAGCAAAAGTGCAAAATTGCCCATTTGCAGAGTATTTATTTAGTGGAAAACAGTTCTATATAATGACCCAGTATTGTAGAGGTGTATTTTGCTTCATGTATATACACAGATGACTGTGCTTCAGGGAAATGCACAGGTGAAGCTTAATCTTTCCCCAGAACCATTTTGTGAAATGACTGATAGTGTAATTAATTTTTCCTTATATGTCCTAAAGTAAAAAAAAATAGGTAGTCATATGCACAGTCAGCAAGGTATGCTGCTGTGGTATCCTTTTTATGGACTAGATAATAATAGAGCATTAGAGAGTCTTTCAAGTTCCTTCTCCTTCAAAAGCCTTTCTATATTAACATATTTTACAAAAAAAAAAACCCAAATTCTTTCAATTTTAGAAGCTACATTGTAGTATTGAGTTTTGGTGAAGAGCCTGGGAGTATAAATAGAATTGTAGTGTTGCCTTTTGAATCACAATTTATTTAATCTTTGAAAGATATTGCTGCAGGAATATAAGTAAAGGGGGAAAAAAGAGAGCAAACGTGAAAATCTAAGAGTAACATTGAGGTGGATAAGTTTGGAGCTATAGTTATTTCTCAGCAGAACATGGCAGGCTCGTGGGACTGACACTATGTCAATAGAGCATTTCTATGAGTCATTTTTTCATTTTAAAGAAAGGAATGAAAGAAGTCAGATATACAGCAGGGGCATCTCTAGGAATGAGATTCTGCTGATATGTGGACTTAAATCTAAACATGTTTCCATACCTTTATTCCCGTAATAGTTAAAACCCTTCTGATTTTCAGCTCCATTTATTAATGAACATTTATTCTGTTTGTTTTCCTCTTGTGCCAATATTGTGATTGTGTTGAGCAGCTCTTCCTCGTTCCCAGTGTTAAGCTCCATGCTGTATTCAGGGAGGAGATTGTGTCCCCTCTCAGCCTTCCAGCAGTGGTGAATTGTTCCATTCCCTCACCCCTGGGCGTGCTTTGAACAGGAATACAATGAGCTCGTCCCTTCTTTCCAAACACTCTCTGAAAAGTTGGCTTCCTGCCACTTGTCACTCAAGAAGCAAAGGCAAGAGTGGTTGAAATTGCACAAATGTCTCTATTATTGTTCAGCTTGTTTTGCCTATCCCTCTGGTGACCAGAGCTGAACAGTAACTCCTGATAAGCTGACAAAATGCTGCAGTACACAGGAAAAAATTGTCCAAAGTTAACATTCAGGTACACTTGTGCCAACCTTAGCAACCCCGTGGACTATTATAAAAAAAAAAATTTCATTACTTCCACTATTAATCATAGCAGAATGGTACCCAAAGACTAATCCATTTTTTATTACCTATAGTTTCTTGTAAGAGGCCAAGATTTCCATTTGGATGTTCCTACAGGGAAATATCTGAGTGATGTCCAGTTCTGGAGGACCCAGTGGAGGGTGCAGAGGGCATCATTTTCTCTTACACAGGACAGACATCAATAACTCTGTTCCCCTCTCCAATTGCTCTTTCCTTCATGGAGGTTGTACTGCACATCCCCACAAAGGGCAGTGGGTTCAGTGCCAGTGAGTTTAATGTGGTGCAGTAAAGTCAGGGCAAAACAAATAATCCATTTTGGATGAAAGACACAAAACCCTCCAAGAAAAACAAACCCTCAGTCCTCGTTGCCATCAATTATATATGCAGCATGTTTAATATTAATTGCTGCTGTGAAAATACTATGCTTCTCTTTCAATCATAGAATGGCCTGGGTTGGAAGGAACCTTAAAGATCATCTCATTTCGACCCTCCTGTCATGGGCAGGGACATCTTCCACTAGACCATGTTGTTCAGAAACCCATCCAGCCTGACCTTGAAAACAAGGACCAAAAAATTAACATAAAACAACTTATGCTCCCCACATAGCAAAGAGGTGCAAACACAAATTGTTCTCCTGTGTGCAGATACTGTGCATTTGCAGTGAATCAAAAATCAAGGATCCAGATCTTCCAGATGGAGGTTTGAAATTCAAATCTGAAGGAAATGTTACCTATGTTCCACTGCCCTTGGCTGTTAGAGGGGACTTTGATAAGCACCAAAGCTGGATTCAAAGCTTGAGTTCACATCCAGGCTTTTTGGCTTGAGACCATCTTTTAAAAGTGAAGCAACCCCAAAATATACAACCTCTGTTTTGGCTGCATGAGTTACAGCAGGAGAAAATCCTTCCCTAATGACCCTGACCTAGAATAAGTGTGAGCCTGCTTAAAACACTGCTTTCCCATTTAGGAAAATTTATGGCATCCTGAGTACGGAACATTTGGTCACAGCACTTTCACTACAGGTTGGCCTAATGAGTCTGTAATCATCATCTTTTTGTTGAGCGTTTTCATCCCATCAGGGCTGGGCTGACATTCACCAAGGTGCTCACATTTGTTAGGGGGAGGAACCACCATGGCAAAGAGGTGCTGGAAGCAGCAATTTGGGAATGCTGGCAGGAGGGTGGGAAAAGGGATGAGCCCCACAATCTGGGGCTCAGCACAGCACTGGGACCCTCTGGAAGGGACAGGTGGGCTGGTAGGAAGTGTCCTTATGCCACTACCAGTCATTTTGCTCACATTGTCATGTGAAACTGGGTCTAATGTCGAATTTTGAAAAATATTGATATTTAGTGAAAAAATATATTCCATTTAAAGTGCACATAGATATGCAACTGGATAGGAAAGAGGATATTTAAACTGTGATGTTCAAAGATGGTAAGCGTGTCTCATTTGCTTTCTCCCAGTCTTGACTCCCTTCAACTGCTGCAAATATGCTCCAAATATTTGGAAAACAAGACAGAGTTGTTGAAAGTAGATTTTGTAGCAAGGTGACCTCAAAAATAAACCATTGCCACAGGAAAAATCAGGTTACTGGGATCTCCTCAGAGATAGGGGTTGAATTCTTCCCTTCCTTAGTCTGGTTTTACATCAAAGCATCTCTATTTCCTACTGGAGTTGTGATTTAGTCCAGTGCAATCTATAAAATAGGAAACCTGTGTCCCTACCCTCGTGCACTGAGTGCCAATTCCTGTGGTGGGCACCAAACACAGACAGGGAAGGGAGCAGTCCTGTCCTGCCCTGCCCTGGAAAAACTGCAACATGCTTGTCAAATATGGAGAAAAGATGCCACTGACATCCCTTCTCCCATTCATTTTTAAAAACAAACAATTGTTTTCAATCTGAACTGCAATTCACTCTAGTCTGCAAAGTTGGAGAATATTCCAGCATCAAAATGTTATTAGGAAAACACTTTTCATTGAGAAGAATGCTGTAAGAGACAAGTTTATTGTTTTGGGGTCTTTTTTCTTTATATCTAGGTTTAGTGTCTTTAAAACGTATTCTTATTAAATATCTTTTGCCCACATGCACTTCCATTACACAACGGTAATGCTCACTAAGATGTCATGATATTACTTACTGTTGTAAAGTCAACACAAACCTAACTGCTTTTATGAAGTTTGTTCAGCACAAGATCCTCAGAGAAAGCAAAGTAAATTTGTTAAATGTTTCATGTCACTAAATTTGATTCCTCTTCCCACCCAAAAAACCCATTCCTGTCAAGAAAATATCACCCAGCTGTCAACAGATGTCACATTTCATGTTGGAAAGGAAGAATGCAACCTGCAAAAAAATTTATCCAAATTCACATCAGCTTGAAGGAAGTACAAGGAAAATAAAAAAATCAGTTTCAAATAATTTCCATAAAGTTGCAGGAAGGGTGGCCAGGTTCTGAATTCAGCATGCAGAGAGAACAAGACACAGGGCATTGGCTCTCTCTGAGTCCTTCAGCTGGAGGACCAAAGTGTGAACATCCTCCCCCTTGGACAGCCCTGGGATTTTATTTAGCAGCACCCAGACTGCACAACTATTAAAATCACAGAATTATTTAGGCAGGAAAAAGCCAGCCACTGAACTCTGTCTCCAAGTGCCACATTGACAACCCCTTTAAAGTTTTAATTTTTGAGCATATTACTACAAAAAGTCCTTAAATGACCATCCAACACATTTGATGCTTTAACAAGTTTTTCTGAAGTCTGTGCCAGAGTAAAACTCAAGATCTATAGGATTAGAGATTAGAAATTTGGAGGATAGACAGGAGCTTTAGGCAAGCAGCTCTAAATGCAATCAAGGCATCTGAGAAGTTGCTGAGGATCAGCAAGCACGTGGAGAGGGAACTGAGGGCTGAGCAAGGCACTCTGAGAGAGAGGAGATGATTCAGAGAGTGCCAAACCCTTAAATTGGATGTACAGGACCCCTGTGAAGGAGATGTTATTATTCCCATTTTTACAGATGAAGAAATATTTTAGGTGTGACTTTTTTTTTATTTGCTCACAACATTAATTTCAAGGAGAAGAAAAGCAGAATGAGCTGCTGTGACTGCCCTGCTAGAACAGAAAACAAATAAATATCTCAGTGAAAACAGCTACCAAGGAGAACACAGCACTTGCCATTTCTGGGTTGCAGTTTCAGAGGTGACTTCCTCAATGGCAGCAATATATCCTGGAAGCTCCATTGGTGAAGGTAAGGAAGGAAGTCAGCATGTTAGGAATTTACAGCTTCTTCTTTCCATTTATGTCCTGTAATGTTCTGCCCCAGTCTGGTCTGTGCCCCCAGTCATTTACTTTTGGGGGTGATTTGGTGTTGAACGACTTGAAAAAACCACAAAAGAAAACAAAAATTAAAAATCCAGAGCCTATGTGAAGACTAATCCAGCAAGTATACCAGGATGATGGAAGTTGAAAATTAGGTTAATCCACTTTCTACAAAAACACAGAGCTTGGATTAGTTGTTGATAAACAGCTGAGCTGATAGTTAGTTATTAGTTTTCGAAATCACCCCATCTAACAGGAATTTGACCTTACCACAGTAATGTCCTGACCCCCTGGAGGGGCCAGAACAAACTTCAATATTAACATGGGAACTCACACCAGATAATGAGATTTGGGTCCAAAACCATTCCAACTAGACTTTCACAGGGGTCCATCCAATTTCAGTGGATCTCCACCCACAAAAGCCTCAAAGGCAGACAACCACATCAGCTACAGGCTTCCTCAGGGTTTCTGCAGAAAAGAAATCTAGTGCTTTTCTACACCTCTTCTTGCTTTACTTGCTTGTTTATTATTTTATTTTCATCAAGAAGGCTTCCTGATCCTACCAGACTTGCTGAGGAGAAACCTTTTTCCACAATTCTTTGTTATTTAGGATCATAATAGAAAATTCAACATTTTTCTCAGTTCATTATTCCATTTTTTCTCTTTCCCAATATCCGATAGAAAGATGCTGTGACTGTCAATACATGTCAGTGTTTCTAATATTTGATTTTTCCCCCTTCAATACAATTATCTGTGTCAACTTCTTCCTGTTTCAAAACCTTGACTGCAGGATTGCCACGTTTACCACATTTGTGCCCTCAGAGTGAATGGAACAAAACATTTCTGGATAGCCAGGGAGCTACCAGATGATCAATTGCTCTGTGTGCTTTTCCTCGAAGTCTAATTGCATTCTACCAACAAAATCCTCCTTCCTCATTGATTACTTCTCTTGCTTTATTTCTTACTGATTCGTTTCTCTCAGTCCCAGCTTTAATTAACAGGGCTTACTCTTCTTTTCCCAGACATTCAGAAACTCCTGACCAGCAATGAGACAAATACAACATGTCCCTGGTCACATGAAGAGATCACAGCTCTGCTGATATAAATTCTTGCAACTGAACTTTTTTAGCTTTCTATTACCCTTCTGTGTGTGTGTGTGTATTTTTAAAGCACTTCTAGAGAAAGCCCTTTATTTTTTCAAACCAACAAGAGGTCAAAGAAATTCTTTTACATTCTGCAGCTGCAATCTTCCTATCTCTCATGGAGTGGCAATCATTTGCTGTCATGACTGACTTTTTCTTCAGTTTGTTGGAAAAAAAAAAATACTAAGAGCTTTGCCCTTTTTTCTTTTGTTTTGGCTCTTGGCAGTGGGATGGTGGGAACTGATGTGCTCTGTCTGGGTGCATTTACTGACACAGGAGCTTGTTGGAGTGTAAACATGCTGCAAGGAGAATGATATTACCAGCTCTCATGGATAATATAAATGTTACCGTAGAAATAACAAGGGAAAAAAATAAATCTAATTAAAGACTTTTATCTGACAAGAGTTTTGATTGTAGTCAGCTAAACCTGAAACCAAGTACTTGTGTTCGACACTGACTTAAATCTTCCTGAGTGCATGCATAAACCTATTGACTTTGAGCCAGTATTTCTTTTCATATTGGTGTGTGTGTCTGGAAAAATCAAGGCTGGATAAGTTGACTTCAAGGTTGGATGACTTGACTCTGTTATTTAGGCACCTTGGGGATGTCAAAGAAAAGTTGAAAGGTTTCTTTAAAGCAAAATATCTTTTCTTTTGAGTGTGTGGGGGAAGGTCATGGTGCTCTGTATCACACAAAACCAAGAGAAGCAGAGTTGGAAACAGATGATACCTGCAGAAGTTGTTTTTGCTGTATTTCTGAATAGATTTCAGCTTTTACTTTGCTGGTTTAGAAGCTCCCTCCTTAAATGCCTAAGAACTACATTGGACTTGATGAAATTCACAGCTGTGCAGACATAAAACTTGCCTTCTACTTAAGACCTACTTGAAATTACAGGGATATAAATAAACCTTCGTACAGTGCTGATAACCATTGCCTATCTAGATTGTCAGCTAGTACAAAACCCCTATGTATTATGTTTTTTGCCCCAGGGAATCTCCCAGGTTCAATGTGACTTGCAGGAATTTATGCCAAATTTTTCACCTTTCCTGTTCATCCCCTCATGGTCCATTTACCCATTGGCCAAAACCACCAGGGCATCCGTCTGGAACCAAGGCTGAGCATCCTGGAAAATATCTCACCAGCCTGACAATAATCTGAAAGCAGATTTAGGAACCTCATCCTACTTTGTCATAAAAGCAATGCTGGTGGAGTGGCTACTAATATTTGGATAATAATTATGTGCATTTTTTTTTTCTGGCAACATTGGCGTCGAGATTCTGTATCATCATTAGCAACCATATTCCTGCAAGGCTGCCAAGCCTGTGAGAGAAAAGCCAAACAAGGTAAATAAGAAGGGTCAGGGAATGGCAGATCCATCTTAAAATAAGAGAAGGAATGGGAAGGGCAGTTGAGCAGACACAGAAGTGAATAGTCATGGCAAAAAGCTTGTGGAGTTTGCAGGGTGTGCATGAGGCACAGGCAGACAGCTGGGTTAGACTGCATTTGTTTCCAAGCTCAAGCATAATTTCCCAGTGCAACCACATTGTGCAGATCATTGAGCAAAAACTGCAGAGCATCATTTCATCTCTAACTTTGCAAGCTCTTACTGGGCTAATTAACTGCACCAAAGGCAAACTCTTTGGACAGTTCCTACCTAACAAATATGTCAGTGTGTTCAGGTGCACTGCTTGTGGGGTTATTCATATGATGCAGAATTTGGCAAATTTTTGTTGTTGTGTGAAAGCCTCCTGGGACAACAGCTCCCACAATCAGTCACCATCCCATTAACTCCCAGCAAGATTGAAGTTTCAAATACATCCTTGTTGCTTAGGTAATGTCATCAAAACAAAAAACAAATAAAACACTCTTGGCATTATTTCACTCAAATACTTTCCAGAGATGCCTTTGCTGGCTGGTCATGATGTGTCACATCATCTACTTGCATTTTTTGTCCTCTGGGCAATGTTTTCTGCCTTAATGGTTCAGAAATGTGGGTATACTCAACTTACTGTACCACACTGAGAATGGTAAGAGCTTTGAGTTTTGTTCCCCCACTGTGCATTCAGGTCTGAAGCAAAACCTAGTTGTCCCCTGTGTATGGTCTGAAAGGAAGGGCCTATTTCATGTTGTGCAAATGCTCACTAAGGAGTGAAACAGAAAAGCAAAGGCTGAGTTCAGTCTCCCAGTGTAGCAGTCAGAGGAAGCTTGAGAAGCAAAAATGCCCTTGCTGATTTCAGAAAACAGCCTTCAGTTGATAAAGTTCTTGCCAATATGGATCTTTCTTTTCAATTTGGAGAAGTCAAGCAGGCAGAATCCTTTCTTGTTGATAAACTTTCTTTTTATCTGCTTTGCAAGACAATGAGTACATATTTTATCTATGATTTGACAGCTTTACAGGTGTAAGATTCTCAATATTGCTTTTGCTGCCAATCTTTTTATGATCTGGCACTGTGGACTCCCAAATGTCGCCCATGACAACAGTCCCTACAGCTGATCTACCAACACCAAATTAACTGTGCAATATCAGCAATCAGAAGTGATGCACTTTAATTAGAGGTCCGGTAATGATGGTTGGTGACTGGCCATGGGCTTCTCCAAGGTTTGGCCAGGTGGGTGGCTTGTCCACAAAAACAACTGGGCAACCTTCTGCTGAGCTCTTCCCCTGCTCCATGTGCTGCTGCCACTGGCACAGCTGCACTTCCCCACATGCCACCACCAGCTCGGCCTTGCCACTGCAAGCCCTGACTGCAATCCAAATATTTCCTTTCTGCAGGATGGGAAGCTGCTGTAAACCACAGGTTCCAGGTGCTGAGCACAGCATGGACGAGGTGTTTGGCAGGGGAGGCTGATGGTGTGAAATTTTCAGTCAGTGAGCATAGCAATACATGGGTACTTCTGACTGAAGACATTTTAATTACAAAAGTTGAGATAATAGGCAGCCTGGCACTATCAGGCCATGGAAAAAACCCACAGCCAGCTGACAGGGCAACCAAAGTTCCCACAGTGTTGCACATCTGATACCAATTCTATCTTCTCTTTCTTGTCTTCTCTTTCTATCTTTCCCCCTTTGCTGAAGAAAAAGGAGGAAAAGAAGTGCAGCGTTTCACAATTCTGCCTCTTTGTGTCTCCATGTATGACAGGAAATGGATTCTAAAAAGCTGCCAATAAAACTGTAAAAATGACATTCAGAAGTACTTCTGAAAAATTCTGATTACACTTTACATCTGGTGAAAAGACATGGAGGCTCCACTGATATCAGAACAATCCATCAGCTTTCACTCTGCATAATTATTCCTTGCCAAAGTGGTGCTCAGGGAAGAGGCTGGAATATGCCCTTAAGTTCTCATGACCTCCAGCTGTGGCAAGTGTTACTATCTCTGCTAAGATTGCCAGCACCTATTTGCATGAAATCCCCGTTACAATTAGATTAATTGCAAGAACTAATGGACTTAATTAAGGAAAAGAACATATATTTGTTTTTAAATGAGATTTTTAGATTACACTTTCTCCTACTCCTCCAATGTGCTCTTTGCTAAAGATAAAGTCAGGCACTACCAGTAAATTTTTATTTTGCAGCCCTTGTAACATTCACATCCGTGTTCCACTTCACCATTATTTTTTAGCATGAGAGGGAAAATTAGATCTTTCCAGAAGCTGCATATTCAGAATGAGATAATTATTCACCTGGTTACCATCAGTTCTAGACATCTCAATGGCTGCTGAAGTGTGAAATCTGGATCTTCCATATCTGCTCCAGGAAGAGAGGGAAACTGTAAAAACAACAAGGTAGTTCACCATGCACACTGTCAGAGGCTGTTCTGGGCTCTGCACCAGGTCCTTCTGCTTTTGCTGCCCACTGGAAAGGTGTAAATTAGCTCAAATCCAAGGGCAGGGCTGGGAGGTGCATCTCAGCTCAGCATGAGGCAAGAACAGTTCCCATCCTGGGCTGGGAGCAGAGCCTGGTGGCATCTCAGTGCCACCTACTTAGACATACTTGGCTACTGTATATTGAATGTACCTGAATGAAAGGGTGCTCATTGGAAATTTCAGGTCAGTCAACTGAACAACAGGAGGGGTTTTTGGTTTTTAATAACATTCTTCAGCGTTTTCAGACCAGCATGGTCTTCATTTCGTGTCCTAGAAGTGTTGATTTCATCTCAGTGTGATCAGGAGACACTCAGTGCATCATCCCACTGAGGGGCCCATCCCACTCTGTAGCTGCTCCTTTCCCCTGCTCTGACTGGGCAGCCTCTGCTAAGGAAAACTCCCTGCAGCTGTGATTTTGGAACCTACACACACGTTATAGAGAGGGGTGGTGAGAAAGGAGTTCACTTTCAGGGTAGAGTTTCCATGTTCAAGCTGTGTTCATTCACACATATTTTATACACACACAGACACAGATTTAAGTGTTTATTTAGACTGAAGTATAGAAACCATCACTGACCACCAACCAACCATCACTGACCATTAACCAACACTGAGCACAGGTACACCACTCCATTAATTAAAGATAGATCATTACATCATCCTTTCTCAAACAGATAAAGAGAAAACACCAATCACTTAGCAAGTAAATCCTACACATTTCCTGATTTAAATATGTAACCTTACAAGTATACTTAAAATCCTGCTGCAGTGTTTGTTTGATGTGAGGAAATTGTGCTCTGTGGAGAAGCTCCTGCCCGTGAACCATCACGCCCCAGGCTCTGGCACTCCCCACAGTGTTCTCTGAACTCAATCAGTGTGTCCATGGCCTGTTGGAAACACAAACTGGTACCCTGAGTATCTGCTTGAAAGCCCTTTAGAAGCACAGCACGTTGTGTAAGAAAGCACACGTTCCCCAAGCCAGAGATTTTTCTTCATTTTATAATTTCCACTTTATTTATTCCTATCTGTTTATTTTGACCATGAATATGTTGCCATTAGGTACTCAGAAAGAAAACGGTATTTTGCCCTTAGGTCAGGATTTTTTCCTTTCCAAGATATCTCAGATACTTTGTAGGAATTTCCAGCATTAGCTGTCGTATTCATTCACATTGTCTTTCTTTTTTTAATTTTTTTTCCCTGTGGGACTACAGACAGATATTTACAAATGCCACACCTACACATTATGCAATGTATAGAACAGGGAAGGGAACCATGCAATTTAGACCAAACTACAATGTTTTGAGGATTCTAAATCTGCACAGTTGCTGAAACTGTTGCTATGTTACATGAAGACATTTTGTGGCACCAGAAATTATTGAAGAGATTGAAGAGCTATACCAGATGAAACACAGTGCATTGCAGTTCTAGTACATCCTCTTCTGGCTTTGCAAAATTTGAAAAGGTTACTACAGAAGTTTTCTTCAAAGTAGAGAGAAATCCCTTACTTGGAGCTTAATTGTGAGAAATATAAGTGCCAGGATAGTCTCTGAGTGTTGTTTTTCTGTTCTTTGTTTGTGTTTGGTGGGATTTTTTTTAACCCTCAGATTCTTTTCTTTCAGATGCTTCTCCTTAAGATCCATGCTGGCACAATTGATTGTGTATGTAAGAATTCTATAAAGAGTGATTTCCCTGTAGATTTATCAGACTGGGCTCCAATGAGCCTGTCAAAAATCCATTGTATAATAGGTTTCATGTTTTCAATGAGACTGAAGCTTTCCTGGTATAACAGATTATTTATCAAACAATTTTAGTAACAATTTGGATTAGGCTGTGATTTGTAACCCACACTAAGTAAAGAGTAGCACACAACACATGATTTGAAAACAGTTGAGATATCAGAATGAAAAATGGGAAAATCACAGTTCATGCTTTGTCCTGTTTAAAGGTACCTGTTCATGACAGGTTATGTCACCTCACTGTGGTGGCTGCCTGGGCTTGGGTAATAGTTCTGAAATTTACCTTGAGCCTTCTGCCCTCATCCATCCTTCTACTCCTCATCCTCCTCCCTCTGCTCTCTGCTTTCCCCTGCCTCACTCTTCCTACCTAAGCACAATCTCCTAAAGGTAAGAGCTTAAATAGGAGCAGTGACAGTGACTTGCAGAAAGAGCTCAACTATTAAAAGGAGAAGAATAGACATCACAGGACCTGATTTAAAGCTGCTATCACAGGATTAATAATTTGGTGCTCTGCCAGTCACCAAATGCTCCAGGCACCAGGCACTTTCAGCTGCTCCCCATTTGCCTGTGAGATTTCCGCACTCCCCTGCAGCAAATTGGCCTCAGGTAAATACAGCAGGGGGTTAAAATGCTAAACCCATGGAAAATCTGCTTTTGCCAAATTCCCAGGAGAAATTTGAAACCATCTTACAGTGCATTTCAATTTTAATATGAATTTCCATTGATACAATGAAGGGATGAAATTTGAAAAATGCAGATTGTTGAATAATTGGAACAGATCTGCATAAAATGTTCTCGTCTCCAAAAGATATCCAGAAATTATATATCTTGATTTAGAGGGAACATGTGAGCATCCCAGCAGCACTGATGAACCCCTATGAGCCTCATACTGATCTCAGTAAGTTTTGGAGGTGCCCAAGAAACCAGAGGATTTACCCAGGGGCTTGTGGCCTTGAAAGAATGGCCCAGGACCAAAGAGAACAACCTCTGTGGGTTCTTGTGAGGGGCTCCAGGAGAGCTGGGCAGGGACTTTGGAGACAGGAATGGAGTGACAGGACAAGGGGGAATGGCCTCCCACTGAAATCAGGCTGGGTCACATTGGATATTATGAAGAAATTCTTTCCTGTGAGGGTGGGCAGGCCCTGGCACAGGGTGCCCAGAGAAGCTGGGGCTGCCCCTGGATCCCTGGCAGTGCCCAAGGCCAGGCTGGATGGGACTTGGAGCACCCTGGGACAGTGGAAGGTGTCCCTGCCCATGGCAGGGGGGTTGGATCAGATGAGTCTTAAAGCCACAGCCATCTCAAACCCTTTCATGATTCTATGATTTAATGAAATAGGCAGGGACTTTTCTGCTCTATTGCCATTACCAATGATTGACCATTTCCAAATAAAGAGCAAGCTTTTAAAATTATTTTTTTTTTAGCTGCATAGGAACATAAAGAATTCAATTTATTTTCTTATGTTAGTAACAACAAAGGCTTTTCCCCTCACAGAAAACAAATAGCTGCAATTCACAGGCAACAGAGATGGCGTGAGAAGAAGAGTGATACTGTCCTGTATAGGTTCCTATATTATCACTCTGTGCAGAAAGTGTAAGACAGAAGTTGTATATATGTATTAAAAAACCCTTTCTGGGACAGAAATTTTGGTTTTGATGTACTTTAGATTTACAGTGTTTCTTGTAAGTTTTGTTTGTTGTGTTGTGTTTCTTAATGATCGACTTGCTGCAGTAAATAATTCAGCAAATCATCCTGTACTCTATTGTTCTTCGGGCATATGGATTTCTTTTTTCCTCTTCAAAGCTCCAGTTTTTACTGTATGTTGAAATTTCAAAGCTCTCTGAGGAACTGAATACAGGTTTTGTAATTATAACAATTTTTAGCCTAGTACCTGTACATCTGCTGTGCCCTTTGGGGAATAGAGCACAACAGAATGTATCAATTCCCTCTGGAGAAAATGTGACAGCCTTTCTATTTCCTAGCTTTCCAGACCACCTAGGCTTATTATTTTTAGAACATTATGGATTGTTATTAAGCAGTAGTGGATTGTTGTGGAAACACAGGCAGACAAGATGCACAGCATTGCCCTTCTGAAGGAAACCAACCCCACGAGCACAGCTCCTCCTTCTGCAGCGCTGCAGCTGCATTGCCCTGGTCTGGAAGAGAAACTGATACAAGGATTTTACAGCCTCAGTCTTTTATAGAAAGGTGGCTGGAGCTCTCCAGCAAAAAACTGCTATTAACAGCTTTTGGTCTCATAGAAACATCTTTCAAGGGAAACCGTTTAAAGGTGTTCAAGTCTGATAAGTGTAACAAATACTGCAGATTTCCACTTCTTTTTTATTTTTCTTCTTTTTTTTTTTTTTTTCCCTGAACTAAACCTTTCCCTGTGCAGGCACATATGCATAGGCAATATAAGCCATTATGTGCAATTGAACTTTGGGAAATGTTTTTTTATCACACTGTTCTGTATCACTCTGCTGCATACATATTATTTAATGTAAAAGGAAAGGCTGAAATGGTGCTCTGAGCTATCAAATAAATATTATGCTCTAGAATGAAAATATGATTTTTCTAGGGGACAACTTTATTGCTGTCTTTTTGAAAATACCACACAATGACAATGATCTAATTGATTTTTACCTGTAGGACTCTTATTAAATAAAAAAATTAGGACACGTAGGAAGATGTTAAATTCGTAGGGAAAACCCAGCTTTAGTAAAGTTAACAGCAAAAATCCCATTTCACCTTGGTGCTTTCTCAAATCACCTTTGAAGACTGGTTACCTTTCTGCCTCTGTTATCATTTTAATTATGCTGCTACTTTTTTTAATTATACCCACACACTGGGTTGTGTCTCTTGTGCTGCTTCTGCAAAATCCCCCATTCAGGATTTGAAAGCTGGAGAAGAACACCTGATTAAAAAAGAATATCTGCATGTTGCCTTCACTGATCCCACTCTGGTTTTTTGAATATTTCAGTGTGAGGGTGCAATGGGAGCATCAAGTTTTACTCTAATTTGTGCTGTGCTGCTGCTTAGGCAAGAGCAGGAAGAACATGGGCACCACACCAGCCCTTCTCCCCTGTTATTCCTGGGCCTAACCTGCTCTCTTTGACTCAAGACAGCTCAAAATAAGACCAGATCAAACTGGATACTTTTGTGGTATCGTGTGGGAGCAGAATTATGTTGGTTTTTTCTCTTTTTTTTCAATTACATTTTATTATTGCACTCTAAATGAGTAGGTCTCCAAGGTGGTGAATTATATACAGGTATGGGGGGTGACCAGCAAAACAGGGAGCACCAGCCTCACCACTGACAGGAGCACACTCCAAATCTAAAATTACAAATCTAAATTTGGGGCAGAATGTATGCAAAATATTATTATTTCTATTTCAGATCAACCCACGATGTTGCAGATGTTTCTTTGAGATGATTGTGCTATGTTTAATTTATATAAAAATGAGTGGACAGCCAAAAATTAGAAAGACAAATGTCAATTTAATCCTTAAAGTCATTACCAAGAGCTGTTGATAATTTTCACCACAATACCAGACTCTTCACAGCTGCTACCCCTCTCCATGAGTTTTTTTGTCTGTCTTTGACCAAATAGTTGAAACTTTTAAACCCTGACTCAGGCTCAGAGCTCACCCACGTGGAGGAGGAAGAAGAGCAGCTGCAGTCACATCCAGCTGTGCCACCACTCTGTCAAAGTGGAACAGGAGTTCCTCCCTTGCTGCCCGTAGCCCAACCCTCAGATTTTCTCTGTTCTTTAAGCATCATATTTCTTCCCAAAAAAGCAGGGAATTGACCTGAGCTGTTCCTGAGCAAGAGGCAGCTTGGATGGTGGATTGAATGACAGAGTCATAAAGAAACAAGGAGATAAGAGAAACTAAAAACTAAGAGGTGTCAAGGACAGATTTTTAAAGCTCTCCTTGGCTGTGGCTGGTATGACTGTAAACCTCTATGACCTAATTCACTCCAGTTTGGTTTAAATGACTGCTGAAGAGTGGTTTAAACTGCTCTGCTCACCTTTGCACTGAGCTGGGCTCATCTCTCTTACCCAGTCAATCACTGCACTGCAGCCAGCAGTGTGAGGTGTTCAGGCACATCCTGAACCCAGACAACTCCCAGAGCTGCCATTGATGCCTCCAGAGAGCAGCTCCATTATTCACCTCCTGATAATCCAGTCCAGAGTCCTCATTTTCACAAGTTACAGCATAGAAATTGTTTGCTTATATTGATGGTTGGACATAATGATCTTAATGATTCTATAATTCTATCCTACTGTGAATCCCTTGGTTTCCCACCTTGCCTGTGTGCTTGCCTGCTGCTGTGACCTTTTCTGGAGCTTAGGTTATTTCTTGAACTGTGTGGATGTGCCCATAGTGAGCTCAGGTACTGCCTAGAACACAATAAATCCCTGTAGCAAGGGTTGTATGGACATGCCTTGGCTAAACTTTCCATATGAATGCAACATTTTTGTTTATTTTAATCCTTCCCTGCAGGGAAAAAGGATCAAAGATGCTGAGTCCTCCTTGTAGCATATGACATAATTTCCTTTTAAAGTTCAGTGAAAGCTATTTTTAACAAAATTTGCTGAGCAGCACCTCTAAAAGAGAAGAAATCAGTATTGTCTGGTTTTCCTAAGCAAATGGAATTATGCTGGTAGGTTCGCTGCAAAATTGGGTACTGAGACTAAAGAACTGGCTGCTGGTTTTATATACATTTAAAATATGGTTATGCAAAGTACCATTTTTAATGCTTTCTCAAAAAAACCCCACAAATTTATAGAAGCTTTTGACTTATGAAAATATTTATTTGCACTGTTCCAAACAGGGTCTCTGTTGTCTGTGTCCTGGTTTCTTCCCATGAGCCCTGGCTGGCCACAGGAGTCATATGCAACCCATGGGACTGGCAAACCAAACATTCTGCCATCCACACCTTGCCAGTCTGCTCCAAGGAGCAACAGCTCTGGGCACCATGGGAATGGGGTCACCCATCTCCATGGGCCTGAAGGTCAAGGGTCTCTCCTTGACATAATCTGCCAAGACAGAGAGAAGGGATTTTCCCTTTCCTCCATTGAGGAGAACTCCAGCAACAGGCACAGCTGGTATGGTATGGACTGCAATTGCTGCTTAGCACAAGTAGGGTAGAGAGACCCTGGGTTTTAGCAGTGCTGTTGTAGTCAACTGGCTTGAAATGTGGAGAATGAAAGCACTACCATGTCCCTCTGTCCAAGGCTTCGTAAAGAAACTCTCTTCTCTGCCTCAGAGGACACTGCACTTGAGCAATTGCTTTCTAATCTGTGTTTTTCATATCGTTCCTGTCACTTTGACATTTGGAATAAAACCCCAGGACAGTGTAAACAAACCTTTTAGCTAAAAGAAGATGGCTAAACGGGATTGATAGTATCAAAAACTGGTCTTGCAGTGATGCTCTTTATCTTTTCCCTTCCCCTGCCTCGTAGCCCTTTATCTCTTCCCTACTTAGAGCACAGAACTTCTTAGTTCCTGCTATCTAAATTGCAGGTCTTTCAGCAGTTTGTTAAATGTGGGGAAACATGGATCTTTTGTGTGGTGCAGTAAAGCTCTCGTTTTGTTGGTTACTATGTCAGCACTCACAATGCACTGTGATTTAGGGTTTCCTCATGGTGTTGCAATGTTTAAAGGCACAGCAACCACAGCACCGGTGTAAGAATGAGAGACCTGACTACAGAGAGCCAGCTGGGCAGAGGGAGGCTTGAGAATGTGCAGAGTGTTTGTACACAAACTCAGAGAAGATGTTTTTAACCTTATCACTCATTATGAAATGTTTGTCATAAATATGTGATCCTTGACAACAAACAGAAAGGTGATGCTTTGGAGAAAGGCATCAGATCAAGAGTACAGCATTGACAAGTTAGTGATGAAAGCTTGTGGTTTTTTTCAGAAATGAGAGATGCCTTAAACATCATTTGCCATGTTCTACTGATTGAAAGTATTTCAGAAATTGAATGCCTTCTAAAAATCAAAGTGGAAAATAATACTGTTATCTCCTGTCTTAAGAGTCCAGACTGATAAATTTGCTAGGAAGGAGGAAGGGTGAAGATGGACCTTTAACTCAAGGTTAGAGAGGGCCCCCAGAAATGGAATTTAATGTAGGATATCAGAGTTTAGATAGAGCATACCAGGCAGAAATGATTTGCATATTAATTGTTGACATAATTTTAAGGTTTTGTTAGTTTGTATTCCTCTTCCTGTCTGGTCAGTGGGCACAAAGAAAAAAAAATTATAGGTAACACAGGAAAACCCTCCAGCTCTGAGACCCTTGAAATCAGAAGGACATGGATCTGCTGGAGTGAGTCCAGAGGGAGGCAAGGAGATGCTCTGAGGGCTGGAGCCCCTCTGCCCTGGAGACAGGCTGGGAGAGCTGGGGCTTTCCAGCCTGGAGAAGAGAAGGCTCCTGGGAGATCAAAGAGCCCTTTCCAGGGCCTAAAGGGGCTCCTGAAGAGTTGGAATGGGACTTGGGACAAGGGATGGAAGGACAGGACAAGGGGCAATGGCTTCAAACTGACAGAGAGCAGGGGATTAGGTATTAAGAAGAAATTGTTCCCTGTGAGAAGAATTCTGGGTTATCCAGAGAAGCTTTGGCTGCCCCATCCCTGGGAGTGTTCAAGGCCAGGGTGAACAGGGCCTGGAGCAACCTGGGATAGTGGAAGGTGTCCCTGTCCTGGGCAGGGGGGTGGAACAAGATGATTTTTATTGTCCCTTCCAACCCAAACCATTACTATTTGATGAAAAGAGCCTCAGGTACTTCACCAAGAAGCAAATTAAAATTTCCACGCGATTTCTGTGTATATAGAGAAGAAAGGGCAAAGAATTCCTCCCCTGGATTGTGTTGGCAGCAAGGGGATGGCAATTGTTCTCCCTTTCTGCAGAGGATGATGGAAGTTAATCTGCAGTTCAGAAGTTCTTGGATAGTTTTAAACTGATTATCTCATTCTGAATGCACACAATGCCCTGAGTACAAAGCACATCTCACCCAGACCGGCTTAGTGGCTGAGCACATCCACTAATGTTCAATCAGTGCTCTGCTCCATTTTTTATTAATCATTTTCCCTGTGTATTTGCAAAATGGTATCCTTTTGCAAAATATAGAAAAGTCTATAATTCTTTGATTGGGGTTTTAAAATGGAAATGACTGTATGGTGTTTTTAAGCAGTAAGAGAGAAAAGGAAAAAAACCCCATGTTTTATGCTGAATTCCTTATATTTCTCTGGCTTTAAGAATTGAAGAGAAAAATTATCACATCCAGGAAAGAACAGGAAAAAAATCTATGTTTTAATTCTGCCTAAAACAGAAAAAAAAAAGCATGTCTCCAGTATAACAATCTCATTTAATTTTAGTTTGATCATGGTAAATGTGATTCCAATTAATTTTACTTAGCAAGTGCAGATGGAGCCAAAATCATATTGATACATCTGAAGATAAAACTCAAATTTTATGTCAGGAGAAATAATGATGAAATTGCCTTGGCATGTTTGATAAAGTTGCAGTGAATAGTCTAGAGTACAAAAATAACTTCAGCCTTCTTGGATTTAGATGATCAACAGATACATCTGATGACAGCAAAGAGCATTTAACATTGTTTTTCTTACACACCAGATTATGAAGATACGAAGATGAACTCGTAATGAATAAATTCTCAGCATTTCCAATTGCCTTTCAAAGCCCAATGGAATATATTAATTGAAATTTTTAACAGAAGTCAAGTAACTGAATTAGTTAAGCAATTATGTAGGTCCCAATTTTACTTGTGTATATATTTTAGGTTGTTGAATAACTTCACAAGTCTGACCCTAGGTCATTTCAAAAATTTGAAATGGGGCCAAGGGTATGTGGAAATATCCATGTGCTTTTAAAAATCCACTTTGATCCTTTTGTACATTGTTTAGTCACTTGAATAAATTCATAGATTTGATCACCAGGTGATTTTGCAGAATTTAGGAGTTTTTTCTGTGTATCAAAGTATTTGTCTCAATCCCATTAACAATCTGAGTTACAAACCCATTCAGTCATACCTGCGTTTAAGATTATTGTGCCATTTCTTGAGATTACCCTCAAAATGTGTTGTGCTTTCATTTTTCCCCTGTTGTTCATTGGCTCTTTGCTGAACTTTGCTAATGCTTCTTCTCCAGTAATGAATTCTTATTTTTCATTGACTTCTTTGAGCAAATACTCCCTTGTGCTTATTTTTTTTTCTGCTCCCTGCTCTTTAGATATTTTTCCTATATAGACAGCCTGTGTTGCTCTGAACCCATTGACCTAGAGACAAAAACCCCCATACAAATGATTCTTCTGACCTCCTTTCTGGTTTTCAGGGGCACACTTCTCCCTTCAGTCATAGAAGTTGTAAAGGACTTTTTTTCCCCTTCTGTGGTTCCTGCCTCTGTGATCCAGAACTTTACAGGCAAGAGCAGGGCTTAAGTCTTCCCATCTCTAAAGGACCTGCCAAGTCTCACTCACTTCAAATGAGAGATGTCCTCAATTTGATTTTTAAATTGCCTTAAAATTGAATCACTCCACTTTTGTGGCAGATGATTGTGTAGTGTGTTTCAATAAGACATCCAGAATAATGTTCCTAATACTCTGAAATTTCATATATTTCAACTGTCACATTTTGAGTCACGTGTCAGGCTTCCCAGATTTGGAGTTCTTGCCAGTAATAAACCATCATCCTCTCATTTCTCCATCTTCCTCTGTGTTTGCTGTTGTTTGTGAAGAAGAGCTGTGAAAAAAACTGTGCTGGCACCGTCTAATTTTCACTGCAGCATGGAGAATTCTTGGTATTCCATGCCTTATCCTTCATGGTTTAAGGTGTACTCAGAATTACACGGTAAAATCTGAAGTGAAAACCATGGACTTTTTGTTATCTCTCTTTAATATGGGAAAAATAATTAAAAAAAACAAAAAACCAAAAAAAAAAAAAACCACCATGGAGTCTTGGAGTAGAAATTTGCTATATTTTTTTTCTTCTTATGCAGCACTTACTCTGTGACTCTGTTGTTATAATCTACCAAATTAACAATATTCTCAGTGGAAGCCTAACAATGTCACTGAATGTATGAGCTGGTGTGTCCCTGTAAGTACACACTCTGCTCCTCCCATGCTCTAGTGCATCCCCTGAAGATGGAGCTCTACCCTTTTGCCAAGATCTGAAAAAGAGGATGCCAGATTCAGAAATATTCAAACCTCATGTATTGATCTCCAAAAGTGTTGTCATAATGAGAGTCTTTCAAAATTCAGCACTCCTATCATTCACCAGTACATTAAAAAAATCTAGGTACAGCAATACTCAGCTTTGCACTCAAGAGTTGGTCTAAAAATAAAGAAAATTGGTGAAACAGAAGGAACAAGATCAGCAAATTGTTTAAGGTTTATTGACTTTCTTGTGTCACAAAATGATGTTACTCAGCTGAGTGAACCTTTGATGTTACCAAATGTCTGTTTTTCAAAGTTTAAACCATGAAAAATGTCCATAAGACTCCAATTCAGAGGGCAATGGATACTTTCTTTTCCTTTCCCTTTATCCTAAGGAAAACCACTATTTAGGTAGGGAAAACCAATCCAATTTCTTTCAGCTTCCTGGTAACAAAACCCATGATTACAAAGAGCTGAGAACAGTTTTTCAAATGCTTGGGACTGTATTAGTGCAAATTTGGCTAATCCAGTGAGTGACACCCAAACCTTTCCAGAATGGGAATGGCTGAATCCATTTCAGGTGGGAGCAGTGGTTGTTCAAGGACTCTCCTGTTCCTGGGTCACAGAGCCCTTCCTCCATCAAGGGACCCAGAGATTGACAAGACCCAGAGGACATTTTCTGTTGTTTTGTACAGAAAAATGTGGGGATGCCAGAGGATTGTCTCAGAACCACTGGAAAATAACAAGGTGCTTATTTTTGTTATGAAATTCACTGCATGAGGACACAAGACAGCTGTGAGATTCCTGACTTTTTTCTTAAATAATAGTAAAATATTATTATTATTGTAATTATTTTGAGATAGTTTGAATCAGGAGAGACTAAGAGTTCTAATTCGGGTAACAAAGCTGATAACTTTGACTATCTCATGCTACCAGAATAAGTCACTGCAATGCTAATTACAGGATTAAAAAATATACATTATAAACCCAGATAGATACTGCACTCCCTTTTTCATATTTTTTTTTTTTCCCCAAGGAAACTAATTAGATTAGGTGTTAACTTCTCCAGAATATTGTTGTTGTGGGCAACTAGACAGTGACCTGCAGAGTTCCTGCTGTTCATCCATGGGCTTAAGTTATTTCAGACCTTGAATTGCATTAAAAGTCCAATGCCCAGTAGCTTCCTTAGGTAGTTGTTATATGAATGAGATTAGTGTTCATGCTGGTGATAACAGTTCTCATATAACAAAAAAAAAAAAAAA
>VZTR01003745.1:1564732-1579664 GCA_013400775.1 Chaetops frenatus
AAAAAAAAAAAAAAAGAAAAAGGTATATTATGGCTAGGTGACATTGTGAAAAGCTTTTTATTCGTTTTAAAAGTAGCTTTTCAATGAAAGTTTTTTTAAAAAAATATCAGGTACAAGTGCATAACAACAGCAAATATAGAGACATATGGATCTTGGATGAGTTTTGTTTGTGTCTGAAAGATCATGAAGGATACAAAAGAGAATTGTGACATATGGAGGAAGCAGATTAATTAATTTGAAAACAACCTTTGTACAAGGAACAGTTTCAGCTCAAGTAATTAAATGTAAAATGTTGTATGGTTGTCAAGGTTTGTGTAAGGAGAGGGAGTCAGGACTGTAATCAGGTTCTGAGAGAGCACTGTGAAACCTTGTATTCTAACAAGGTAAGAAATGCTGATGTGCGATACTTAACATCCCATTTTGCTCGCAGGATTCTTCCACGTAACCAAGAAAAAACACATCATCCTGCCTGGAACACATGCACTGATTATTTACTGCTCCCTCTGCCCTGCTCCAAGTTCAGCTTTGGGGAAACTTTCATCCCTCTCACTAGCACCAGAATGATTTTCACTGTTCATCTCTGACAGCACATTTGAAATCTTGTTTTCTGTTGCCAATTGACTCAAACTGTGTTTTCTCTCTTGGCTGCCACATCTGTCACAGCTGGGGATGCTGTGGCCCAGCTAGGTCCTGTCAGACTCTTTGCTGGACACTGACAATGTTATAATCACCTCTTTGCATATTCTGCAGTTTCATGGCTTAATCATGGGACTGTAAATAACCCTAGAATGAAAAGCTGTTATTTTAGATCTTCTTGACCATTATTTATTTTGAAGAAAATATCCTCAAGCTGTCTAGCGAGGAGATAGTCCAATAAAATATTAAGAACAATTTTGTCAATGTAAACTCTGAAATATTGAAAGGGTTATGGTGTCAGGTTATTTTTTTCCTTTATAAATCTCAGATCCAAGTAACCCTGGACTGGAGTAAAGAAAAATTGTTCTCTGAGCAGAATGGTAGCTGGGCCACAGCTCTCACTGCATTAATAGTGCTTTAACTGTACCTCACTCCTCTCCAAGTGAGATTTGGATTTTTTCCTAGGATTTTAGTGAAAAAACAGCACCCCATTAAGCAAATATTGATGGGTCCTCCTTGAACACATCTTGGAAAGAATTTAGTCTGCCTGTGAGGGAAGGTAAAGAGAGCAATTTGTAGCACCTACCATGCTCAGCAAAAGCAATGTTTAAGACAGAAGGCTTACAAACCTCTTGGGTTTCATTTGGCATGTAGCTGGGACTTCTTGAAACTAGTTAACCAATCCAAATGAAAAAAAGAAACATTCCAAAGCCCCAGTATCTGAATACATAAATTTTATTTCCTCTGAATTCCCTGCCAAAGTCACTTCAGTCATCAAACTCACACACAAATTATATGCATGCATTCTTACAAGCAATTGCTTTTTCCTTTCAAATATTCCTGGAGAAAAAAGTAAACTTTAATTATTAAGAGATAACCAGAGGTGTTACCCTCAAATTTAATTCTTATTTGATTAAATTTCAAAAAAACACAACTAAGCTATGACAGGGGCAGAAAGTATAGTAAAATGGTAATTATGAAATAAGAGATATGAATTAAGATAAGTTAGAAAACATTTTTGCAAGTGATGCTTGTGGGAAGGGGAATAAAATAAGTGAATGTTCTCAGTTGTATAAAATATTAACAATTGGATTTAGGTGTGCTAATTGATGCCATCTGGTGAAAGGACATGGAAACCATGCTACCCTTTACCTTCTAAAATAACTTCCTGTGAGAGAAGTGGGACTGCTGCTGTTGTAAGGTGGGCTGTGTTTTGAACTGCATGCAATTTGAGAGTAAAAATCTTATAAATATGGGTGGGATGCACCAATGATAAAAGATGAAGAGCCAACTTAGCAGCACAGAAGCAGCAAATGTATAAATCCAAGTGGCTTTTATGAGTCTCTCTCAGGGCCCTGCATTTGCAGCCACCACTGCCACATTTGGAGCAGCTGGAATCTTGGGCTGCAGGTTTCCCACAGACAGCAAAATTAAACATACTTGCAAGTCTTCACATTCATGATGGATGGTCCTATACACTTTAAATTGTCAAACTGTTCCTCAGCACAGAGAGCTGCCTGCCTGCAGTGTGGATGGAGAGCTGGGAAGTGGAAATGGGGGAGCTGAGAGTTGGCATTTTGAGGGCAGCTCCCCAGGGGGGAGGAGGAAAAGCAGAGGATGAGCTGAGCTGGGTGAATTGCTGAGCTCTGGGTGCAGGATGGAGCAGCAGGGATTGCAGTCCTCACCATCTCCTCCTTCTCCCTGGCACAGGAACCCAAATCTGCCTCCTGGCCCATCTGCCCATCCCTCCTTCTGACTTTTGCAAATATTCACAGTGGGTTCTTCAGAAATCCCAGAAAATCAATATTTAACTTCCAACACTTGATTTAAAGGTAATGACCTGGGAATGTAGGCTGGGATCTCAGCCTTGCAAATCTTTACCCCAGCAATAATCCACACACATGGAATATTCACTCCCAAATTGGGATTAATTACACTCAAAGTCCTGCTCCCCCAGTTAGAATTCATAGGAACACAAACTTCTTTTTTTTAAATTTTACTTCCTAAAGAGGAGTAGCCCCTCAACTAAGCACTTATCCTTGTTTCTCAGTTTTTTAGCACTGCAACTTCTTTTTCACTTTGGAATCTGCATTCTGCTGTGGTGTTAATTTCATTCCCAGATCATGATGACACATTTAAGGGAAGAATCTAAACCTGAAGTCAATTCATAGATCTGTCTAAACAACAATTTTATTAGAACTGAGGACAGGACAAATACCCTGTGTGTGTGTGTCTGCTGAGATACCTTTGTACTGTCCTTTAATTAAGGATTTAACAGCTTACAATTATCCAGCTGAGTGTTCCATGGATTAACTAGTTGGTTTACTACCTTTAGGAAAATATCACCTTTTTCCTCCTAGCACTCCCACTGGGAAGTTTCCTTGAGTGCAAAGACAAACCTGCCATGGAGGCTCCACCTTTATTTTTCCAGAAGGATGCAAAAGTGCTGCAGTCTTCTGGTACCATTTTAATTCCAATCACAGATGAGTTCTACTGATGCTTTGTGATGCAGTGGAAGCATGAAGCTTTTTAATAATGACACTTTTTTTTGTAGGCACTGTGCCTAATTTTTAAAGGAATAGGCTTTTATGGGCTGAAATGTGGGAGGCAATAATGGAAAAGGTGCATTTATTCTATTTTATCTTGCTTCAGTTTCACATTAAAAATATGTAAGCGTTACATTCTAATATCAAATTTTCTGGTCGTATCAGACAGGAGCTCAAACACGTATTTACAGGTAGTTTCTGTAACAGTGGAAATTAATTGTAAATACAACTGTTGTGTCCAGGAATATAAAAATAAAATCTTGCCTTGTGTTTCTCACTCTTTTCCTTTGAGATTTGCCTAGAAGGTTACAGAATATGCCCTATAAATTGCTGAAATTGAACCTGGCATCCTTTGAGAAATATTTAAACCAAATAATCCTTATGAGTTTCAAATCCAGTTGCAAGAATTTTAAGAAATTACTTATTTCCCTCACTTCTGTCATGCCACAGAATCTTCCCTAACCCAGTTACTTATGTCAGGAGTGTATATGCAGAGAAGTGACTTCATGCCAGAGACCTCTGTGTGCACTTACAAATGGGAAAGTAAAAATCCTAATACTTGACACCACAGGACAACACAGAGAAGTTTCTTCTATGGCAAAGTGCTCATGGTCTCCCTTTGTCTGTTGCTAAGAAACCTTTCTGAGAATTAATCAGGGAAACATCACAAATGCTGCTAAATCATGCACCACACTACAGATTGAGCTGCTCCAAAGAAATGAGAAAACTCACTTTTGCAGTTAACCCAGCACAGGCTGGTGTGCAGCAGCATTTCCTCCAGTGAGTGCACTGCTGTACAAGTGCAAAATATTTACTCTGTGTCTCCAGCAAAGCTGACAGTCACGTCTCACCAGGAAGCACTGGTACAACAAGGACAAACACAGGCTTGCTACACACTGAGGGTGGAAGGAGATGCTCAGCCAGCTTCAGAGCATGCTGGAAGTTCAAGGTTGGACTGTGGATTTCATTTCTTTTAAAGAGACTTGTGGAGATTATAACAGAGGATTGATGGGCCCTGTCCACCCTGCAGTGGGGATGGGAGGTGCTAAAGGTGACCGAAGCAGAGGCTGAGCTGTCATGGCAGGGAGTGATGCTGCAAACTGGAGAAAAGCACTGCAAGCACCAGGAGGTTGCACCAGTTCACCTGTATTGGCACAGATCTGGTTATTCCAGTGAAAATGTGCCTTCTAAGAACATTCCAGACCCTGTGTGGAAGGGCAAATAAGTGATTCCTGGATCAGACACTTTCAAATCAGTCTGGCGTGCTCCTGTAAAGGAATTGCGAGAAAAAGCGTTCTGGTTAAAACACACACAGACTTCAACCAAATGCATAAAACACTGCCAAGCCCGTATTTAGAACAGAGATGAGATTGGGGCTGGCATGGAAAGAAGGGAAAATCTGGCTCTTTGTGCACAAACTGGGACCTGAGGGCTCAGGGAAGGATGCTGGGGAGCAGGAGGCTGTGAAATGCTGGAATGGAGGGTCAGAAACTCTGTTCTGCATTTCACAACATATGCTCCATAGCTGCTCAGCCTCAAATTGCAGAGATTAGATCTCAGATGCTGCCATCAAAAGCCAAAGTCTTACAAAAATAGGTTTTTTTGTGTGAATTCAACCCTTCCTTACATGAGGAATACATCCATTGTGGGTTTGGATTTAAACGTGGGTGTGTGTTCTGATGCAAGAGATTAAAACTTTGGCCCTACGTTCCAGTTTCAGGAATAATTAGCTGGGATTTTATTTTATTCAGATAAATTTAAATTTAAATTTTAGTCGGGCTGTGACCGTCACAGGGACTGAAATTTGTCCCAAAGTCTTCTGGGAGAAGACCTTGGAGAAAAGCCTGTGCATAGGCTCAGTAGCAAGAAGAGAAGGCTATTTAGCTTTTAAAGCTTTGTACTGCATTCTGGGGCATTTGTTATGCCAAGTGCCAAATAAAGAGCAGTTTTTAGACTGCACTTTAGACAGGAAATTTCAAACCAGTGGTAAGAGAACTGAAAAATTCTCAACTTCTCCTTTAGCTCATGGCAGTCACCAGCTTGATGTTGGCATGTGGGACTGTGACTCTGCTCTGCTGTTGGTCTTGGTCAAGTTGCCATCAGACAGATGTTTCTCCTGCAAAGCCACCAGAGTACCTGGCAACCTGGCTGGAGATTGTTTGCTCCTATTCATAAAGCTGTTTTTGTTTTGCTAGTTGGAGATGCTGTTAAATACAAAGGGAGGCATTAATCTTATTGAAGGAGCCAAAAAAATGAATCGGTGTGGAAAGAGAATTACTTGCATTTCTCAGTAGGTGGTCTGTCCTCATCAGGGCAGGGACATGTTGGCAGAATGAACAAGCAGAGCCTGCTGCAGCAGCTCATACCCTCTGTGTGCAGAAAGGATTGTTTCCTGGGGCTTGCAGCCTGATCTCTGGATTCACCAGGTACATTTTCAACCAAACAGAAAAAAACACTCCCAGCACTATTTCCTCCCAGCCCCCAAGTGCAGCTCACCATGTGTTAGCAGCTGCCTTCTTGTCAGCTCATTCTTTTGGGGGTATTTGGTCAACAGAATGAAATGGAAAAGAATAGAAAGAATATAATATTTTCAGTTGGAAGGGACCTCTAGTGATAAACTAATTCACCTTCTTAATATTTATCCTGGTTTCTGACACTCTGCAGGAGCTTCTCCCCGTGGCTAAAGTCACCAGAGAACAGGGAGATGAAGTTCCCTTTCCCCTCCATGAGCTCCAGGAAGCTTTCTTCTGTGAGCAGAGCAGGGGGGCCTGGATCCTTTCGTTTGCTTTATGCAGTGGCAAGATGAACAGGTAAGAGAAGAAGGCAGGAGAAGCAGGTAGTCCTTTAGTGTGGTGGTGTGGTTTTCAGTTATAGTTATACAGTGGTTTACCCCTGTTCTCCCTGTCTCTGCCCCTTGGTTTTTCCCAATTGTCAATCCCCTGACCCCGCCTGATGGGTGGTGCTTACCCTTCCCAAACTTCCCTGTCAATCCCAAACCACTCCCCAATTTCCCACGTCAATCCCTCTTTGTCCTTACCCAGTGTTCCAGAAACTTCACCCTCACTCGATGGCTGATTTGTTAACTGAAGCTGTACCCCACCCCTCAGCACAGTTATTGGTTCTACCCCTTTGTCTGTTTGCCCCTACTCCTCCCTAATCCCGCCTTAGTGGTGCCCTGATTGGTTTGTTGCCTGACCCCTCCCCTGAGTCTGACACCCTTTATAAGTTCCTGTCAGTTCATTACCTTTGTTTGTCTGTATTGAACCCTTCACCTTCAATAAAGGAGGTTGGAACCCCAGACAGGCATGTCCTTGTTTTCTCTCCGTCCTCGCCGCCTGCATTGAACAGCAAAGCTCCCCTGAGCTGCCCACAGAGACCGAGCAAGCTGTCTCTAGGTGAGAGTTCAGTCCTCCTCACCTTCCATGCTTTGCCTCCCGCTCGAGTGAAGGGCAGGCAACTGCGTCACTTTAGAGGATATTTGGAGCTGCTGCCAAGCCTGTCCTCCTCTGTGCCCGCCGTGTGGCAGCTCAGGGAGGCTGCAGCAGACACCCAGCTCTCGCTCACACGCCTCACACCCCACGGCTTTTGTCACGACTTCCTCGCACCTCGCCCAGAGCTGTTAAAATCCACACCCTCAGGATGTCCTCTTGCTCCCCCGCACAGCACTGGCAGCAGTGCCCTGATGTTAACGGCAGCAGGAGCAGATGTCTGTGCTCAGGATTTGCAGCGTGTCTGGCTTTGGAAGCGTCGTTTTCAATGAACCCTTCTAGGTAAACACGTGGAGCTGCAGTGACAGCAGCTCAGCCTAACAGCTTATCACAGGGAAGGTCAATAAGATTCAAAGATGATGAGAAATTACATTTGAAGATAAAAGAAAAATAGCCCAGTAAAGTATCTATGGTTACACTCAGAGAATGGAAATATATATGAGGGTCATAAATCCCTGCACATCAGGAGAGAAGTTATCTGGCTGCCCAGGGCCAGGGTGAGCAGTGGTTGTAGACACAGCCAAGAAGAGTTTGACACTATCAGACATCAATATTGGGCACTGCTGATAGACAGATCTGGTGCTGGACTAATCTGATCTGCCTGAGGAGAATCCTGTATTCCTAATACACCTAAAATATATATTGGCTTTTCATGTAAAAACCCTCAAAACTTCAGCTGTCTCCCTTGGGCTTCAGTGTGAAATCTCTTAATTCCCACTGGTTAAACCCTGAATCACCATTAAGACAGAGTGCTAAAACTGGAAAAAACCCTGGAAAAATGGCTCTGGCCATATGCAGGTGAGGAAACCCCCTTTCTTCCATCAGAAAATCCAATCACTTTGCCCCATCCGCATCCCATCCCTTTCCAGCACAGGCTCCATTTTCTGTGATGGGTTTTGCAGTGTGCCTTTTAAAGAGGGTTACCTCCTAGTTTTTGGTTGAATTTCTCAGTGTTTCTTTTTCCCTTGCATGCTGGTCCAGGCAAACAGATGTCTCAAGCACCTTGGAGTGCCCATTCTCACTCCCATCCTCCCTCTTTCCAAGCAGTAATTGTTGCAGCATCCAAAGAGATAAAAAGGCATTAAAGGTAATGACCCTTGTTCTGATTTCACATACGGCTGGGCCTTACCCAACAAAATCCTAATCCCTGTTTTACAGATAATTATGTATCAAAAGTGATAAATGTTCTGTGACAATATATTACCCAAAAACCAGTAAAAGACCTCTGTAGCTGGGAGTAGCCAGACGTGTGTTCTGAATATGGTGCTGTGACAAACACACACCTAAGGCAATGTCTGCAGAACTATTTCTCCTTTTGGGAAGTGGATAATAATTTTGTGTAACCCTCAGCTAAAATTTTGAGGCAATTCTGTGTATATTCAGCACTATTGCGTTTCCATAGTTAAATTTTTGTAACAACATATTACCCTTGGATACCTATTAAAAAGAATTTGTAATTGCTTTGAAGAGAGATGCCCACAAAGATGGTGCAATGCTGCTTCAAAATTATTGATTAAATCAGTAAAAAGACATTAAAAGTATGCATGAATAGAGAGCTTATTAAACGATATTGCCACGTCTCCTTCTGCACTATCTCCTGAAGTAACTTTTAAGCAATGTAAAATACATTAACATAATACTAATTTAAAAAAAGAGAAGAGAGCACACTTTCATTTCAGAAAGAAAGCTGATCAAAATTAACAGGCTTGTGGGGGTCAGGAACCAAAGGATTCTAAATGTGAAAGTAGAGAAAAACAAGGAAAATAATGGCAGTTATTTCATTATTTTAGCTTTTAAAGCCCTTTAACAAAGTAGAGTTCAATATAAGAAATTATTATGGTTCCAGAAAAAATAATTGACAACTATAACTCCAGCATATTTAAAACAGTTTGAAACCAATTAGCTTCTCACCTAGACTTGAAGAAAGGCCAGTGCTACTTCTGTAACATAATGTAATCAAAATCACACTGAAGTATAACAGGAACTATCCTGATACAAGTTGGTTTTTATTCACATTTAGGAACAAAATTAATTGGACAACTGTAGAGAAAGAGTCACCATCTACCAAGCTCATAAGTGGAAAAATCCTTTGTACAGCAGTTCAAACTCAGCTACATAAAGCAACTTTTTGAAAGATTTAACTTATTCTACAATAATGCACTCATATGGGAAGAGAGGGACAAGTATCCAAAGAAATCAAAAAGGCAGGATTAAAACACATTAAAAATTACTAAAATTTTATATGAAATTCTGTATGTAGGCACGTGGCTGTTTGGCTCTGGGAAGAGTTTTGCTCTCAAATTCTCTTCACTTCTGTGTGGAAACAATGGTTTCACCTCCACATCAGACACACACTTATACCTTTATACTTTGGTCTTCAGAGGATCTGTACTTAAAATCACTTCAGCTCTTATTCTTGGGGTTTGGCCAATTGCTCTCCCCCATGTTTCGGCTTGCAAGATCCAGGGTGAGTATTGCCCCAGTGCATTCCATTCTAACGAGATCAGGAGTGATGTTTTGCAGTCTAGGAGAAGGCTGAGACCATGGATATGGCAGACCATGGTCTACATAAGATCCCCACTCAGAAATCATCTGCCAGGGCTTCTGCTGCCTGGTTACAGCCCCTGATACAGAGCACTGGCCTGGTCTGAACCCCTGCAGCTGCTTCAGGAGTTTTTTGATGGGTTAAAATTATATGAGGAGATGCCCTACTCATCACTGTCATTGCATGTTGAGACTTCTATTCTTTGTCTTTCTTCAATGACAAAAAAATCCGTATTGTGTGCCCAGGTGACTGAGAGAAGTGGAGACACCAGGTCCAATCCTCATGAAGATCTGGCATTGACAGCCATGATCTGTGCCTGGCAGGACCCAGAGTCCATCACCACTTGAGGGATTCATCTGACAGGACCCAGAGTCCATCACCACTCGATTCATCTGGCCCTCCCCACCCAGTGTCAAACCCTTGGGACCATCTCGGGCAAGAGGATTCTGCCAGCCCCTGTACAGGCTGCAGTATTTAGCACTGATTTATTTTCTGAAGCGTTTGCAGCTCTTTTCCTGCAGTACAAGCCTGGCTCGTTCCGTCTGTGCCTCCGCTGAGCTCAGACCCCTTTCCCTGCACAATGACAGATGTCTTGAGACCATCGATGGCAGCGGGGCTGGGAGGGAACACCTGCTTCCCACAGGCCAGGCCCCACTCCTGCAAGTGCTTCGTGTCTTCCCCACAGCCACAAAAAAACAGAAAGTTACTCTTACGAAAAATTAACTTTTTTTGCCGAGTGAGTCCATCAGAGAGCAGCTCTTTGCATAGAGCTCACATTGCAGCTCCCGACAAACTTACCAAGCACTATATTTTACCCAAAAATAACGGGGACATGGTGGATTTGGGAGTGCTGCTGCAGCCTGAGAGGTGTCTGCTGTCCACACCACAGCAGCTTTTATCAGATCCCCCTAATTTTGTGCCAGTGGATATGAGGACATGAGGTGCCCCCACTGTGCTGTGGAACATTGCTGTTTGCTGGAGCTGGAGACTTGTACCTTTACAGGCATTTGGGCAGGCAGGGAGGTGAGGCAGAGCTAAATCTGGTCCAAAAACCATCCAGAAGAACATAATATATGGAAAAAGAGCAGCTGCAATGTTTCCTAGGTGGTGGGGATGTACATAAGGGCTGCATGGGGCAATTCCAACCTGAGACTGGCATGTCCTTTGCCCTGGAAGATATAGGGCTGAGAAAGATTTTACCACCAGGAATAGGGATGGTGAGGATGGACCTCACTATCCCAGGGAAGAGCTGCCTCTGTTACAGTCCATATTTAATTTAAATGCTGTTAGTAATGTGTATATTACATTTGTATACTATGTCATAGCTTGGTGCTATGAATAAATATGAAGACATAAACAAGGTCATTTATGGGAAGCCAACAGCAATATTACTGCTTGGAGAAAGGCACACACAAAAATAGAAACCAGAACTTTTAAGTGGCTAGAGGATGTTACTAATGAAGAAATAAAACATATTGTCTTTTCCAGTATTGTCAGTGATGTTTTAACTTCTGATATCTTAAACATATCTTCCCTTGAATAATATTTTCAATTCCTGAAAACAATTTGTTATCCAGAAAACATTAAACACAAGCAAAAGTAGGCAGTACTGACTTTGATGCATTATCTACAGAGTTACAAGAAGCATGGGTACTCAAGATGTCAGCAAACAAAAAGATGAACCCTCAAAGGAGTAAAGATATTAAAACAAAACAAAAAAATATAAAAGTGACATTGGATAGATAAAAATAAAAAAGGCAAAGAAAACCAACCCGAATGAGACACGGAGCTTCCTGCTAGGAGTTGTGTGCCAGTTTGACAATTAATTGATTCAGACTGATTGGTGACTTGGCAGGTACCATCAACACAGTTTCCTGCAATCTGCCAGTCCAACCATCCAAAGGATGTTACTGGATTCTGCCCCACTCTGTTCTCTCTCCCATCTGCTGTGTTATGCAAGATGAGATACAGCAGTCCTAGAGAATTCGGAAAGTATTGCAGAGGAGAGAAAAAGCATCTTCCTGACATCTTACACTCAACATCACATTGCAGGATCAGGATACTTTGAAAATGAAGACACAGTAAGGGAAATTCCTCCAGATATTTTGAAAACTTAAGGAGCTTTTACTGCACTGGAATTGGAGGGCAACAGCTGCACTTTTTCAATTCAATAATCTGACAGCAATGTAATAATCAGTTGTATCAGAATCTGTACAAATTAGTTGTGGCTCCTTAGTGGAAACTGTGCTTTAAATTTTTTTAAAGTACATTAATATACTGTTTTTCCTAAGGTGAATAAATATCCTCTGCACAGATTTTTAAGACCCTTAAACCCAAGTGCGTGTGTAGGTCTCAAGATCTTCGTGGTTCTGAGAGGTCCCAAGGAGCAGATTTAACCTGTTCCAGGACACCTGGAACAGCCCACAGTGTCTCAGGGCAGTGCAGAGGGAGGTCAGGACACTCCAGAGGTGACCTCAGCCCCTGACATGGGGGTGTCTGAAGCTGCAGCCTGTCCTGCTGGGTGATGGAGAGCACTTGGGGGTGCTGCTAAGGAGCAGAGTCACCCTAGCCAGGAAGATTTTCCATCAGTTTTTACAGATTGGTGCTGTTCAAACATTATTAATATTTACACTGGAAGATTTCCTAAGAGTCCAGAAAAAAAGATGGCCACCATCAGCTGCAGACTGATATTCCAGTTGTCCATATAATGGAGTTGAGGAAGGAAGAAATGAATTTGGCAGTTAGTTTTGGCTAAAGCTTTATCCAGCATAGAACAAAGATAAGTTTGGAGAAAAATTCAACCTACTGTTCTTTATTATTTCTTGCCTGTCCTTGTTGATATTTGTCTAGAAAATATTTCCTAAGGACAATGTATCTAAACCTTGTTTTTCAAAGACTGAAGCACTGATGTCTAAAACTATTTGTGAAATGGCTGAAAATGCAGAATGAGATAAATTTTTATTGGTACAAGGGATGGGTGGGTGGGCAGCACTTGCATCGCTGGGGGAAGGCAGCATGGAGATCTTGGATCAATTCCACTGAAGGGAAGACACAGCTCCTTTTAGAAGTCCTTCTTTTATCTTCTTGTTCCTTGTTTTCAGTAGAATTTTTAACACCTTCAAGAAGTTCAGTGAAGCAGAAAGGAAGCTCTGAGGTGCCACTGTCACAGCCCTGGGCTGAAGCAGCCTCTTGGCTTCACAAGAGGTGTAACTATCAAGGCACAAATTTATTCAGCAGAAAAGACTTAAGATCTGGGCAACTCTTGCCATAATTACTCAAGCAATTAGCTTGCTAATGACCAGCTGAGATG
Source organism: Chaetops frenatus (assembly GCA_013400775.1). Taxonomy (NCBI): domain Eukaryota; kingdom Metazoa; phylum Chordata; class Aves; order Passeriformes; family Picathartidae; genus Chaetops; species Chaetops frenatus. The sequence continues at coordinate 1,577,258 of VZTR01003745.1, forward strand.
GCTGCTGTGTCTGCATGAGCAAGGATCAGGATGCCCCATCCCTGGAAGGGTCCGAGGCCAGGTTGGTCTGGGTTGGAGCAGCCTGATAAGTGGAAGGTGTCCCTGACCTTGGCAGGGGGTAGGAACAAGATGATTTTTAAGGTCCCTTCCAACCCAAACCCTTCCATGATTCTAAAATCACAGGCAAACTTTAGAGAGCCATGTCTTCCTACAAAGATTTTTAGCTTTCAAATCTGTCCTTTTGCCTCCTCCTGTACCATTTCACACATGTGTGATTCCTCATTAGCTATTCAGTTCTGGATTGTTTGCTGATTTTGCTAAATACATAATGAGGTGTAATAAGCTTCAGCAATCTTCCCGCTGAAAAAAATGAGACATGGAATGAAAAGTTGCTTTTCTACACTGCACATCCTAATGGACAAACCCAAAAGTGTTTAAATTACTCCCTTCTTTATATTCTTTGTAATTTTTGTGCAGAATTTTCAATGTCTCTACGGACAAGTGACCAATATTTAAGCCTCTTCAGCCATGTAGGCCCACAGCTTGATTTAATACTTTAGTAGATAACTGGAGAACTTTTGAACTCATCCATTTATCCAAAGAGCTTTTCTGCCAATAGCAAAAAATGAAAGGCAAGTATTTCTTCAGTTACAAAACTTTTATACGTGTGGGATAAGCTTAAAGCTTCAGTCTAATTGAAAGTTTTTTATTTCCTCCTTGGTCCTGCATGGAGCTGTCTGGTGATGTTAATATGTTCTCAGTCAAATGTTTTATTTCCCAGTGAAATTTAACACAAGACTTAAATGCCAATGAACAATTATTTAATTTTTTTTAACTTATTATCTATGTGGTGTTTATTCAGTCTATCTGGAGTTAGATGGAATCACCAGTTTGCTTCATTGTGGAAGATTTTCTCAGACAGACCAAATCCATCATCTTTCTACTTCTTGAGCAGATGAAAATCTACCAAGAGAGAAAAATCATCAAGCAACACATTACATAAAAAATCCAATGCCAATTCCAAAAAGCCAAGACAATTGGTCCTGGAGAAGTAATTCACCCTATCAAAGACAGGTGTTTTTAACTTGCCTAACAAGATCAGAGATTGATTCAATAGGACATATGGAAAATTTAACTACATTTCCATTATTTTTCAGCATTAGAGAATTAATTTTAAAATGTACTTTCCCAATGAGGTTCTGGTGCTTTACCACCCATGTTCAGTGTACTGAAATCAGTGCCTTTGGCTTGTGCAGCTCCAAGAGCTGTCACAAGAATTGCAGGACACAGTGGAGGTACATTTCTGCTGGAGAAATCAGTCAATTTGTTTTGATAACAAAAATTACCTGAAGAATAGATGTTCTCTCACAATTTTATGTAGCTCTTCCCTTACAATTTTATCTTGCTACCATCAGAAATTTGCCTTAAAATGGTCTGAATTTTGGGCACTGCCTAAGGAACCCAAGGGAAAAAATGACCTGCACTCATATCCAATAAAAATCCCAGTTCTTCAAAGATGTTTTTATCCCTAGCTTGTCACTCAATAGGAAACAAATAAAATTGTTATGAATACATGAAATTGAACCTTACTAAAAATTTCAAAGGATAACTGAAAACAAGATTCCAGCCAAACCTTCAATTTTGTGACAAATCTTCAATGCTGCCAAGCTGAGTTTTGAAACCCTTCCCTTTCAAGAGACACAGCTAGTGCAGTATAGTGAAATAAGATGTCCTAAAAAAACAAAACAAAACAAAACAAAACAAAAAAAACCCAAACCAACCAAACTCCATGCTTTTATATAATTTACAGATCAAAATCCCTCACACATCCCTCTTCTTTTCCTTGTAGAATGAAAGAAGAATGGACTTGAGCACAGGTTTCCTGCTCCTTGATGGGCAGACTCTCTGCTGCAGCTTATTTTATATCCCACCTTGTTAATTCTGTCTGTCTCCTGATCTCCTGCATGGTGTGACCCCACAGCTGTGCAAGTGCTGCCTCTCTGTGATGCTTTCTGAGGTGAAAAATGCACATTTTGTCTGCTCACCCTGAGCAGGGAGTTGAGTCATGGTGCCTTTGCTTGGTTTTGCCAATGAAGTTGGGACCTCTGCAGAGTTAAACTTTTTGAACTTTAGATTTAAACCCTCGGGAATATGCTGCAGACTGGGGAGCCTGGAGAAAATGGGAATGTCTTTTTTCCAACCTGATTCAGTCTGGCATTTAATCTCCAGAGAGAACTGAGGCTCCCAGCACAGTTATGTGTTTAGCATTTCCTAATAGCTAGTTGCTAGTAATGGGCCCACAATGTGAAAGTCTTCTAGATTACTTTTACAGCCTTAAGCTGTCTAAACTCTCAGTTTCTTAGTTTTGATTCTGAGTTTTAAATTCTGTTTCCAGGCTAAAAAAATT